>JAXDDX010000006.1:8220000-8617500 GCA_034670405.1 Hoplostethus atlanticus | reverse complement strand
TCAGCCCTTTTTCTGTCCTATCTCCGTTGTTGGTTCTGGACTCGACGCTCGGCTGCACACACGCTCATCGTGTACACAAATACACTTGTCCACCGCGCACCCTGTCATTACACGCAATCCATTCTCTGCCGAGTGGCTTCCTGTGTGTGTGTGTGTGTGTGTGTGTGTGTGTCAAGGGCTCTCCTGCCTCTTTCTCTTCATCAGTTTCTTTGCCTCTCTTCATCCGTCGGCCCGTCTCTCTGTTAATTACGCAGAGTTGAGGGGGCTCGACTCTCTAATCTGATCCCTTAACACTCTTACTTATTCCTCAACCTAGCCCTCACACACACAGACACACACACACACACAGTTGCACTCACACAGATTCTAACAGTAAATAATTGTAAATAGTGTTGCTTCTTCTTTTACTGTAAATATTGCTGCTGCTTTTTAGTGTAAATACTGTGACAGTTGTTTTTTTTTTTGCACATTCCTGTAAAAGCATCGCCACTTTTCATTTCACGACACATCCTGTATGTGTACGTGACAAAAAAATGTCTTGAATCTTGAATCTACAGACACACACACGTTCCAAGAGAAATATAGATCAACACACATGCATGTAAAAAAGCGACCCAAACAGTAAAGAGATTCAGATATGTGTGTGTTAGCAATTAGCAGCCGACGCCTGCAGAACCAGCATCGCCCTCTCTACACTGTGTGACTGCCAATACCAGCAGAATACGGTATCTCAAACAGCAGAGACTATTTCATCACTCTGTGGCGTTTCTTTCCTCCGAAAAAAAAAATGGATTTTTTTCTTTTTGTAGTTTTTTTTTTCTTTTTTTCCACCTCTAATACCATTTAATAACGAAAGTGTGGTTCTGTGCAGATAGACGCTACATTAAATACTGTATTTTAAGTCCTTTCAGCTCGGCCTATCAAAGAGCTGCTTCCTGCTTAATCTAATATATTTAATGTAGCTGCGTTTCACATAAAACTATTTTTTTCCTTGTTTCGTTAAAAAGATTAAATAGAAAAAGGCAAAAATCTGCAGGTTTTTAGCAAAAAAAAGCCTCTGAGGATTAAATGCGGGTATTTGGGCCTCATCATCCCCACACACACACACACACACACACACACACACCAGTACTCCCTGCACATTAACACAGTGGTCCAACTAGTAGCTGGAGAGAGAGGGTATGACAAACTTCATCACGCGGGGTTGTTAGTTATATATAGAAATGGGAGCACAGCTGTCTGTCCATTAGACTAAAAGCACAGCAGCGCAGCAACATGTCTATGAAGCACTGGCCCGCTTGCCTCCCTGTGATAAGAGAGAGGAGGAGGAGGAGGATGAAGACAGAGAGAGAGAGAGATCTCAGGGTAGCTTGGAGACTTGGGGGAGAGAGGGAGGGAGGTAGGGAAGGACGGGAGAGAGCAAGCTAAGAGCGGTAGACTGAATTGGGTCTGATTTGAAGGATAGCGGCGGGGCGCTAAGTGGTAGAGATTAAGAGTTTGCTTGAGGGATGAAGATAGCGAGGCAAAGGAGATTGAATGAATAGAGGGCGAGAGGAGGGAGAGAGGTAAAGAAGTGAAAGGAGAGGAAATACAAATTGTTTCTTTATCAAGCGCGTTTTTGGCAACTCTGTAAATTAAACATGCGACGCCGCAGCCAAGAAAGTGCTGCGGAGTTGAGTCAAAGTGATGGAGAGGGTATAAGGAACCTGAAGAGAGACCGAGATAGATAAGGGGCAGAGAGAGAGAGAGAGAGAGGAGACAAGACCGAGCAAAGAGATAGATGAGGACAGGAAAAACAAAAAAAACAAGATGGAGCACGTGCTCTTTGCGAGAAGACAGGAAGGAAGAACCAGAAAACGCCCGCCAGCGTGCAGTAGGTGACTGTCGCAAGTCTAGCGTGACTGATCTGAAATCAGGTTTTCTGCCTATAAATATCGAGTGCAGCACAAGGGGAAGGACTCCTCTATTTCTACCCTTTTCACACCGTCTATACCACCCCGCTTTTATTTTCCATTAGGGCTAAACACTCTTATCAGTGCTGTCCTTCACATAGCGACAGAGGGGGAGAGAGAGAGAGGAGAGATTGTCTGAGAGACGTAGGGAGGGAAAGTTGAAGGTTGAAAGAGTTGCGAACACACGTCAAGATGGTCTTTTGGGTGAGAGGAGAGAGGAATTATTTATAGTGAATTTACACATCAATGACAGTCCTCTCTCTCTCTCCCCCCTCATGATTTTACTGCCACGTGCAACAAAAAAAAGTTTTCAGAGCTCATGGTGGATGGTGTGAAGTACAGCTTACATGTTTCTCTGCGATTCACTGTGTGCATTTAATGGTTTCACCTGTAGGAAAAGGGGGCAGGCGATGTTTTTGTTTCCTGTCTGCCTTTTGATTGTGTTCGAGAGCAGAGCCAGATTTTTGGTCCTCACAATGAGACGACCCAACAAAACACACACACAAATCCCACCTATGGGCCTCCGAAACCACACAAGACAAAAAGGCATTACAACATCGCTGACAATAGACCTTTTGCCTTTGAGTACACGGTGCCATTAGAGCTATTTTGGCCCTGAACAAATACGGCTGCATTTAGACCAGCAGCTGTACTAATAGTGGTGGTTGGAACGCCCATACATACACAGGTGGGGGGCACAAAAGGTACGGCTGTCACTCGCCGGCGGCGGCCATTTGAAGTTAAGAGGGAAAGTTTGAAGAGACTATAGGATCATTAGTGTGTGAGAATGTGTGTGTGTGTGTGTGTGTGTGTGTGTGTGTGTGTGTGTGGCATCAAATATAAATCCCTCCTTACACGCCCTCACAAAGACCCAAGACTTGCTGAAGCATTTCTAAACTCTACCCTGTGAAATAGGTCGTCAAATGACAGGCCTGATATTAAAACTCCCAAATACAAAAGTTTTCAGCGTTCAGGTAAAACACTCCTCAGTTCCTACGTCAATGAAGGTTTTGTCAAAAGAGATTAACTGCCAACGCTGCTAAAATAGAGACTGAATCTCATTTCCGGACTTCAGATGGCAGTGACCTTAGGGGGTTTTACGAGGCAACATAAAGCAGTGGACGGCTGCTTGTTTTATGGAGCCGTCTCTAAATAGAGCCGCTATACATAAAACCTGCCCCGTTTATCGTAAACCTTCATGGTCAAATAAGCGGGATTAACCTGTCTAAACTTATGATTGAATGCAAGTTCTCGTTCTCCGTGTAACCTATGGTGCTTTGTTCTGCAACTGATAATGTGTGTATTCCCCTGTGCAAACTGAAAATGTTCCATGTCGAGAGGAATAAACCAATCCAGTGCAGATGCATTGTACAAGCTGACTTCACTTGACTTATCCTCCTCCTCTCTTTCCGATCGTCATTTATTTTCTGCAGCATCAAGAAACAGCAGTGCAAAGGCCATGCAGGCAAAATGAGCCATCTTTCTTTCAGTTCTTGATGTGTGTCATTTTTTTGCAAGACGGTAAAAACGTTATATTAATATGGCAATGAAGGAATCATCGTCTTCCACGGTTGGCTGGCTGGCTGGAAAATACCAAAATGAAACACATTCACTTTAATTGCACACTATTAACCTAGACTGTTGTCAAATTCATCAGAGGGAGGTTGTTATCCACTGATGATCCTTCCTCTTCTGAGACTTCATAGTGTGAATATAATCCGTCTGCTTGATCTTCTATTAATAGTCCCACAGTTTAGCTTTTTTTTTGCATATTTCGGCGTGCAGCATTCTGCATCCAACAACATCTGAAACTCGTGATTAAGCCTGGTTTAACACCGGTGTGTCAATGTATACAGTTATTATTGAGCAATCTGTTGGATTTCATTGGATAAATGAAAAAGTAGAAAATAAGAAAAACAGTTTGCAACTTTTCCACAATGTTGAAATCTTGCTGAAGTATAAACCATATAGCTACTCATCAATATAGTCTGTCAATTGCAGGCCAATGCCCTTTCCCCGCCTGAAATTGCTATTGCAAAAAAAAAAAAATATATCCTATTGGACTAAAGCACAAAATGGGTCTGACACGTTTCACCTGTGCAGGATATTCACTGGCTAACCACAGCCCCTGGGTTAGAAGGGGTTTAGAGTATATTGGAGCTGGTGTTGACCCTTTCACCTGTGAAGGATATTGAATGGACAAAAGTCAGTCTGAGCCGGTTGCTCACTGCGGACGTGTGCAGACAAGCAGAGGAGAGAGAGAGAGAGAGAGAGAGAGAGAGAGAGAGAGAGAGAAAAGAAGAAGAAGGGACGACCGACAACGGGTGAAACAGACAGTGTGGGACGGGGCGGAGAACAGATGTGTTCCTTTGTAGGGGTCATAAACATGAGTCATTCATCTTTAAAGACGACTGAAGGACGCAGAGAGGCGGAGAGAGAGAAAGAAAGAGAGAGTGAGGGCAGGAGGAATAGAGGGGAAGTCTGGCAGAGCAACAGGAGGACAACAAATTCAAAAAAACACAACAAACATCTATGAGGTTTAAAAGCGGGAGGAAAAAGTGAAGAAATTAAGAGAGAGGGGGGGGAGGAAAGAAGAAAGAGGCGAGTCCTAGGGAGACTAAATGGTCTGTTTTCAGCAGCAAATGCACCGGCGGTGAAATCCATCACTGGAGGTACGGCTGGCAGCTCATCTACACTGCAGCCTTTGTTTTATGGCGTTGACACCGCCACCGCCGCTGCCTTTTCATCAGTCAGGGCCCCCGACACCACCCTGGGGAGCCGCACATGAACAGGCATACGTGTGAGAGTGTAGATCAGTGCATCGTGCTGTGCGTCTGTGTGTGTGTGTGTGTGTGTGTGTGTGTGTGCACGCTCACACTTGTTTGTCTATATCCGTATGTCCTTGTGTCTTCAGAGTGTGCGTGTGTCTTGAGATCGGGCAGATTAGCGCGCTAGACGCCACTGTGGTGGAAAAAAACAAGACACCGCGGCATTGTGGGTAAATTGTGGCATTGTGGGTCGCTGATTAAATCCTTAAAATACACAAGTAATCTACATAAGAACCTCAGTGTGAGGCAAACCGTGGATTTCTTTTTCCTCTTTAGTGGGGCGGATTATATTTCTCTCTCTTCGGTGGCGTAGGCCTCGCGGCTCCCGGCAGCATGTATTTCAAACAGTAATTCTTCATGCTCTCAGGACAGCGACAATACTTCCCCGAGAAACTCCCATGGGTGTTTATATAGGCCACAAATACAAGTGGCGGTACCACGTTCAACATGTAGAACTACAGAAATACAGCTCAGAACAAATGTGTCTACTGCAGACGTGTGTGTGAAGACCAAATGAACAGTGTTTGATGTCATTTCTTGTATATGTGCTTGATGAGTATTATCAGAAATGGACTGCAGGAGGATGTGGCACCACCCTATACCATATATTATATATATATATGATATATATGGACCCCCAGAAGGCTCCTGCCGTTCACCAGCCCTTCCTCTCACATTTGGACTTCGCCTGACTTCAGTTTATTTGACACTTTTTGCTGCATTGTTCTCATTGGCTCAAGCAGAGTGATTTTCCATTCCCTCTACTGTCATGCTGAGGTCAGGCTGACAAACCTCAACGCAGAGCCTTCGCTGGGATGAATGCCGATGGCTTCCAGTTGAAATGCTGTGTGTGATGCTGCAGCGTGTGTGAGGCTGCATGTGTGTGTGTGTGTGTGTGTGTGTGTGTGTGTGTGTGTGTCACAGAATTTCTGAGGTCGTTTTTATTTTCGGGTTCCTGTTTTTGTTTTATTGATGTGGAAATGAATAAATGAATAAGTCATAGGTGTGTGTGTGTGTGTGTGTGTGTGTGTGTGTGTGTGTGGCTATTCTCTATTAGCAAGAGTAATTATCACTCTAGTTATTATTAAACATTGTTACTTACCACTGTTGGTCTTTACACACAGTTTACAGTAGATGACACAAAGCTGTGAACACTGACCTTCCTCTGAACTGCTGTGAAGCCTTTAGTGTCTGAAGTCTGATCCATGACTCAACCAACTTGACATGTGAGTCTAGTATTCCAGTGTTTTTAAACAATAGGCCTATTAAACACAATGTCACTGCAGTCTGTAGGAATATGGGCAATTTGTTGGTGGTTTGGACCAAGCCCCAACTATGCAGCTAAATTCAGTTCCTGACTCGACTCTTGATGTCAAAGTTGGTCTTCTCAACGCTCGATAACTAAACAATCTCTGATTTTCTTGACCTTCCCTCTCTGATAATGGCCATGGCCGACAATCTGGAACTGGACCAACACATAAGCTTGGTCATACACTTGACCTGGTCATGACTTTAACAAGTTTAGAAATGGAGGATGAGGATGTGTTCTTGTTTTTATCGTTCCCTGTTTGATGTCACCCTCCTGCTTTCAGACCCTGTGAATCCTCCACCACTAGTACATTTAAAATTGGTTTTAATCTTGTTTCCAGTCTACCTGTGAATTTGGTTGGTGGCTTTAACTCAGTCACAAATGATCATCTTTTATCAGTGCTGTCCAATCCTAGCCCTACTCGACTCCGGTGCCGCTTCTTGACACCGTTGATCACAAAATCCTTATTGATCGAGTCTCGATTGAAGAGACGATGCAGGAATCACAGACATCGACTCTAAGCTGCTTTGTATCAAACCGCTCTGACAGGTCTTTGTTGCTAAGGCTCGGCTGACAAAACTCTTTTGATGGCCAGATTCAACTCTAAAGGTGATCGAGCTTTTGCAGTTAGGAACCTAAACTCTGGAAAGATCTGCCTAAAGAAATACATTCCTCTAACTCTGGAAGAAAGAAGAAAACTTTCATCGACTTATGTTTGACTTATAGGCTTATAATGTCTTATATATGTGTACAAATGTATGTTTTTATTTTGTTTTATTATCGTGTGTGTGTTTGCAGATCCAGACAGCAGGCGGTGAGGTGATTCCCTATGGTGCCCAGGGGGTGAAGGAGTCCACGGGCCTTAAGGATCAGGTGTGTCTGGGTCGAGGCTAGCTCACTGACCAGCAGGCTTTTCAATGACTTTGATGTAACACACTGCTGTGGATGTGTGTGTGTGTGTGTCGGGGGGGATATGTGTGTGTGTGATGTGTAAAAGTAGAGCAGTATAGTATTAGTAAAGCAGTGTTTTCCACACAGTTCCTCTTGAGGGTGGGGCAGCAGTACTGAAGCAGCACGGCAAACTTCAAAAATAGATTTAGGTATATACGCTGTAAATGGGCTCTATTGTTGTGGCGGCGCATTGGCAGTGAAGTGGTGGGGGGGGGTGTCATTGGCTGCGCGCAGGGTTTTTTTTCTTGCCTGCGGCCGTTTTTGATGGTATTTTGATGACTCGCCATGAACTTGACTGTGCCGACGTGGGAGGAGAGGCGCAGGAGGAGGAGGCGTGTCAGGAACGATCAAGCAGCAGAAGTGCAATTTTGGTGTCGAGGATGACAGTCAACCTGCCTGCTCCAGATCAGGCTGTTTCTGAGGCTTTACATGAACACATCCTATTCAAAAGCTTCATCAAAACCCATTTTGTGGATGATATGTTGGCCGTTTTGACTTTGACACAAATCCCTCAATCAGGAAAAATACGTTTTCATTCTATCTGTCTACCATCGTCCAACACAGAGCTCTCGGTTTGCACCGTGCTGCACGGGAAGCAACACTGAAGAGAATTTCAACATCTCAATAAAAGTTTTTTTCTTCTTCCTGGGTGGTTAACTAGGCCACATAGTCGCTGGTGGCGGTTCGGCATGCTACCGCACAAGGACACCGGCGTCCACCCGGGAGAAGCTTTTGTGGTGGAACCGCCCCGGTCTGTTCTCTTCCATCACCACAATTGTCAGAGCGCCGCGGTGCACAGCGCACTACTTTTAGAGGGAAGGGAAAGAGGTGATTGGTCATCGCCTCGCCACACCTACTGATGATGTCTTCCTCCTCATCCAACTCCGATTCCAACTGCGCTATCATGTTTGTGCGAAGATGCGCTTTTGGAAGGACGGTGGTTTATCTTCATGCATGTGTGTCTCTATGAACTTTAGACATAGGTGTCGTGGGGTAGGCTGTTGGGAGTGTGTGTGTGTGTGTGTGTGTGTGTGAGTGTATGCGCTATGTGTGTCTATGGACATGTGGAGTCAGTCTGTCTGTGCTGAGAGTGTGACACCTGTATAAACACAGATTGGACAGATAAATAGCAGAAACAAGAGGTCACAGCAATGGGGCCAGTTCTATGTTTGGGTGTGTGTGTGTGTGTGTGTGTGTGTGTGTGTGTGTGTGTGTGTGTGTGTGTGTGCTGGAGGCCAGTAATGATAGGTATGTGCATGTGTGTCTTCTGCTCACCCAGACAGTTTTACTGGTCCCAGGCACAAACACTATCAGCTATTGATGCTCTCAGGGGATCGCCAGCTTATCTGCATCACAGCAAAACACACACACACACACACACACACACACACACACACACACACACACACACACACACGCATTAAGGAGCAAACTATGGAGCATATGACCTCAATTGAGCTAGACACACTCTTCGACACAGCAAAACACACACACACACACACACACACACACACACACACTCCAAACAGCCCACTTCACCTCACCACATCGCACACACACACACACACACACACACACACACACACACACACACACGCATTAAGGAGCAAACTATGGAGCATATGACCTCAATTGAGCTAGACACACTCTTCGACTCTGTGTGACCTCACTTGTTTTGATCCAACCATATATCACCAGCCCACACACCCACACACCCACACACACACACACATACCCACACACACACACACACACATTCTTCCCTGAGAGGCATTTATGGGATGTCTAGCACTTGCCTGGAGCAGGCAATTGTGTGGAATTCCTCCCACGTCTCTGAGTGTGTGTATGTGTGTTATCTGTTATCTGTGTGTGTGTGTGTGTGTGTGTGTGTGCGTGCGTGTGACCTTAGACCGTGTTGATTGCCTGATCTTACTCCTGTGAACATCCCACACAGATAGCACAACACTCCGGTGTGATTTATTCCACCGACCACCCCTTTAATAAAGGATGTACTCTGCAGTCTGTCCCAGCTGAGTGGGCTCAGTATGGACGGCCTGTCCAGTCTCATCATTTTAAAAGCAAGGTCAGTCGCCGCCACGCCATTGGACCATCCCTCTATGGGCGAGCTGCTGCCCTATGACCTGGCAGTTTACTACCTGCTGTCGTGAAATCACTTCTGAACAGGACTACGTTGAGGAGACTGAATCTGCACTAGCTGGACTGAAGGGAAATCACATCGCTTTGATAACGTGAGTATTATCACTGTCGACGGTGTCAGGATCCCAATCCCACAGCAGCTTGTCTCTTCACGATTTGCTTCTAGCTTTAAAAAAAAAGGACCGAACTATCCACGATCACAGGAATAAGATTAGATATGAGTTATTTTCAGCGTGGGCTTCCCTTGTGCAGATCAGGAAGTATCCTTTTAAAAAGACAGAAAGCTGCTAAATCAGCATCACTGGTCCATCGGAAACAACAAAGGTTGAGGCAACTATATGGTCAAAAACAGCTAAATCCACTCTGTCTTTGAAGTTTTCTATGACCATACTATATCCTCCAATAACCATACGCTCCCCTTTCAACTTCAGGACCAGAGGATAGAATAAACTCCCTATTCCCCTTACTACCCCTAGAAATGTATTCCTTATCGTGCCACATACAAATGGTAATACCACTGGTATACCTCGTCATGAGTTCGGTGGGATCAAATGAAAAGCTTCACTCTACAATGAGATATCCACCAGTTGATAAAAACGCCAAAATTGAAAAATGAGGCTCATCCCTGATATGGTTAAGCTCTAAAATAGTGATGTATCTCTGTATCTGGGCGGTAGTCACATTTAGTAGTTTTTCTTCTCTTGTCCAAATCAAACAATTTGTGCTCAACCCTCCCCTCTCTCAGTGGCGCTGCTCCACTCCAGGTTCAGCCAGGGTTAGCCATCACATTTCACCAGAAACAACAGAGTCATCTTATTTCTTCCAAGAATGATTTTCCGTTACACATCGTGTCCCATACAATGATGACCAAACAAAACAAGCCCCAGCTCACACCACTAGTTCATCTTAGCACCGCACAGACTTTTCATCCTCTGATGTGATTCAGCTTCACAAGCACAGATCAATTCTGGCTCTGATCTCTTAAGTCTAAATGTTTACTTCCCTTGCACATCTCTCTAATGTTATTATTCTATGGATTCAGGAATATTGTACACATCTGTTCTGACCCTTGAAATCCCTTTTGTGAAGTTAATATTTTTAAGGTGTGTCCAGTAAAGTGTCCTACATAGAGGAAAGAAAAGAAAAGAAAATCACTTGATGGATTCCTGTCCCCTGGGCTTGGGAGTTATCGAAGAACCATGCCAAACTGGACGGTATTGATCATCTGGTCATATTTTGGGAAAAAGCATTCCCACTCGCCATAATAACAATTTTTCATTGATCTCATGTGATTTCACTACGAATTACAAAACATAACTCCCATTTAGCATTGATGGAAGCTAATTGTTGCTATAAAGCCAAAACATACTGTCACATTGTAACTTGGTTTTATTGATCATTGTAAAAATGTAAAAATGCAAACAACAACAAACAAAGGACCAGACATCTTTATCAGTGACTTACAAGCTGTCTGGCCAGCAGCGTGGGCGCGTGGATGCTGGGATCTGTAGAGGTTATGTCTACAAGGCCGGGACTAGCACTGTGTACTGTGCTAGTTCTGTGTACACACCCATAGACATGCACAGACACACGTGTGCACATCTCACGATCAGTAGTTTTGAAAGAGCAGTAGTAAGGCGAGCATAAGTCAGCACACACACACACACACACACACACACAGCCTCTGGCATCGTTATTGGCCATGCCGTCCTCGCCTTGTGTGGCTCTCAGGGCAGTGAGACGGGGAGACAGTGGGTGCAGTGTGGAGGGACTGGCCTCGCTCCAGAGCCTCTCTAGAACATTCCATTGAGAGACTGCTGGCTGGCGGCTTGCTGGTAAACAAGTCCAACAACAACAACTGGCTGTACATAATTCCTACAGAGAGAGAAAAAAAAACCCATCCTGAAAGGGGATTAACATACGTTATATTATTCCTGTGATCTCTGACAATTTTATCTCAATTTGCGAATTAAAAAAAAGTCCCTTTCACGCCGAGAGCCGACGGAGCCAAGACTCTCCTGATTATGTCATCATGATTCTATTACAGTATCTGGGATCATTTTACAAGGATAAGTGCACATTTTACGGTTCCTAACTGTAAGCACTGTAATGGAATTACACTCATTCAAGTTCAAATGACGTCTGTTTGTGACTCCTGTAAGTGTACATGCAGCCGCTAACACGGAATAAACACAATAAATACTGTTTTCCCACAAACACCTGCTGCCAGCCAGATAGCCAGTCGCTGACGTCTTTCCAGTTGGCAACTATTTAATAGTATTTTTTGGGCAATTCCCCCAAATCTGATTGCTGCATTGACGTTCGTGGGCACATCAGACAGACATCGTCACACTTCACACTGTGCCATCTCATCCAATTCCAACACCCACAGATGTGTGTACATTGCCCCTACTTGCCTGTTTGATTCAACTTGACACATTGCACTAACAATTGGCAAGGAGCATTAATTAAACAATAACCCACAGCGGGCCGTGGTATACGGAAATTAAAGCACAGCTGAGTTGCATTGTCTGCCCGCTCAGCAGATAGTCAGCTGTTTACATATCGTGTTGCAATTCCAGTTTGGTGGTAACATTAGGTTACATTTATGACTCAGAGGATATCATCTAACTATTGTAGTTTACTGTTGTTTTCATCCACCAAATACCTCCTCTAGTCACTTCCTTTCATTCATTAATGGATCGCTGTTGAACTGTATGATGGTAACACATTTTATTACTTATTTTCATATATAATGATAATAATAATAATACAGTGCTTGGTTATTTGTTTATTGCTTTCTTAGAAAATAGTCGTGGCAATGACTAGAAGTACACTGGCTGCATCATTTATTTTCAGTGCCAGGAGTCGTAAGGTATTTAGTTTCTACTCAAACTATATATCTACGCTCAACTCATTGTGGAAAGTAAACAGTAGAAAGTAAATAAAGAACGTAAACAGTTTGAGGTAAACACGCTCAAATCGGTAAATAATTCTGTGTATTTTGACTGAAATCAAGGAGTCAGAATGCATGAAGAGACATCAAAAAAGAAAAGACACCATTGTTTCTCTCTCGCTATAGATACTAAATGTGCTTGTGGAAAACATTGGATGCTGCAGCGTTGGTGTGCCAACTATGACTAACTGTCTTTCTGTGTCACTTTTCTTTCCCTGAAGTTGTTTTTCTTTTGTTTATATCCCAGTTTCAGGTTACCAGGTAATACTTCCCCTATCCGTTACCTTAAAATGTTGTCTAAAGGCCTTTACGTTGCCGAGGCACCGATACTCGTTCCTACAGCCGGTGAGGAAATGCTGCTGCACAGACACAGTCCAGTACAGGAAGTAATGAAAGATGAAACATCGACTGGACGTTAACGGCGACCGAATCTTAGTTTTACTGATTCTTCGGCCTTGAGCAAGAGAAGTGTGGTGCATGTGAATATGTGTGTGTGTGTGTGTGTGTGCATTCCCAGGTGTGGGGTTGTGTTGCAGTTGAAGGTTTGAGGTGCAGTGTGAATTCATAAAGGATCTCTGATTAATGAGTAAATACACCACTCACAACAGGAGGCCAAACAGAAGGATTGAACCCCACTGAGTTGACTGGTATTAATAAGTAAATGTGTGTGTGTGTGTGTGTGTGTGTGTGTGTGTGTGTGTGTGTCAGTAAGGTAAGCAACATGGGAGATATAATTCCACTCAGCTTGACGCCTCTTTTAACAGACCTTCATTTTGCTCCCACCTGCACCGCATACACACACGTATACACACACACACACACACACACACACACACACACACACACACACAGAGCAATTAACACGTTAACACTCACTTCTCATTAGCACCATGGTACCTCACACATCTGTCCCTGTCTGATGCCTGACAGCTTGGCTTTGACCCTGAGATCACATTTACTTTAGTCATGACAGACAGACACACACACACACACACACACACACACACACACACACACACACTGATTAACTCTTCAGTGGTTTAAAAGAGACTCAGGGCACTTATTAGTTTGAAAGTCTTGACAAAGTTCAGAAGACCAGAACGTTGACTGAATAAAGCAGAGTTTGCAACAATGTGTGTGTGTGTGTGTGTATGTGTGCGGGAATACGTTTTTCATGACACACACACACACACACACACCGTGCATGAGCAAACATGTACACATTTGTGTAATGTAAAAACATACACACAGACTGAAACGCGCCAATACAAACACCTCTTCTTGCAACTTTTTTTTGTTTTCTTCCTCTTGCTCTCTCTCTCTCTCTCTCTCTCTCTCTCTCTCTCTCTCTCTCTCTCTCTCTCTCTCTCTCTCTCTCTCTCTCTCTTAGAGGATCACACATCCCTGCTTGTCACATCTCTCTCTCCTTCCTCTCTGCTAGATCCTCCTCCTCCTCCCACCTTCTGCAGCAACACCAGGCCGATATTTCAGTCTCATGTTAAATATTTCAGATGCATTCTGAATAATTCGGTCTCATTTTTAGCGTTTGGCAGAAGGCGCGATGTGCATCTAAGCCCACACACACACACACACACACACACACAAAATGAGTCATAAAGTTAATTAGACATGGAGCTGAGAGAGAGAGCGTCTTCCTGCTGTGATACGATCGTCTACACTACACCTGTAGGGGAGAGAGAGGTTAGAGCAACACACACACACACCAGTATGTGCAAATAAATACACACGTACACATCTAAACACACACGTAAAATACACTGACGTACACACACCTACCCGCACACACACACACACTAGACACACTGCAGTGTTTCAGTGTCACTTCACTGCTGAGAAACTGCGTCAATTACAACATTATACAGTGTAGAATCATCACCGCAGTCCATAAACGGCTCTCAGGAGATGCATAGACTGTAAAGTGAGGATATTCCACTGACCAGACCCCTTTTTTACCCTCTCTCTCTCTCTCTCTCTCTCTCTCTCTCTCTCTCCCTGTGTGTCTCTCGCTCTCTTTTTCTCTAGACAAGCATTCATCAAACCTAATGTCTTTCTTTGGAGCGAGATGAAACTGAAACCGTGGAACGACGCTCGCCCAACGACTGCCCGTTTATGTCTCACACACACACACACACACACACACACACACACACACACACAGTTCCTCAGAAGTGTTTGCTAGTGATCGTTCTCTGTTTACCCTGAACTCCCCAGCTGAGCTCGGCTTTTGCTGGTCCATGCCCTGAATTCAGAGCAGCTTCTTTACCTCTGTGATGTAAACCCACCCTGCGTCTCCTCGTGTGTGTGTGTGTGTGTGTGTGTGTGTGTGTCCTTGCTTGTATGAATCCTCATTGTCCGACAGTGAGCGAGAGATAGCACGCATTATAGAGAAATAACTTGCTGGTTACCTTCTATCTCTCAGTCTTTTGAATTTTATTTTACAGCCGTCTGACAGATGTATAAATAGGAGATGTGGCATGCCCCAACACATCTAGCTCAGGTTAGCAGAACAAACACACACACACACACACACACACACACACACACACACACACACACACACACACACACACACACAATCTTAATAGCTAGCTCAGTGAAAACAAAAGAAGCGCTTTCGGGTGAAAAATCCGCCCCATAAAGCAAACAGTGGCCATCTGCTACCGAGACCACGCTGTTTCTGCTGATAAATCTCCCTCTCTTTTTATCCCCGTGTCTCTTATTTTATTCTTCCTTTCCCAAAACTCTCCTACATACTGCATATCTCTCTCTCTCTCTCTCTCTCTCTCTCTCTCTCCCCCCCAACTATATCTATTTGTCTCTCTCATTCTATCTATATCTATGGCTCTCTTTGCCTTGTGTTCAGATGGTCAGGGTTCTTCACAAGACAGATTATAATGGGGAATGGAGTGTGTGTGTGTGTGTGTGTGTGTGTGTGTGTCCTTGTGGTAGGAGAAAAAAATGGAGGGAAAGGGAATGGAGAGACATGGGAGGGGCTCAGCGGGGAGACGTCCAAATGTTTGTTTATGCCTAATTGGGCCACAGATGAGCCAGCGGCCATCTCAGATAACAACCTATCCAGAAGGGAGGAGGGGAGGAGGGGGATGAAGGGATGGAAGAAGAAGATAGGAAGAGAGGGACTGCAGAGGAGAGACAAGGAGGAGTGTGGAACAAGGGGGGAGAAAGGGAGGAAAAAATGACAGAGGGGGGTGCTGACGTTAGAGGATGATAGTGTGAAGTAAGGGGGTTTGGCTGTGGAAGGAGGGAGATGGATGAAAGAAGGGAAGGGTTGGAATTAAAGGAGAGGCAGAAGGGCCCCGGGGGTGGGGGGGGGAGGGAGGGATGATATCCAGTAATTAAACAACAGTGGTTGTGCAGCGTGTGCGGTCAGACTACAGAGATCGCTCCACCGCTCCCCTGCTGAGCACACGAACAACGACACATCCCGTCTAATTAGAACAACAAACTGGGGCTGAGGTCTCGCTGGCTCCTCGCCTGACTGCAGGAGTAAATCACAGAGCGTCGCGAGCTCGGTGCCAGAAGCTACGAGACCGTCATTAAGATATGTTGAGATCAAAGTTGGTGAAAGAAATGGGACAAAAAGTCAAATGTGAGATGCAGAGGAATGTTAAAAAGCAAGTAACCAAATGGAGTCAAGTCATTGGATGTGTGGTAGAAACACATAAGACTACTGGGGATGTTACCACAGTGGCCTCTCACTTCATGTTCCTCAGACTGTCAGTACCAGGGATCAATTTGAAACGAGCAAATAATTGGTTTACGTAATTGCTGCACAACTTAACCTTATTATGGGATGGAGTATTTTCAGAGAAGGTTGAACGGGGCGATGATGTCATTGGAGGAGGAGCTTTAAGCATCAGAAAACAATCTAGGTGAGTAAAGCTCCGACTCTCAGATGTGTAAGTATTAATGCTCAGTAAAGCAGTCTGTTTGTCTCAGCGTTGAGTGCTGCAAATGAACATCTGAGTCGTCTCGGTCTGAGTAGCTTTTGTTTCCTGCATTCAACAGCATCAACCTCGTCAGGCTACTCGTCAGCATCGTGGGTCAACCGCAACGACAAGCTGCCTCCTCGTCGCCATGATGGTTTTGATAAAACAAAGAGGGTTTGGCCTTCCCACGAGCACCGATACAACAACATGAAGCATTGTTTGACTGCAATATTGCAATATTTAATCATATTTCAAATTTGGTTATACTTTGTGTACATTTTGATTCCCGAGCAGGGAATCGCAAAAGCACAGCCAAACCAACATTTGGCAGCACATCCTTTTCCTACCAGACTCCAAAACTGAAAGAAGAAGAAAAGTCCTTGCTTATTCTCAACTTTAAAAAAATAATCTTAAAGACACAGAAGAGCAGGTGGACAAAACGTATGTGTGGGTGTGTGTATCCATTTTGCTTTTTCAACATCTGGTTTGGGTTCAGCTCCGCGGTTGAAGGGAAAAACTTCACGTTTTTGTCGCCAGGTTCTGTCTTCGGGCGCGCGGTGGAAGAAACAATTTCCGCAAGCGTTGACAGAATGTACCATCCGTCTGCCCGCTGAAAACAATGAACATCCGATTTGCTGTGTGCCAGATTTCTACCACAATGTGAATGCAGCTTCGTACAAACACACCGCCCTGAACATCCTCCCTTAACCTCTCACTGGTAAAAAAAACAAAAGGCAGCAGAGGAATCTCAGCCGGTTACTGTTATTTCCGTATTTGTGCTCCATCTAAAAAAAGTCAGGGATGTATAATCATCACTCATGTTACACCAAAACTGCTGAAAGCTACATGAAGGAGAGGATTCAGATTTCAGGTGACGTGTAGCCTAATAGTGGGTGCCTACGCAGCCCGGAGGAGAGGGTAAAGACAGACTAGGTGACGACTCTATTAAAGACTATAGACACAACCACAGACATCAATATCCCTCCTCCTCCTCCTCCTTCCCTCGTTCCAACGGAGGGAAATTCATTACATTCCTCCCCAGCTGTCCATCATCCACTCCCTCCTGGCAAAGGGAGACTTGTTGTCGTTTTTTTTGTACGTGTTTGCGAAAATTACAGTGCCTTGTCACTCTCTCTCCCCCCCAGCCCTGCTTTCAATTTCCTGTGGGCGGCGGACGCTTTGCTGGCTGTCGCGGGAGTGTGGGGATGACGTGGAGGTATTTGATGTCGGCGTTGTCTGGTTTTGAGCGGGGTGGGGGTTCTGTAAGGGTTCTCTACAGGGAACCCCTAAAGCTCTTGGGGGGGGGGTAAAAGTACAGAGAGGAGTGGGAGATTGAAGTCGCTCCAGCTCCCTCCTCAGAAGCTGACAGCTGAGAGATTAGTGGTTAATTAAGTCGGACGAGTTTGACTGGCGTGCAGGGGAGCAGCCCCCCCCCCGAGCCAATCAGAGTTTCGTTTGCTCAGGGAAAACAAGAAAAAAGAGAAGTATCGCAGCCCTCTGGGGAGAAGCTCACTGGGAGGAAAAGCAGCAAAAAGCGCAGCCAAAAGTATCATGAATACTTCCTGACACCCCGCTTTCTTCATCCTTGGTGCACATCTGGAGAGGCGAGATAAGACACGCGTGGTGGAAGCTAAATGGTGATTGACACCCCGGATGTTGCATGTTTATGGCCGTGCAGGTGCAGAGAGGATGGAAGAAGAGGAGGAGGAGGAAGAAGAGAGGGAGACGAGGAAGAAAGTATGATATGTGACACTTGAGGAGTGATGCTGAGAGAGAGAGAGAGAGAGAGAGAGGAAGGAAAAGGCAGAGAAAAAGAGATTAGCATGTAGCATTTTCAAAATGTCATGCCTCAGTTGGCCCGTAAACACTGTTTCTCCGACGGCCTCCTCCCTCCCCCCTCCCTCCCCCTCCCTCTCTCAGTATCTCTTTGGAGGAGGAAAAGGGAGAGGACCTAACCACACACCACCTCACATAAACACCGCGGCTTTTTTCCCTTTGATAGTTTCATCAAAGAGAACTTTCTACTCTTGAAAGACATGTAAATAGCTCTTTAATAACATCAAACAGGTCACGGGAAGCACATCAAAGGGAGAGCGTTGAGGTTGAGGGTTCACTCGGAGCAAGGTCACCAAAACAACATTATTTTAAAAATCACGCCATTTGTTGTTCTGATGTTCTGGAACCCCGAAAATGGTGTTTTTTTTAACATCTTTAAAAACAGTGTCAAGGTAATATTTCTGTGAGTGTGTGAAATAAGGCTAAATTACAGCCGCAGGACGCCGCGGGCACAGAATGGGACGGCATGCACACGAGACAGACCTCATGTCCTAGCTTATGTTAGAGTGCACACCATACGTCTCTTTTCTTTGTTTTGTTTAATTTGTACATTCATCATTTTGTCCAATTTCATAATTTGTGTGAACAAAAGAATTCACACAATTAATGTAATTTTTTTGTTTTAGAATTTTTAAAGCAATTAACCGATTGCATTGATTTATTTGGTGTAATTAGCCTGATATTTTGTTAAATACAGATTTATTTAGTTAAGTCAGACTTTTGATAAGGTAAGTTACTTTTTGTTTGAAGGGTTTTTTTGGATAGAGATTTGCTAATCAAACAGGATATGTTGCTGACAATTCTTGTGATGCAGGTTGTTATTGTTAATAAGAAACAATCGATAAAGATAATGAAAGCTAACGGGTTATACCATCATCCTGTATGGAGACTTGAACCATGAAATAGCCTCCACACACTTGGAGCTCCCAGAGAAGGGTTGGTGTGGCTGCATTAGCTCGACATATCAACATTACTGATATGGTTTCTATCTAGACGGCTCTTTATTGTCCCCGAGGGGAAATCGTACAGAACAAGAGAGAATCTGCTTGCTTTTATGCAACTCAAGCACATTTTATGTCTCATGGACACACAATATCTTGCCATGCTCACAGGTTGATGCTTCGTTACCACAAAATACAATTGTTATAGGATGGTCACTCCCACACCTCCTATTTAATGTTAAGTACGTTCACATATAGTGCAGAATTCTCTAGAAAACAACTAGAAAGTTCTGCACAACTTTTAGATGATAGTGTAAGTTAAAACACATAATATCTCCCTGTTGTTTAGAAACAATAATAAATACAAATGAGGCAACTACAGGTTCAAACTCTCACGTTGCCAGACCCTGTATCAAATGCACAATCAATGAATTCCAGTGAAAAACATCTTTGTCACAGCAGGAATAAAAAACGTTACCAAAGACAAGAATGGGAAACATTTATCAAAGCAAATATCAATCAATAACTACAACCAGATTGATTGTTCTCTCTACAAATAACATTATCTTTACATGTGATGAGAAATGCAGTGCTTGTTCCATAACCAACATTTAGGTTAGGTAAGTTGCTTTTTCAACTGTTTGCCCTTGGCGAAGTTGCCGCAGGCGAGATTCTAATGGGTTTAGTTTAATTGTAGCCTCTGTGCTTTAGAGGTTGCCCTCCCTGGCAGTCAGATGATGAATGAGGGGAGAGACGAGCATCCTTATGTCGCATTGAGGGAGCAAGGGACAGGAGAGAACTGAGAGGAGGAGGGACCGTGGTGGCCTAAGGGTGTGTGTGTGTGTGTGTGTGTGTGTGTGTGTGTGTGTGTGTGTGTGTGTGTGTCTTTAAACAACCACATATTTTGACACTCGTGAAAAACTACAAACAAACACACATTTTCTCTCTGGACATCGATTCTATTCTTTATTTTATCTATGTGATAATTATATTTTTTAATATTGTGTTGTATTTTTTAAAATATTTTTCTTCTGCCTGCAGGATTTGCTTGTGAGTTGCTGTTGTCAGACTTGGCAACAAAAGTAAAGTTGTATTTCCTCTCTTTCTGTTAGTGATTCACTGCACCAGTGAATCCGTCGTGATGTGACAGCTGAAGGACGCTAATGAAGAGCTACCTATGATTTATTGAGCAGCTTGAATCCAGACTTCTTTTGATAATTATACATCTGTATAACTCCCAGAATTACCGTTGCTGAAAATAAGGGGGAAAAGCAGAATTTCAGAGTTGTCATTAAATTCAACAATCTCTCTGTTTTGTGTTTGAAGTTAGCGTCAGTTTCTGCTGTAGAAGTTTTCTCAACGCACACTGCAGAGAGCACTGCTCATCAAATCATCATTTTTACCAAGTCACTTCACTTGGCACTTGGTACTCTGGCACTGTCATCATTAGCGCCACTTGCTCCAGAGACCAGTCTGCCTTGCCATTAGCCTGCAGCCTCCCTGCAGCACCAGGAGGCTGAGGGGTTAAACATGTCTGGTTGGGACCTTCCCTCCAGCTGAGGGAGCCGGGAGGAGCTCAGAGAGAGGGAGCATTAGGGATGAACTAGTGCAATCAGCCCAAGGCTGAGCAGGGTTCAGTGAATTAGCAATATCTTTTCCCAGCATAGATCAATGGAGCATTACCGTAAGGAAGAGGGGATGATGGAATGAGGGAGGGATGGTGGAAGAGAGTGAGGAAAGAAGAGAAAGAGAGACTAACAAACTAATAATTTGTCTCTGCCTCAAGCATACCGGCCTCCCCCGCCTCCCCTCTCTCCCTCTACTGCCGCACCCCACCCATGATGGACTGATATGAAACAGAGAGCTAGTGCAGATACTAGAACCTGGGTGGCAGGTTTCCAGTCGATAGCCGCTGAGCAAAACCATTTGAGAACAAACGATGGCCTGATTATCGGCTTAATGAATTAAGAGGCTACCAATGTGCGGTATTTCTGATTCCATGAAATGATAAATACAGACAAACACACACATACTCTCACAAAATCAATGGTGAGGCTCATTTCCACTCAAATCCAGACATTAATATCATAGCTGTGGATGAAAGATTTAAGCTAAAGGCTAGCACAGCCAAGCCATACATCGATAGGATATCTAATGTGTTGTGCTTTTACGGATGCACCTAAACATGTTAAATAATTTACCCCTTCTATATACTGTTATAGTTTAGTAAACAAGTTTAAGTTTAGTTTAAAACACAGAAATGGATTTGGTTGTGTTGTTTCTAGTCCAAAGATAAAGTTTTACAGTTTGATATGTTATTTCCTTTGTACATTAGGTTACTAGATTGCTGTGTGTGTAGACATCAGTAACGTTGTGCGGTCTATCACCATCGCTTGCTTGGCTGAAGGGGCTCAAAGTCTGGCCTCGGAAATTTACCGACACTCTTTTCCCTTGGTCCAACGTTATTAGCTGCAACAAGCAGCTAGTATAAGTCACTCTGTCCTAAAAAAAAAGCCAATAACCACACCTGTACAACACCTATACGTTTCTCCAGCAGCCACACTGGTGCTTTTAGCTTACTTGGGAGGGTGTTCATGGGAGTCCTGAGTCCCTGCACCAGTCTGGTTGCATCCTATCACACATCACATCGTTGTTTTAATTCAATTGTTCAATATGAGCAAATTCAAAATCCAATCTCTGGCACTTATCTCTCCCCATGCCATCTATCTAACGAAACCAGTGAAACGGCCCTTTAACCCTCTATGGCATGGTGTTGCCCTCAGGCAACAAACTACCTTTTTGGACCTCACACAGTCCCTTTAATTTTTTTAAATAAAAAAAATATATATAATATCACCTGACATGTCTGTGTCCAATGAAATGAGGGGCTGAAGTGGGTGTGACCTTTTGTCTGGGGGTGGAGCAGTCCTTTCAGGAAGCAAAGCCGCATGGGATTGGTGCCACCAATTGGTAAGATAAATATCACTTTTTAACATGTTTAAATTGAAATAACTTTATATAAAAAAATATATGCATGTGTATGAGTATGTAATGAAGCATGTTTGATTGTTTAAAGACTTATTTTGTTTTTATTTATATACTAAAACTGTGTTTTTTGATTCGACAGTTAGGGTCCCTCTTGTGCTCACACTGGCTCAGCAGGGAATTCACTGCACTGGTACTGTTCGTGGCAACAGACTACCAGGCGTCAACTTGATGTGCGATGCTGAGCTGAAGAGAGCAGGACGTGGATCTTTTGAACAGAAGATGGCCATGGTTGGAGAAACCACCTTGCGTGTTGTGAAGTGGTACGATAACCGCTCAGTGACCCTTCTGAGTGATTACACTGGAGCCCACCTAGTCACCGAGGTTGACAGGTGGGATCGCAAGCGAAAGATGATCACCAAAGTCCCCTGCCCTGCTGTGGTGAAAGAATACAACAAGAATATGGGTGGGGTGGATCTGCTTGACTCACTGATTGCACTGTACCGGAACAAAATCAGATCAAAGAAGTGGTACCACCGGCTGGTGTTCCACTTCCTGGATATGATCATCGTGACCACCTGGCTGCTCTACCGAAGAGATTGTGAAGGCACTGGCATGAGAAAGAAGGAACAAATGAAGCTGTATACCTTCAAGTCATACATCGCTGAAGGCCTATGCAAAAGTGGAAAGAGTCTGGAGCGCAAGAAAGGTCGTCCCAGTTCCACAATTGCTGGTGAGTATGAGGAGAAGAGGAGAAAAGGACCCGCTGCTCCAATTCCAGTCCCTGATGTGCGCCTGGATGCCACAGCCCACTGGATGATTATGGCTGAAAAGAAGGAGATGCAAGGTACCAGGGTGCACAGGTACACCAAAAGCCAAGTGCCGGAAATGTGATGTCCACCTCTGTTTCACATCCACCAGCAACTGCTTCCTGAGGTCCCACACAGAATAGGAAATCAGAGTGTGCTTTGTCAAAAAGAGAAACACTGATTCAAACAATAACCCACACAAACACACATTCAGACACACTGAAACACACACACACACACACACACTCGCAGATATACCCGCACACACAGGCTAACCCCTCCACACACACACACACACACACACAGACAGTCATTTGGACGTTGGTTTATATGTTTATATGAAATGTGTTTGTCAAAATAAAACTTTTTCTAATGCATATATTGCTTGTTTTCCTTATTCCACTTATCATATGTCCTATAGAAAACCTTGGTGTTTCAGTACCCTCGAAGCACATTGTTGCCCTGAGGCAACAAACCAATATCAATATCAAATTTTATGATGGATATATTATCAGGGACCCCCAAGCTCCCAAAAAATGGGGTGAAATATCTTTTCCCCCAAAAATAAAAATTCATGCCATAGAGGGTTAAATAAAACTTCCCCAACTGTATAAAGCCATATTAGATAGTGTCCTTGAGCAAGACACTGAATCCCTACCAGCTCCAGGGGCTGGTCTGACCTCCCCGTGGAGCGAGACGAGTTTTTCTACAGGGATCAATAAAGTATCACATTTTTATGATTTTATTATCTATTTATTCAACAGGCGGTACGACAGCAGAGAGCATCCTCACGGGAAGCCGCATTTTATGGGACACCGGCTAACGCTGTTATTCCCCCCCGGCTCATCTGCTGCAGTCGGTCAGTGGTAAACTGATAGCTGCAACGCTGAGAAAGCACAGCGGACGCATCGCTTAATCCATTCTGTTTTTCTCTCTCTGAGTCTGTCGCTGTCTCTTATAGTCTCTCTCTCTCTCTCTCTCTCTCTCTCTCTCTCTCTCTCTCTCTCTCTCTCTCACACACACACACTCTCTGACACTGCCAACGCATCCACATGTGCACTGCACTAACCATACATGCACACATGCGGAGATTACCCCCTTCTCCACGACATACACACAAGGATGCACGAACACACACACACACACACACTCCACACACACACACACACACATGGATTGCATTCCACAGAGGGTGTCTCAATAGATCACAGGGCTTTATTGGCTCTATGGATCCCCTCGAGTTCATAGGGCTCCAGAGGAGGAGGAAGAAGTGCAGTGCCTGAATATAGATTCACTATTCATATAGATTCGCTGAGTAGGCCAGGGCTGCTACATCAGCCCTTACCCTATTAGAGACCATGATGGAGTGGGGCAGAGTGTGTGTGTGTGTGTGTGTGTGTGTGCGTCTGCTTACTGAGGTGATCAAGGTTTTGTGTGATCACTATTCTATTAGCAGAGCAGAGACGAAGGAGAGGAGAGAAGGAAAGACAGGAAGGGGAGAGGAGAAGAGGAAATACAAGAAGAGGAGAGGATTGGAGAGAAGAGAATGGGACAGGAGAGGACGGGATAGGAGAGGAGAGGAAAAGAATAGACGAGACGAGAGGGTAGGAGTAAAAAAGAGAGAGGAGAAGAGAGGAGAGGAGAGGAGAGGAAAAGAATAGACGAGACGAGAGGGTAGGAGTAAAAAAGAGAGAGGAGAGGAGAGGAGAGGAGAGGAGAGGAGAGGAAAAGAATAGAAGAGACGAGAGGGTAGGAGTAAAAAAGAGAGGAGAGGAGAGGAGAGGAGAGGAGAGGAAAAGAATAGAAGAGACGAGAGGGTAGGAGTAAAAAAGAGAGAGGAGAAGAGAGGAGAGGAGAGGAGAGGAGAGAAGAGGAGAGGAGAGGAAAAGAATAGAAGAGACGAGAGGGTAGGAGTAAAAAAGAGAGGAGAGGAGAGGAGAGGAGAGGAGAGAAGAGGAGAGGAGAGGAGAGGAAAAGACTAGAAGAGACGAGAGGGTAGGAGTAAAAAAGAGAGGAGAGGAGAGGAGGGGAGAGGAGAGGAGAGGAGAGGATAGGAGACAGACATTATCCACTTTCTGAAGTGGATGCGGCTCACACACTGCACCTGATCACATTACATCCTCATGGACGAGCCCAGGGAGGAAGAGGGCACAGACAACTGGGGGAGAGAAAACGAATGAATCCCTTTTCCTAATGCGTTTAAAACAAAAACAGGTGGAAGGAAAGACAAAGAAAGAAAAGGAAGAAAGGGTAAATATCTGAAGCCTAAGAGAGAGAGAGAGAGAGAGAGAGAGAGAGAGAGAGAGAGAGAGAGAGAGAGAGAGAGAGAGAGAGAGAGAGTACTCTGGTTACTGGCAGCTCCATCCCAGTGGACAGGGAGAGGGGGGAGGGGGTGGAAGGTGCATGGCGACAGAGAGTGATAACCAGGGGACAGCTGTAAACACAGAGACAGGGCACCAAGAAACATGAGCAGGTGTGTGTGTGTGTGTGTGTGTGTGTGTGTCAAGTGAAAGAGAGAGCACTGACAGAGTAGTGGCAAAGAGAGAGAGAGACGTGTGAGGGGGGTGTGCCGGTACTGGGTGAAGGGGCAGCAGTGACACTGAATGCCACCACCGGATGGTTAGAGGTCACCGTAGTGGATGCCAACACCCCCGACTAATAGTAGTGATGGTATCAGCATATCCCCGGCAAGGCAATAAATACACCCGGCTGAGGATGACTGAGCGCATGGGTGAATTTGGCATTTCGGTGCTATTTTTTTTGTCATATACTTTTTTTAATTAGCTTTTTTTCCTTTATTTGAATCTGTTTGTTTGAAGCGTTCGGTCCACGTTTTGGTCCACTGCTCCGGTCGGCGTCGGCGTCGGCGTCGGCGAGGAATCTGGACACACACAGACGGCTGCGGCATTAAGCTGCAACACGGGACCCCCGGCTTCGACTTAATACGCTTAATGGTGTGTATAATGTAAAGGAAATGAGCAATGAAATGAGCGCCGGATTGGAAAGAGCCGCCGCGTGCTGTAGTGTGAAGAGGGGGGGGGGGCGGGGGGGGGGGGGCTTGGTGAAGCCGAGGGTTTTAATCTATAGTGAGCGGTGAGTTTCGGGGGGGGTGAGGAGGCAACAACATAAAGACCATTTTTCACACGACACGCTAGGCCTGCCATGGCGTGTATACATTTGGCACGACGGCTGTTTTGCGGCGTTGCGGTAGGTGAGGTGTTTAATGTAGTGGGGGGGGAGGGGGGGGGGGCATCTGACAAGGAAGTGCAGGGCGGCCATATATCACACACCGTGAAGCGCTTGTGTAGCTTGTAGCGTTAGTGTGTACGGTGCAGTTTTTAAGAGGCTGTAGTGCGCGAGACATTTTGAGAGCAAGCAGTGGGGGGTTTTTGACACTCACTCACTCTCTCTCTCTCTCTCTCTCTCCCTCTCTCTCTCTCCCCACACTTCTGTTTCTCATTCATCAAAGGTGATGAGGAGGGAGACAGGCGGGCGGTGTGGAGCGATCCCTGCTTCCCGGCTCGGCTATCATTAAATAAGAGTTCAACACCAGGACTCATGACTAATTCATGATCTTCAACACATTCTTTATTTGGTAGGTAGCAGAATAAAAGGCCCTTATCTGGGGCGCACACACACACACACACACACACACACACACACACACACACACACACACACACACACACACTGTATTGTCTACTGGAGGGCTTGGCACAACAGCAATGCACACACATACACACATCGCAAAAAGAAGAAGAGCAAACAGGTGAAGTTCTTGAAAAGCTTCATTTTTTATAAACTTTTTTTTTCTCCATCGTGCATTTGAGTGAAACGCCGAGAGAGAGATTTTGCATGTTTGGGATAAGGTTTTGTATTGGCACAAAACTAGGCTGTGATCCACACCCTCTCAAAAGTGTTGGACAAGGGGGTGTGGGCGCCGTCACCGAACGGCACAATAGAGCAGGCCCAGTTTCAAAACCCTCCCTGAATGAGTCACGATGTGTGGAGAGAGAGTTTTTATTACAGCTGCTACTAACTGGTCCCTTACCCTTTCAAACTGCTGAGTTGTTAATTAAAGAGTTCTCCGTGTACTCCTCTGAGAATAGTATAAAAGACAGGTCAGGTTCCCAAAGAAACTATTTGAACAAACTTTTTATCCACCGCGATAACGTTTCAAACACCTGAAGTGATGATGAAGTGAAAATATACTATTTGCTGAAGTGAGAACGCAGCAGACAAGCTGAACGTGAACTGTCATCTCAAACGGCTTACGAAGGATATGAGCTGAAGAGAAACACAAGCACTTTCCCGAAAAACAAAACAAAAAAATGTACTTCTCTGAAATGACTTTGGATGTGATGCACTGTTTCTAGTGGGAGAGGATGCAGAGAGCAGGCGGTACCGTATGGGTCAAGCCACCAGCGCTACCCACACCATTTCAAAGAGCTAAAGTGATGGGTAAGGAGTACTGAGGAGTACTAAGTAGACGGCACAGACTCCAAAAAAAAAAAGTTTACTTCTTCTGAAAGAACTGTAGGTTTATGGAAAGGGAGCGTACGGCCGGCCTTCCCCACACTGCCCACACACACACTGTTCGCTGGAGGGAATCTGAAGTATCGGTTAAAGCAGCCCAGGCTACCTGCAGAACAGACTGGAGTCCAATAAAGGTTTACTTACTCGGGGTAACATTATCCCTGCACATGGTTAAATACTGAGAACCAACAGTTAGTTAGTTAGTTAGTTAGTTAGTTAGTTATCTAGGTTTATTTGAATGGGGACAGATAGAAACACATCAAAGAGAAACAGCTCACTGTATTTTACTATGTATACATTCTGCCAATTTGCAATATATATATATATATTTTTTCCCCCATAGATGCATACTATACTATACTATACTATACTATACTATACTATACTATAACAAAAGGTTAAGAATGAAGTCAAAAAGCACAACAGCATAGCACATTAATAATACATGTCATTTACAATATAATGTACAAGCTGAAAAACTCGCCCAACATGTCAGAAACTAAATAAAATATGAACTTTAATATAAAGTATTCCTTAAGATACTAAGTGAGAATGCACAAGAATATCTTTTAGGAAGCTAGTTGTCTCTACTAAAAGGAAAACTCTCCTACGTAGCCACAGATCTTTGATTGGTATGGATGAATGAACTCCATCGCTACAATAAATCACTTTAATGCTCGTGATTTAGCAACAGAAGGAAAAACATATTTTGTCTGAAAATAGTGCCTACGATAGGGCAGAGTAGATGGGTCGACCCCCCCGTCCCCTTTTCAAATCCCAAATTAACCTCAATACCTCGCTGTATACTAAAGATGGGAGTACACGGATCACTTCCACCCTGATAGGGCAGCACATACTGCTGAGGTTGGGATTATCACAATGTGTCACTCATCTCAAGACCGGCACGTCATACTACATCAAACTACATCAAACAGGGAATAAAGCAGCGGTTGAAACGATGAAAAAAAAGTCTTTTCATCTTATGGCAAAGTCACACTACACATTTCTTTTTGCCTAATTTTGCACCAAAGCATCCATCCAAGACAAATTTGGAAAATTGGAGTCCTTTGGGGTCCTTTGAGAAAAAATATATCTTCACAACGTGAGCTGGTCTGAATGCTGCGTCTCTTTTTAATGACTTGCTCAAATTGTGTTCAAATTAGCAATAAATGAACGTCCCTTCCCGTTTTCCTTCCGTTAGTCCGTTGATATCACCGTATTCAAAGGGTCTTTCTTAAAGTAGAGAATACCTGTTTTAAGGAAGATACTGGGCTTAATTGTCTCCATGGTTACTAGGGCGTAGTAGACTCTCACGACATTTGGTGAGGTCATGGGTCAAGTGGAAAATATCAAAAAAACAAGTGAAAAACAGGCCAGTGAGGGGAGTCTCTGCTCCTTAACAGCATAAGGAATGAGATCTCTCTCTCTCTCTCTCTCCCCCCCTCTCTCTCTTTTCTTTCTCTCTCTGCTCTCTCGCAACTCGCATTGTCAAAGCCTTTCCGCTCCAGTTGGCCTGGACAAAAGCGAGCGAGGACGCCGAGGGCTTTTCCTGCTATGATCGCCGTGGTGCTGGTTGGTGCTCATAAAGGGCCCGATTAGGGCGCTGAATGGGCGCCCATTAAGAGGGACATCCACACTAGTGAGGGAGCCCCGGGGCCAAACGGCCTTCCTTAAGAAACCCGAGAGGCACCTGACAGACTGGAACCACCTACTCAATATACACTCAGGTCTATATAGGCTATATAGTCTGTAAGCCACCCACTCATGAAAAAAACATCAACAGCTATGGTGTGGTGTGGATGAGGAGAAAATAGTTGCTTTCCTTATTGTCAAGGTGGCACCGATGTTATTCACAAGCAATCAACTAGCAAATGACTGACTTGAGTTTTCCTTAGCAGCCTGTTCATACAAACAGTGCAGTGCAAGCTCATTTGTCCATTTGACACCCAAACAAGCAGATTGCGCAACAACCATTTACAGTGAATGGTCTATGCTGTGTTGAAAAGGAAGTTCTCTCTATAACTTAAGAATGTGTTTGCAGTTTTTTTGAACATATGACTTGATCTTTGTGGGATATGTTCCCTTATATCCTCCAGCAGAGGTTATCAACACAGTTAGCCAGAGCTAACAGAGCTAACCCTGTTCATCATCATCATCATCACAAACAATCACAATTCCTTAATGACAAATCAAACATCTACCAATCAAACAGAGAGGATCATTTCCCCCTGGCAAACAGACAAATAGACTCAGTGGTTCAGGCTGGCTCGTACTTTTCTCATCCCCAGGCATTTGTACTTCTGCACCAACGCTGAACACCCCTCCCCGATTACAAGAATCCATTTTTCGAAGGGTATTCAATAGGATTCCCCGAGTCATAGACTATGCAGGAATTAATTTTATTTTGAAAGGGGCAGAAAGTACAACTGTTTCAACGCTCCACCATCATCAGTGCCTTGGCCCAGCTATGGAAACATTTCTGTCTGTGGCTACGCAGCCACTCAAAAAACTTGTTTCTGGTGAAAAACAAAAATGCTGAAAAATGAAAATGTTCAGGCATGTGTTGCCATAATCACAAGCCCAATCTCCCATAATAACAGTGTAACACAAAGCGCCCACTGTAACTACCTAGCGCCGCTCATCCAGCCTACACGGGTCAAAGAGATGCTGAAATCCTTTCAAACAAATTGAGGTTACGCCCGACAGGACTGCTAAATAGGCATGGCTTGTAGCGGTGTGACCTACACGCTTGGCCCCAAAGCACCGGGGGAAGATCGGCTGAACAAAGACATCATATTTCTAAATGACTACTGTTTCCACGTAAGGTCCGTAATCAGTGAAACACCACGAGGTCAACCCGGCAGGCAGAGGGTAGTAAAGCCAGGGATTACGGCTAAAGTGATCTCGCAAAGCAGCCGGGCATTACCAGCCGCACAACACGGCTCGAAATAACGATTTGAGGAAAATATAAAGAAGGGAAGGAAGGAAGAAGGGCGCGCTAATGAGTTAGCCCTTGTGGCAGGCTGGGGGGGGGAGGGTGGGGGGTGAGGCGAGAGTTGAGGCAGTGGACTGGCTCTCCCTGGATCCAGCACCGGCCGGCGGCCAATTAAAGCAGATTGACTTAATCCACCATTTGAAAAAAGTGATACCTACTCTCACAAAATGATTACTGGCATGTAAGTATTATTGTGGTGCTGAAAATCCTCTGGCCTGATTTCAACATCGACTTATCTTTTATTCTTTTATTCTTCTTTCGTGAAACACTTTTATTTCAGAGGATGTCTTTATAGGTAATTGGAAATATTCACAGTGAATGTGAGGTAAAAAAAAAAAAATGATATATTGAAAATGGAGATATGGCTTTTTGGAATGAAACACTTAAAATAAAGAGGAGGCTAAAAACAGAAGCACTGTGGCAAATCGGCTTAGTGGGAAAAAGGATATTTTGTTCACAGTAAAGTGCAGAAGATTGAATCAATTAGAGAGCAGGTGATTAGCTGCATGCTTGGGTACCGCCCATGATGGAGGCTCCCGATGCGTCACTAAGACCTTTCCTCTCCTAACCTTCGGCAGGCTGTCCGGCTCAAACAGGGCGACTGTCCGGAACAAAAGGACAAGAGAGAAGAAGTGTTTTGTGTTTTGACTGTTTGTGTGACAACTGTGTGTATCAGTACAAAGTTGAATCAAAGTTCTCCTCCGTGGAGAGGCGGGGCTAAAGGATGTACACTGGAACTGGGAGAGATAGTAGGAGGCGTGCAGGACAATCATCTGCAGGAGGACTTGGGTGATATGAAGATTAGTGGAATAATACTTGTAATACATTGATTAATAAAGATGATGCAATGCAGTTACAATTTCTGCATCCCAATTCCTGCAGACCATATTTAAAGAAGTGAAAAAAAAGAGTGGCTGGTAACTCTGAAATCCATCAGTCACATCGACTAGTGAGACAAGAAGTTCATTTCAAGCCCTGCGTGTATTGTTGGTTGCACTGTGAAGCACTTTGTGACAACCCTGTCCTGCTTTATAAATACATTTGACCTGACTTGACGAAATCACCGAGCACAGCGAGGAGGGGGGGGAGGAGGAGGATGGGGGAGGAGGGGGGGGGAGGAGGAGGGTGTGTGGGACAAGAAAGGAAAGAGCTGGAAAGAAGGGAAGGCCAGAGAATACTGAGGCTGTCTCTCATTTCTAAGTATTCTAAGAGACAAAAACAGTGGAGATGGGCCACACAAACCACACACACACACACACACACACACACACACACACACACACACACACAGACCACAGCATCTCTAGAGGTACAATTTCACAAGCCCTAATTACATTGGGGTGTAGCATTTCTTATTTGACTTGCCAGGATCTCAATTCACACACACACACACACACACACACACATACAGTAGAGGGACACACACACACTCACACACACACACAGACACATATTTATGTAAAGTGTGTGCACACAAGGAAGCAGTAAGTGCAGGACGATGGCGGCCTTGAGGGCCTTTTATGATGTCTGCCGGTGGATGACACCAACGTTGATTTCCAGCGCCGATTCGGTTTTTAGCGCCGCGGTGAAATCTTTACAGGAGCGATCGTGTTTTCAGGCACGTGGCGACACAACAGCTGACTGCACGTATCCTGTTTCATATCTGTATAATGCATGAGAGAGTGTTTCTGAAGCATCCCCCCTCTAACTTTCTGTTCCTTCACATCCAATAACTTGGTGCTTCCTCTCTTCCGGTCCTCCAGTCTCAGCTCTGCTTCTACTGATCAACATGCTGAGTGCATCCTGTACTGTTATATCTCTCTCTCTCTCTCTCTCTCTCTCTCTCTCTCTCTCTCTCTCTCTCTCTCTCTCTCTCTCTCTCTCTCTCTCTCTCTCTCTCTCTCTCTCTCTCTCTCTCTCTCTCTCTCTCTCTCTCTCTCTCTCTCTCTCTCTCTCTCTCTCTCTCTCTCTCTCTCTCTCTCTCTCTCTCATATCAACCTTGAGTTCCTTCAATGACCAGCCTTCACGCGACCAGGCCCGTCGGTGAGGTACAGCGTTCTGCCATTACACCTCCTCTCCTCGACACAATTCATCTCTCCCTGACGGTCAGCCCCGATCTCCCGGTCCAACAACCCTTTCCTGTGGTACTTCCTGGTGAGAATCCGCTAGAAAATCTATGGAACTATGCAAGATATTTTTTTTAAAACTGTGAAAAAAACATGTTTTATGTACAATAAAAGTGTTAAAACTGGGTCTACGTTTTACCTCACAGTCGGAGCCTTGGCTGTTTAACTACTGCTAAAGTACTGCTAGAGAGAGAGAGAGAGAGAGAGAGAGAGAGAGAGAGAGAGAGAGAGAGAGAGAGAGAGAGAATGAGAATGAGAATGTGTGTGTGTGTGCCGGTGAGAGACAGAGAGAGAGAGCGAGAGAGAGAGAGAGAGAGACTACCCCCTCTCTCTCTTCACACCCTTCCTCATCTACATTCCCCGTACCGTGCTCTCCTCCTCCTCCTCTCCTCCTCCTCTCCTCCTCCTCCTCCTCCTCCAAAGTGGGAAACTAGGCCATTAGGCTGCAGCACAGCCTCTCCCTCGCTTCAAGTATCCCCTCTCTTCCAATTCCCTTTCTCTTGCTGTCTCTCTCTCTCTCACTCTGTCACCCTGTCTCTCGCCCCATCTCATTCTCTCCGGGTCCTCTCGTTGCCTGCGGTCTCCCTCCTGTGTGTTTTTTCCTTTTTTTTTTTTTTTGCTCTATCGCTTGACATTTCCCCTTTCTTCCCTTTCTGTCTTGCTCCTCTCGTTGCCTTGGGTGCCACCGGGTCCACCTCTCCACCTCTTCCTCTGTGTTTCCTCCTACTGTTCCTCTTATCATACATAATCCATGCACACACACACACACACACACACACACACACACACACAAAGACACCTGCCACTGCATGTCACATCCCGTAGACAAGTGTGGTCGTCATCTTGGCATGAGGGAAACCTTGACATTGAAACCCTTTTTCTGCCTACACAAAATACTCAAAATCCGAAAATTTGGTTCCTATTTACCAATCGGTCTGTCCTTTAAATGAGTGAACAACTATGTTTTAGTTTTTTTTAATATATGTTGCTAACAACCACGGTGGTGTTTCGTTATCGTTGCGGTGTGTGCAGGTCTGAACATTTTTTTTATTATATTATTAGATCCATACCAGGTCAGCGATGCATGCTGCCATCTTTAGGAGAATGAATGCAGTGAAAGTGACACTTGTGTTATCAAAGTTATCTGTTTTCATTGCGGCTTCAAAACCTCATCAAAATCCATCTCATCAAATAAAGAAATCCATATTAGAGGAAATGTCTAAAGCAAAATAGTCAACAGACGTAGTTAGAGACAATCTTTTTATTCATTTTCATTTTGGTCTGACAGCAATCCGCAGTCCCTTATTTGGCCAGAAAGATTATGTCACACTTGACTGTCTATTGATCTGTCTACTCTGTCCAGGACTCCTCCTCCTCCTCCTCCTCCTCCCCCTGCTCTCCGTCCTCTTGCCGGTGTTGCTGTCTTGTCCGGGTCCCTCAGGGCTAATCTGCCGGCGGTACCAGATGCACGGGGCTCATTAACCCGGTGGCACCGTCTAAGAGCCTCGCTGACCGTGACACAGCCACACACACACACACACACACACACACACACACACACACACACACACACACACTCAACACAAAGTCACTCGTACACACACAAACACACGTGGGTGGTGACACGGGCGAGACACACAAACTAGTGTGTAGTAGTATTTCAGACGCCGAGTGTCGGACGAGAGAGGACTAGAGGGGTGAACGCTAATGGGGAGGGTCGGAAACTGAGGAAGGATGAAAGAGGGAGAGCAGACAGACAGATGGAGGAGAGAAGGTGTAGCCAGCTGTAGCTTCGTCTTGCTCCTGCTGTCAGTTTATTGTTGCGTCTCTCTTTTCCTTTCATTGGTTTTGACTCCACCGTCTCCACGGTTCTCCTGTTATCCCCTCAGAAATGTCCTCCTTCTCTCCCCGGGGTTGTGTAAAGCAAAGAGAGAGAGAGAGAGAGAGCGGTGGATCTAACCCACACCCAACACCTTCCCTCCCTCCCCTCCCTTCCCTCCCCCGTCCCTCCTTCACACCTCTCTCTCTCCAAGGCCAAAAGACCCCTTATTTCCAACCCCTGACAACGAGAGAAAGAAAAAGACTTCATACAAAAAAAGGGGGAGAAAAAAAACCATCCAACTTTTTGTGTTTTTCTTACAAACGGCTGCTGTCTCTCACACCGACTCCCCCATTCACACCCTTACACCCTCAGACCCTTCGGCCGAATCTACCGCAAAACACCACATGGGACCCCCCTCCTCTCCCTCTGCCCCCCCCCCTCTTCATCCCTCCCTCCCTCCCTCCCTGCCCCACACGGGTGTCAGAGTAGCGGGCTGTGTGGAATAAATGAGCTCATTCATACCGCGTTGAGCAAGGGACTCGACTCCATCTCCCTTACTGCCCGGCCCAATGTAAACAAGCCCAAAGGTAGACAGTTATAGCCCACAGCTAGAGCTGTGCTTGGACTAGAACCGCTACCTAACGGCTGCTCCTGGGGCAGATTTTTGAAAAGTCATATTGTACAGTTTCAAAATACCCTCAGTTTGTTTGAGCGCGCCTGGAACCACTTCCAACAGTCTGCACCGTACACGGCTTACATTTTTTTTGCGACTAATCAGTTGGTTTCCCCCATGCCAGGAAAGTCCCACAGAGAGAGAGAGAGAGAGAGAGAGAGAGAGAGAGAGAGATACAGTCAAAGCACAGTGAGGATCAGCACGTTTCAGCATGCTGTTTCTTGAAGAGACTTAAACAACTCTAACCATCCGCAGACCTCCAGCGCTGGTGGTGACCTGAGCTTGCTCTGCTCCCTGACTGTCTGAATCCAACAAGGGATTTGGTTCATCTTTGTCTATTTGTTGGCTTACAATGGAACAAAGACAATTTTGTGCTATGCTTTTTAAAAATTGCTCCCTGGTCTGATTCTATTATAGAGGAACCTTGATAACAGACAGCTTGTTCTGCTCATTCTTCCTTCCCCTGACCTTGACCTCCTCCTCCCTCCTCCTCCTCCTCCTCCTCCTCCTCTCTCTGACTGTTCCGCTTCATCAGACTATCCTGTCCTCGGTATGAAGGGATGGGCATGGACTTTATAATGGGGAGCTCTGCCGGCACTCCAGCTTGTTTTTGTGAAGAGTAAGTGGAGTAAGTAGCAGTGAAATAGACGATAGTGTTCGAGGACATCGCTGCTCTGTAACAACAACGTAATTACTGTTGTAGTAACTTCAGTAGACATAGTAGACACAGACAGTATAGTGTGTTATAACATCTTTCCACTAGATATGTAGTATACAGGCCCGGATCTACTAAACGCAGTGGTGCAAATCAAATATTGTTTTCTGATCGATAAAAATGGTTCAACCAGAACGCCACTGAGCTTTGTGATTTTGATTGCCAGTGGATGTGTTCATCAAGTCCGGCTGCTTTCTATTACCTGTTGATTGTGCACACTATTTAAGAACTAGGAAAAGCATGTCGTAAAACTTTGCACACAGGCAAGCTTGGATGGCGATGGTAGGAGCTCAGTGAGTGCATTGCCAAAAAAAAATGTCAGAGAAATTGTTTAAACTTACTTAACTTCTTAATAGACCAATAAATAATTACCCATATGGAATAAACATCCATTTGGAATTGCAATAAACAATTACAGTGTAATTACAGTGTTAGGTTGGGGATGTTTTGACGGTGGAAAAGAAAATCCTGCTGCTATTAATTGTGGAGAAAATAACAACTTTAACCTTATAGGCTACACTAATCTGTATTGTACTTTTAAGGTAATTTGTGCTGTTGGGTAAGCTCATTAATAAAAACCCTGTCAGTAATGCACCTGGGTAGCCTGATGTCCACCCATGCTATGTACATGATTGAAAGTTTGTGGTGATGGCCACGTGCCAAAACACATCGGTTTTACTGATAAACAAAAGCTCTCAGCACTGCAAGTGTTGCTGCAATCTCCTCTTTTTCAGTGTCTTCTGCCCACCTCACGCCCCTAGCTAGAGGGTGAAGTTTATTTCGCACGCACCAACAACAACAAGGCAACATGAAAACGATTGTGCAAAGAAAATGGACACAATCTGCTTGACTTAAACCTTCGACTCGTTCACTAGTGATGGGCGTTGTTAATGGTTTATTCTGTGATGGACTCCAGCCGGTAGCACGAGCAGAGCCTTTCCTTTAGTTCAATAATGAACTATCTGAGCCTGTGTGCGTTGGTGTGCCCAATCTGAGTAAATGCACTATACACACGGGACTCATTACACTTGCACTGTGCCTGTCCTGGTGCCCATGTTCCGGCCATCATCTGTGGAAATTTCATCTTGAACTTCTACTATAAGAATAATTTATAACCTGGATTAAATGAGTTCTTGAGGTCTTATAGTTATTATAGTAGTTAAGCACATTACAACTCTTGCTTAACTGTACTTGTAATAGTGATTATATAAGAATAGGACCATTGTTGTGAATAGTGACCTAAATCTGAGTTTCCAGAGACTTGGAGTCTGTGTCTAAAGTGTTTGATCTCATAAAGCGAACTGCCAAACACTATAAACCCAAACAGTCAAAATTGCAACAGCTATAAAAGAGAGAGAAAAATAAACCGGTGAGGACACAAAAAGCTACCGTTGACATCAGTGACATCTGAGAGGACCGATAAAACAGCAGGCAAAGTCCAAAAAGAGAAGCCAGTAACAACAACAACACTGAGACTTCCTTCCTCTATGACATCACTTCCTGTAAATCCTTCCGCAGGACCGCCTTGACCCACATCTCACCTCTCATCATTACCGCATCCCCCAGCGCGACCCCCCTATCTTACCTCTCGTACTCCAGGTTGTCATGGTCGCAGCGGGCGTCTTTGTGCTTCTCCCAGTCCTTCCCGTGGCGGCACGTCGTCAGCGAGACGATGTCCTTCCCGTTGTGGATGTGGTGGAGGGCGTTGCGGGTGTCCGAGCCGATGCCCGTGAGATAGCGCTTCCCTTTGAACATCAGCAGGTACTTCCTGCGCGGCGGGATGGTGTTGCGCACCAGCCAGCCCCGCTCCCCGCCCTTCTGCGGGTGCTCCTTCGAGAACAGGGGGATGGAGACGTCAAAGCCCGGCCTGAAGTGTTCCGTGTTGAGGCTGGCTTTGGCTAAGATGGCCTGGCCGATGTTAAAGCCCAGGTCCTCTGTGTAGTTGGGCCAGGTGCCCGAGTACAGGTTGAAAATCAGGTGGTTACGCCCGTCGTTCCACAGTGGGTAACCACGGATACGCTCGTCCAGACTGGGTACAAACTGCCCCGATAGCTGGTCCCGGTCCAGCGTGTCGATCCCCAACACAAACAGACAGGCCTCGCGGGGGTCCGACGTGTAGTACCGCGACTCGCCTATAGACGTCAGGATCTTCCTATAGCTCTCCGACACGCGCTCGTTTTTCTCCGGGGGGTACACGTACACCCTGAAGCCTTCCCGTCCTCTCCGGCGGCACCGGGAGAAATCGAAACAGGTGTCCATGCGGCAGCGGCTGTCCCTGTAGATGCCCGACCACGCCTGCTGGCGCTGGCGGGGCGATTCGGCCGTCCCCGGGTCCGTCTGGAGCTCGTCCAGGTGGGCATAGCGGGGCAGGAAGGCTCGGTCGGTCCAGTTGGGCCAGGGGCGCGCCACCTCACCCCTCTGGCGCGTCAGCAGCCGGAGCAGACGCACCTGGACTCCTCCGCCCCAGTAAAAGAGGAGTAGCCAGCAGCACGCACACAAGCCCAGCAGAACATACTTCTTACGCGCCTGCATGGAGGCCCGTCACTGTCTCGACTTTTTTTTCCCCCTCTATCTCTCTCTCTCTCTCTCTCGCTCGTCCTCTGCTCCTCTATTACTCTAGCCCCTCAGCTGTCTAGCCTCACAGGGGGGTTGACTTGTGACTTCTAACAAGGGGGGTCTAACGGAGGACAATGTGTTAACGTGGGCATCGCTGCCTCTAAGTGTGGCCCAGTCCGGTTGGCCATTTAGACTGACGCAATCTTGAGATACTGAATCGGCTCGCTCAGTCTATCTCCGTCTTCCCCATTGGCTCGCCGCTGTTCTCTCAGATGTGTGTGTTAGCGCCTTCCTGTTGTGGCGCGTGCTGCCGCTGCTGCTGATGCTGATGCTGCTGCTGCTGCTGCTGCTGTGAGCTGTGTCTCTTCCTCTGGCCGGCCCGGTTGAGAGTGATGAAGGGTGATTTCTCCTCTCTCTCAGGCCAGACTCGCTGCCTCATGGTGCCTGGCGCGGCTGCTGTCTGCAGGGCCCCTCCTGGGGAGAGGTAAACAAACAGGAGTACAGATCAGTACACAGTCGGTGTTGGCTGCTCCACCACCAACGTTGCACACCGGGAATGGGTCATTAAACTACTATCTCGAGTGATGCCGAGAGTGTAAACTTTCATTTGAACAGCTTTAACACAACAACTTCAACAAGGAGGGAAGACATATCTGCAACTCCACACACATTGAAAACATACACACCGTCAACAGCAACCCATACAGTAGAATCAAACTGCACTGAAGTAGCACAGGAGAGTCTCACAGGCAATACAGTAGAGGATTCAAGACTGCAAAAAAAAACCTTCAGTCTGAGCCTGGCACTGATAAAATTCCTGTGAAAAAACACACATTAAAGCTCCCTCAATCTCAAACTCTGTGGACTTGCAGAGAGGCAGCCAGCCCTGATTAGCCACACATCAAAACCATCTCTTCACATAGTCTTGCCTTTCTTTCTCTCTCTCCATCCCTCTCTTGCCTCCCACTCTCGCTGCGGGAAAAAGATAAATGTAACTGGAGATTTTGCAGGCTCGTATATATGTGCTCGTGATACGTATTGACATCCACTTCTGGAGCAGCGTTTTTTGTTTTTTTTGCCGTTAATATGCCGACCACGACGCGGTATAGACGACCAGATATTATCATGCTCTTCAAGCTCCAGTTGAACTGCACCAGATACAGTTGAGGTGCAGCGGAGGAGAAAATGGGAGAGCGTTTAGTGTCTGAAATGGAGATTTGGGGGAGAAGCAGAAGGAAAACAGAGCAACTTTATGGCTCTGAAATGTCCGTTTACCTCGGAGAGACCGAGAAAAAGGCATTTTTGTTATATTTGCAAACATGCAACGGTTTTTCAACCCCACATTTTTTTGCCAAGTATGCCCCCATAACTCCCCGAGATGTATAAACGAGTGTGTGTGTTTTTTTCTGTGTGTGTGTGTGTGTGTGTACGTCGAGAACACCTCACAGTGAAGGGCAGTGTTCCTACTGCCAGCTGCCACACAAAGGCAGCTTTCAGGTCTCACCTGCCCTCCCTCTCTCTCTCTCTCTCTCTCTCTCCCTGTCTTTCTACCTTTCATTCACATTCCTCGCTTCTACCGCTTCTCCAGCCAAGCAGAATGGATGCCCACCTTCTCGGCTTTCGCTAAGAAAATGCCAACACAGGTGATGTGGGTAAACAATGCGCTGTCTTGATTTCTCCATCTTAAACGGAGAGGGAAGATGTGGTTTCGTGTTTGAATCGAGCTGCTGAAACGACTCCAATCCAATGCGGTGTTGCACATGCATGACTGTGAGTTGCATGTGAAGGTGCTCCACATATACGAGTGAATGCAAGGTGACTTGTGTGAGTGTGGGGGGCCAATGGATGCTCAGTCTGTACGCTTCTGTCTTTATATAGACAGATACATGAGATAAACAGTGACAGAGGATGCAGTGTATTTGGGTGTGTGTTCTTGAACGTGTCCTGTATGTGCATGTACTTGACAATGTGGTTTGGGGTGTGACAGCGAGGTCTGAGGATGTGGGCGCATGTGTGTGTGTGTGTGTGTGTGTGTGTGTGTGTGTGTGTGTGCATGAACGCCACAGCCTCTAGCGTGAGCCACATAAAGCCCAGACAATTCAGGTTAGCTAATCTGCCTATGGAGAGGTTGGTGGGTGGTTTCTGGCAGCCGCCCCTCCTCTTCTGGCTGCAACTGTAGCACCGTGAGCAGCAAGCAGAAGTTGTGGAGAAATAGACACTTGGGATCCCATTACATACCCCTCATCAATAATTCATTCACTCCTTTAGTTAAGACATTGATTTTCCTTTCTTTATTTCTTTCATGCTTTATATCCCCTGCTGCCGCCTGACACCGCCGAGCTAGAACTCAATCTTCCTCGGGATACACTCCAGCGAGAGATCAGTACCTGCTCTGTCCCTGGTGATTTGTGGTTTTGGGGATAATTTATAGTGATTGCGGCAAGGTGTAATAGAAAAGTGATGAAGGATATCATTATGACGGTGGTAATGATGATGGGCATGAAGAATTCATTCCGTTTCCTTATCCAACATCTGATGCAAAGCCATTTCATTCCTCGTGTCCTTCTTCTATCGAGCAACCCTCAGTGGTCCGCTGCAAAAATAGCAGTCCACTGAGTCAACCATCAATATTGACATTGATCAGAGTGTGCTGAGGTCTCTCCATTGCTGTTGCGACGACAACAGCAGCATCTCCATGCCTAACTTATACTGATTTGTTTCACACTGAGACACCATTTCATTCCTTAAAAGCCTCTCACTCGAGATCACAGCAGCTCAGAGTGGGAATTTGATTTAAAAATGATACAATGGCAAATTTTTGATACAATGAGGCATCGCTGATTTCAACATGGATGGGAATGGATGGGATAGTGTTATTGGCTGTGAGGCTAACGGCACAAAACCACTATTTTTTATAACCAACCCACAATTATCCATCGCCTCAAAATGTTTGCCCGTGCATTACAGCCTCAGGTGTGCAGAAGCCATCCCGTCTATTATAGTGTGTTATGCCAACTGTACTACGGCAGAGGATGGCATTAAGCAGCTCGTGGCCATTAGCACTGTGAAGGAGCATTAATGATGAATGTAGGCCAGTGAAACTCTGGGGCATGTCTGGGCCTGACCGGGCCTAGCAACATCCTTGGAGCTGCAAATCAGCTAGCAAACACACACACACACACACACACACACAGGTATATGCACTTGAACACACACATGAACACACACAAGTGCGAGCAAGTGTGTAAATCACGCGCACGCACGCACGCACACACACACACACACACACTAGCTGCAGGTAGTGAAAGAAGTCCCTCTGCCATGGATCAATGATGGATCATTATTGCCGAGTGACTAGCACTGGAGAAGACCACAGGGGTCACCGACTAGAGGAGCCTGGAGTAGGAAGGACAGGGTTCAGGGAAAGGTAAGAGCAGGATAAAGAGCCCTTCAATTCTACCTATCCTTCCTTCATTCCTTCTTTTCTTTCCCATTCTACCTTCCTTCATCCTTCAAATTCTTTCTCCTCCGGCCTTCCATATTTCTCCCCTCCCTTTCAAATCGTCAATCCTTTTGCTGATTACCTCAGCGGGCTGGGGGGGGGGCAGCTGTTAGTTGAAAACAATACCATTCCCATCCTGTTTTCCTTTTTCAATTACGCCTCCTCAAAAGGGAGGACAGAGAGGAGGGCAAACAACACTTAATCACAGACACGAGGAATAAACCCGAGCAGACCAACAATTCTTTTGATCATCTATTTGCCTTGAGTGCAAAGAAAACGTGCAACTTCTAGCGAGGTTCAATTAGGGTGTAGTGAGCAAGCAATGTATGTCAACACTGCAAAGACTTCTGGGAAGAAATAATGGAATAATGCACACTGCTTTAATATCAGCTAACACAAAGCAGCAGGTGGATCAGAAGTAGCAGGATAAACCAGCTTTTCTACACTGTGTTTCATAACCTCGTGGCGAAGGAGTACCTCTGGGTCGCAACTGTCTTCTGTAACACACACACACACACACACACACACACACTTAATCCTCAAAAACACACGGGAAGAAAGAATGTGTGCTTCTGAGCTTCTATCCTTCCTAGATTTCCTACTGAAGGGAAGGACTGAGGAGAAAACATTATGATATAACTACATAGCAAGGGTGACAGCTGGACGCCCGCACCGAGTCCTCCTCCCCCCCCCATCTCCTCCTCTTCCTCTCCGAGGGCCTTGAGGGTTTCCTTCAACTGTTTCTGCCTGCTGCTGCTGCTGCTGCTGCTGTTCCCCCACAAGACAACCCTTCCCCAGTCACTCAGGGAAATGAAACTGAAATTCCTCGTGTCGTCCGTCTCCCTCGGACGGCGTTCGTACACGGGGGTTGATAGAAAATGAGCTAAAAGCGACGACGGCGTGTCATTTTCTTTTCTTTTCTTTCCATCAATGTGATAATTTCTTTTAAAAGAGCATCCTGCTTTCTGGGCACAGAGTAGCTTCACCTTGTTGGTTCAGTTTATGATTTTCTTGACCCTGTAAACTCTTAAAATGAAATCTAAACCGCTCTCTGGGTAGAGGAGAGCATCTCTGCGGCGAGAGAAGTGGCAGCGGTGTTGTTATGTCTGAAATGATACGGGTAGTGACATAAAGCAGGTTGTAAACTGACACTGGATGGGGTCCAAATGGCTGGCGAAAAATAAATCTCCCCCATTCCTCCCCCAGCTGATTTGGTTAGCCTGGGAAAGAGTCTGTCTACCTGAATGATAGAAAGCCACCATACACACTGACACAAAGCCTGGGTGACTACACTGTGGGGATGGGATGATTCATGCCATGAGTTCTCAGCGGCAGCCGGTGTTTCGGTGTGTTTTTGTGTGTGGTTTTGCGAGATTGTTTGCACAAGTGTGTGTGTGTGTGTGCGAGCGTGTGCGTCTATACTATACTTAAACACACATCTGGCTTGTGTGTTTTTGCTGGCCTAAAGCTGGCGACATATATTAGTCCGGTGAAATGAAGTGTTCTGAAGAAAACACACAAATCTTGCGGTGAGGCGAGAGGCTCGGTCGGGGCTAAAATTAAACCCCGGACTCTGTCATTACGGGCCAGGGAGACGTGACGATGTGACCAGGGACCAGACGACAGCCGCATTATGCTCTCTCTGTGTGTGTGTGTGTGTGTGTGTGTGTGTGTGTGTGTGGTGGTGGGGGGGGAACAGGAAGGCCAGGAATGTGTTTATGGACGCATGCTAGTCAATCCTACATAACTTGCAGAGGTGCACTTTGTGTATCTCTTCCTTGAATTTGTACAACCTGAGCGACTGACTGAGGTTGCAGTGGCGGTTTGTCTGTGTTTGTCTGTAGTCGTATCAGTTTGCAGCGATCCAAAGGAAAACCCTGCTGTGGTGAAAATAGGGGCAGCCTAAGCACCCCTGGCAGCGCATTGCATTAAAGGCTCACGGCCTGGACGCCATCCACGCTGCTGTGATTTGTTCTATTTTCCATTGTCACCCACTAGCTGCCCTTTGTAATTGAGGCGTCGCGTACACAAACAACCCACACACCATATGTATACATCTGTACGCACGCACAAGCACACGTGTCCATTTTGATCCATGGGTGAACAAACGGCTTCTTACTTTTTTATAATCTCTCCTTCGCCGTCTACACACCCGCGCTACTGGGAGAGTTTTTTTTCCATTAGCTCGACCGTCTCGAGAACCATAACGGCCGTAAACTTAATCAAGCGCTGGTGCTTTTACAACACCGTTTTCATAATAAGGGATAACAGCGCGGTTTTTCTCCTCCTTAATAAAAACCCGCGGTTGCCATGCGTGGGTAGAGAGGGGAGCTCCGACACGGTTAATAAGATGTTTACCTCCAGCTGAATGCCCTGTAACGCAACCCAGCCTCCCCGACCGTGCACCCATTTCCAAACGCGGCGTAATTACAAGCCGGGTTGATTAATTATGTCTCAACAATATGCTGCACTCCAACGCCACAAGGGCTAATTAACAGAATGAACAAGATGGGTAGGAACAATTATTAGGGATTTCTAGCCGGGCTCTCTGAATTTGGCAGGGCTGTTTACAGTCACAAGAACACGCTGACAGAAATAGTGTGGCCGTGGCTACAGCACACCAGGACGACGGCCTTGCGCTGCCACACAGCTCCGAGCATATAGAGTGAACGAGCCCGCCTAGGACGCAGGTACAAGCGAGTACACTGCGCATTGTGTTTGGCTGGCGGTGCACCTGACAACACACACACACAGCAAAAAAAACATGTAGCTAAACCCATCTGCCTGATTAGCCGGTGCTGCTCACTACCTGCAACTCATCTTATCTTCGGGGGGCTTTGGGGCGGGAGATGTTCCTATCGCAGTACCCAGATCAGATCGGCCGATGACTATTCTAACCTTGACAACGCAGGGAAGATGTACGACCCTGAGGATGAGGAGGAAGGGGCATATTCTAAATGGGGTTCAATTAGTCCCTGATGTGTGTCTTTCCAGTACTGTAGGTTGAACATCCCTTGCAGAACTTTAGGATCTTGTAAGAGAAAAATGTGTGAGGAGAATAATAATAGTTTTTTCTTCTATTTTATGTTATTTATAACATGTATATAGATGTATTATGTGGATATGTGTATATTATACAGTATATGTATCAGGATTATATATTATATTTACTATTTTTATATGTTTATGTATTCTTGCTTCATGCCATCATCTATTCTACAGATAGATGATGATATTATACACTAAGCACAAAGTCCCAAGAGGGATAGCATCTTTTAGAGGTCACACATTTATATTCTCAATCCCTCTGATGAGAGTCGTCATCGTGGATGTAATGCAATGTAAATAGTATTTGTCTACTACCTTGCCTTAGTAAGACAGGATTTGTGCTTCTCTTAATGACCAGGGTGGGTGTTACAGAATCCTCATACAGTAAATGTAAAATCCCATTAAGATTGGGGGGGGGGTTGCCATTACAGTGAAGTAATTTCATAAAGCAGATGAAATCTGTGTACAGCTTGTGCATCCACCCTCCCCAGAGTGCCTCTTCTACACATTCAAGGTAATGACAGCACTTCATTTGGGATCACTGAAATCGCGAGTCTATTTTCATGAAACATAACAAGAGAGTTGTAATTAATTGCTATGATAATCCCTGGCAGTTTTGTGTGTTTCTTTCAGATTCATTAATATGTGAAGCCCTCAGTAGTGATGTGAAAGCAGGTACGTTTTTGCTCTTGCATGAGCTCTTATTGAAGCCTCTCCTCCAACCTATCTTAGTTCTCAGGTTGCCCGGGAGACGAAAAAAGGTGGGGCTGTTGCCTTGATATTTAACCCTATCCTTGATCTTAATCCCAACACTAACAACAAATTTACATCCTTTCAAAGTCCTTATTCTTCACCCTACAGCTAAGAGTCATTTTATTTAGCAGTACTTTATCGCCCACCTGGGCCCTATTCATTCTCCAATTTCATCTTGGATTTAGTGACCCGAGCTGATAATATTCTCATCATCGGTGATCGATTTTAACATTCACCTGAATGACTCCACTGATCCTCTCAGTAAGGCCTTCCTAGATCTTATTGATACTTGTGGCCTCACTCAATTTGTTCATGAACCAACCCGCCATGACGGCAACACCCTCGACCTGGTTTTGGCCCGTGGCATTCCTGTATCTGCTTTAATGGTCTCCTCTTATGTACCCACCTTATCTGATCACTGTCTCATTAAATTTGAGATCGAATTGATCTGCCCACGCAAAAAGCGTGATGATCCATATATCAGCCATCGTATTAATGCTTGCACGGCCTCGTTACTTTCTGAAAAACTGCCCGGTTTTCTCGCACGACTCTCTGCTCATGTTGGCTCACTCGACAATTTCACCAACGAACTAAACTCTACCCTTATCAACGCACTCAATTCAATCGCCCCGTTAGTCACAAGAAAACACAGCGCTAGGAAATTAGCACTTAAACAAGCCTGTAGAAAATTAGAGCGTAAATGGCGATTGACCAAACTCTTCAAACCAAACCAAACTCTGACCAAAGTCTTCCGGCTTGCCTGGAATGATAGCCTGCTAAATTATAAACACACACTCTCATCAGCCAAAACTGCACACTTCTCTAGGTTAATCAGTGCAAAGAAAAACAACCCGAAGTCTCTATTTCACACTGTCGCTAAACTAACAAGAAATCCCTCCCCCTCTGATAGCTCTCCATTTTCTGCTAATGACTTCATCTCCTTCTTTACTCAGAAAATAACGCTAATTAGAGATGAGATCACCAGTATACTCTCCACTCCTGGTGCCGTCTCACCCCTGAAAAGGTGTTTCTTGTTTTTTTCACAGTTTGATTCACTTTCCTTAGACACCATCACCTTAAAACGACTGTAATCATGCCATTATTGAAAAAACAAACCTTGATCATTAAGTACTTCAGAACTACAGACCAATCTCAAATCTGCCGTTCCTATCCAAAATAAACAAACTGTACAACAACTTACGGATTTCTTGTCAAAAAACAACCTATTTGATCCCTTTTAATCTGGCTTTAGATCTTTCCATTCCACCGAAACTGCACTCCCAAGAGTGGTCAACGATCTCCTGTTAGCTATTGACTCCAACTCAACCTCAGCACTATTGCTACTTGACCTGAGTGCAGCCTTCGATACGATTGATCATACGATACTCTTGAATAGTCTTGAAAATGATATTGGTATCCGGGGATCAGGACTTTCTTGGTTTAGGTCTTACATACTTGATAGATCACACCGCGTCCTTTACAATAACATGACCTAAGAGTGTTGCAATGTGGACTTTGGTGTGCCACAAGGCTCTGTCCTAGGCCCACTATTATTCTCTATCTACATGTTACCACTCAGGTGACATCATTCACAATTTCAGCATTAACTTCCACTGTTACGCGGATGACACTCAAATTTACATACCCATTAAACCAACCGATAACACCCAATTTCAAAAACTAGAGGCCTGCCTATCGGAGGTCAAATGTTGGATGTCGCTAAACTTCCTACTTCTTAATGCCAACAAAACTGAGATGCTGATTGTAGGACCAGCTAGACATAGGCATCTGTTTGAGAATAGTACTCTAAATTTTGATAGTCCTATTGTCTGTGTACTGTTTGCCAGTATGTGATGTGAAACTCTATGACTTGTCAATATGTCTGTGCACAAATGTTACCGAGGCAATTTCCTTCACAGTTATTGTACTTAGCGATTCAAGTTATTCTACTTTTGATGTCATGGCCTATTTTGTTTGCAACCAGAAACATCTTGACAGCTGAATTGGTTGCAACATTATTTAATATTCTTGGATGGTGGCAGAGTAATGTACAATCCTCAGCCCGTCTGTCCAGCAGCAGAAGCAGAGGCATCTGCCAAAAAACCTCAACATGGGCCAAGGATATTTCCAAAGCTCAGTGTATAGTTGTGGGTTAGACTAGGCCTAGGGACAACACAATTAACTAACATAACATTAACAATTTAACAATGCCATATACTGTACACCATTGATTCATATAAATGCATCAGACATAAGGCTATGTAACACAGCTGTAGAAACGATACTCAGTCTCAATAACCTGTAGCGGTCTCACATACTACCTATTCAGCCTACCTGTCACGGAATAACGAGATCCCTTGGAAGTGGCAGTAGCAGGTTCATCCACTTCTGAGTTGGCTGGGGAGGTTCAGCCCATTCAGTCCCCCTGAAGCCAAATCAGTACAGTTGCGCACTGAACTGTTGAGCGTCCTGCTGTAGCGGCTCTGTTAGAGCTTACTCAGTCAATGACCGGCTGTAGTGGTGGCTCAAGAAATCCACTTCTCCTCCTCACACGCCCCCTCTCCTCCAGATTTACGAGCCCTATGATATGATTAAGTTACAAGGCTGACAGAGCGCAAACACACGCGCTGTCCGGTCGCATCCATAAAAATAATCTCGCGGCAGAGTCCCTCCGCCCCTTCATGTCTGCCTTTCCAGTTTCCCAGCTCTCCCACTCTCCGTACCGATATTTAGGGCTCGTTTCTACCCTACACCTCCCGTTCATGCAACTCTCATTATATGCATCGTATACAGTACCTGTAAGTTCAGTGAGTGTATAGCGCCCTTATTGCATTTGTAGTATTGTATCTCCTATTTCATTACTATAATATTCCTAGAGACTTGTGATATTTGTATAATACCCTAAAATGTATGACAGGGTTACTATAGATCGAAATTCGTAAGGGCTTCCAAGACAAGTGATCCCCACCTCAACATGTGAGCAGCGGGAGTGACAAAGGTGCGCTGCTAAGCGCCGCATGCAAACAATACATAAGGAGAAGTGAGAGAGCGATAACGTGGATGCAGGCACTTTACAGAGCCATACTACATTTACAATCCCAGCCCGTGCTGTTACAATGTGGCAATGGACGAGGGTCCTGGTAACATATCAATTGTATCTATTAGAATATACAATAGTGACTTATCCACAAAGCCTTTGGACACGTTTAGGGTACGATGTGAGCCTATCCTGTCCAGACAGAAATACACCATATATACCCTGTGATTTCAGACAATTACATTTACAATCTCCACTGAAGCAAAGGCCCATTCAATAATTGCCCACATACATCAACAATGAACACAGCCTCTATACATAGACGACAGAGAGCACCCAGCACGATCACCCCTGCGCCCCGCCTGCCTTCTCCCCGACACAGAGCTCGCCCTTACCGGGTGGCGAACCGCGCTCTTCCCCTCTCTGGCAATTTCCTTTTCACACCACGGCCGGGCATTTGCGAATCAATTCAGCGTGAATGCAAAGGTTACCCCGTCGGGATATGAATGATAAATGTTCGCGTTAAATTGTCCATTTGCCTTATCCACAACAGTCCACACACGACCCGCCCCCGGCGTTTGTGATTGGCTCAGGAGGTTCCTCTACGCTTTCGTCGCACCGTAAAGAAAAACACGCACATCTGGGTAGCGGCGCGGCGCAACTGGAGCGTTTTAGAAACACCGAATTACGCACAAGACTTGCGCCGACGTGAAAGACAGTCATATCGCCCAATGTGGCTGGAAATGTAGCCGTCTGCTTCTTGGTTTATCCAATATTTCTATGTCACGGACCCCCAAATAGGCCGCGGACCACCATTTGATAAGATTTAGTCCCAGAGACGCCCATATGGGACGTTTTTGTATTGTTGTTTATTAGTATAGACTTGTATGTCTGGGAAGATAGCGTGGGGAGATAATGGTTAGAGAGGATTCTACATTCTATAATTGCGATCATTTCTAGTGAATTAAATAATAGTTTAAATTTAACTATTCCTCATTTTGCTGGGAATCCTCTGGAACCCCAACAAGGACCGCTGGAGGTCCCCGGACCCTACTTTGAGAACCAATGTACTAGAGTATTCAGAGATTTAGAATTAATAAACCATCCATGAACAAAGGAAATGTAGCGGGCCTTTATCGTGGTGAACTTATGGCGTCCATCGCCATCAAAAGATGAAATATTTTTTGTGATAGCCTATCATAGACTTATAATAACTTAATGTAAAAGAACTGGCTGTAAATGTCTTCCAAAAGCAATGCGACTAGATACCGAATGGGTTTAATTGAACGTTTAAGGGGTACAACCTTATATCACGGGAAATAGAGCTGGGTGGCACAAGTGTTCCTTATTTCACAGTGAAATCGTCATTCCCGAGACTCTTGCGCCGCTCTGTGTCCAAAACGAGTTTCCCCCTTCTTCCTTTCCCTCCTTTTTCTGATTGGACTTCTTTGGACTGAGCTCACCACTGAATATCTCTCTCCTGGATCTGGCGCTGCGCTAAACCAAGTGAAACCAAGTGTGGACAGAAGGCTGGCTGGGCAGGCGGGACTTCACTGAGCAACAGTGTGGAGGCTTTCTGAGGATTAAGGACATCTGTCGCAGTCTGAATGTGGTTTCAGGATGCTTTCACAAAAAATGATAACAGAATGTATAAGGATTAAAATGCCATAAATGCTCTAATGCCCATTGCTACAAAATGAAGATACCCTGTTCCCGAGGCCATATATTATGAAACAGTTACAATAAAAAAGATTGGTAATAACAATAATAATAATTCTCTTCTGGCCTAGTTTTGATTTCATGATTTCACCTAAAAGGCAAAGCATTGATCTATGTTGATGATCTTAATACGACACTGGTCATCTTTAAGGTATTGAGGTAAAAAAAATCTGCCAGCTTGATTGTGGTGGTGCGCTAAAGCATCCCAATTAAACGATTTTTAAACTATTTCTTTCACTAAATCAGGGGTTCCCAATATTTTTCTCATATCAAGGACCACAGTTTAATAAGACTGTGTCCCAAGCAGCCTCATCTGAGAAGATTTTAGCTAGTTAGTCATGATTTAACTCTAGACTGTAGGTGGGGTGACAGTGGGGAGACCAACACAGACACCCTTGTAGTCTGAAAGTGAAATGAGTGAAATGAAAGCGAATTTAAACTAGCCGTCATTTTGTTTGGGGCCCTTTCAAGCACCCCTGGTGGTCCCCCCACTTTGGGTACCACTGCACTGAATAACTGGTAGATGGTTTCAAGACTGCTGGCACTTCGAAAATCTTAGCGTGGCAGCATTATTAAAGCTCATTGGGCTCGTGCTGCATTCAAAGTCATATGGGAATCACCGAGAGAACATCCTGACCGTTGAAGTTTCTCGGAGGCAGAGCTGCTCTGGAGGCAGAAATAGGGCATCAGCCTATTATTACTTACCCAGAAGAAATGTGGTAATTTGGCTCCGCCCATTGAGGTTTAACTAAACCAGTGAGATCATTGCTGCCTCCGAGAAATGTTTGTATAACTAACACTCCAATCTGCTTGACCTTTAAAAGTAGCGACTTGGAGATTTTAATGTTTGAAGTTTTCTGAACACTCTTTGAGTTCATGTTATACAGCAAAACTAACGTGCAGGGTCACCCACAAACGAAAGCTAGCTGTGTCCTTTGAGAGCCGTGATCACACAATGACTTAAGCGATGAAAAGCGTTCAATTTGTTTGTTTTGTTTAAAATGAATATACAGTTTCCACGTAGCATTTACCTCATGGAAGTAAGATAAATGGCATTTTCTGGTAACATTCACCACCTCAAAGCTGGGGCAAACGTTTATTATCCCAAGTAGTATTTAGGCCGACCACCGGCCGGTATTTTTAAGTAGGAGCTTCGTATGTACAATATTTTCCATGTAACCTGAATGCAGCATCAGTGCGCAGCGACAGGCTCCTCCCATACCAGAAGCTGCTGTGCGTTGTTGAGTTTATTGTAAAGGTAAGCCCTCGGTTTTCATGACAAACATGCAAGCGTTCGTGTTTTCAGTGTTGACGGCGCTGTGCCAGACGCGGAGGTAAGCGTGGATTTCAGTGATATCAACACACATGTTGCTCAAGAGTTTCCGCTATATAGTAATCGCAATAGAGGAGCAAGGAGAGATTTGCTCCTCACCCCTACACACACAAGCAGTTTGAGTCAAGCCCCGCCAAGTGACGTCAGATGTGGGTGGATCCCCTGGAAGTAAATCTCAGTGCTTTTTATTTAATATGCTGAACCCTCTTACTCCAGAGATAATGCCACGCCGTCCACTGGATAATACAATAAGCTTTAGCCTTCTGCTCTTGGACTGTGTTTACACTGCAGGGGGCATAGCTGACTGTGTCTACATGAGGCTTGATGACCTTTAACCCCAGTCCCGGCTGTCCAGGCCACAGATCTTGCTTCTTTAATAATTTACTAGAGTGAGGGTCACTGAAAAGACATGACCTGCTTCTTGTAGCTGCAGTATTGCAATTCACCCTTTACACATTCTTATAGTTATAGTTGTAAAAATGTTATAGGACCAATTTGTTGGCCTCTGGGAGGAAATGCAGCAGTTTTGCAGAATACTTTCCATACATGCATGCATCTATGTATGCAACTGTTTTGTGTGTATATGTGTGAGAACGTGATGATGGTGGTGTGTGTGTGTGTGTGTGTGTGTGTGTGTGTGTGTATATACACACTAACCTTTGTCCCCACCAAGCCATATCCATGAGTCAGCTATTCCTCCACTCTTTGTTCATCTCTTGTCACTCCTCTACAGTTGGTGTCAGGCCAACAGCATGCTGGAAGCGCAGGCAGATCGGGTCATGGTACCCGGAGAATGGGAGGAACGCTGGCAGGAGGGCAGAATTGGCTTCCACCTGCCCCACGTACACAAGTAAAGACCTCACTTCTATTTACATTATCAGTGGAGTGGTGGAATGAGCAAAAGTCCACAAGCCACACTAGATGGTTGTATCGACTGTATGAGTAAGGCCCCCCCTCTCCGGTGATCTCACGCAAAAACGTTTAAACAAGCAAATCATTGGTTTACAAGGCAAATGAGGAGTAACAACTGATTCCTGCCAATTTAAACAGACTCCGCCCTTCTTTACACTTGCTGCTCCCCTTAGGCTCATTGGGGTTGTGACTGGTGGAGATAGTCATACATTCCTTTTATGTGAGATGAGTTTAGAAATGATGTCACTGGAGGAGGTCTTTTAAACTATTGATTAAAAAGAGATGGCCCTTTGTTACCAATAGTGATACTGGTGTTTGTTTCAACAGGATGCTGGAGGACAACATTGACAAAGTTCTCGCCGGGCGGACGGGAGTTCGCTTCTTCTTCCCTCTCTGTGGGAAAGCTGTAGATATGAAGTGGTATGAAAATGAACAGCTTATCTTTAAGGGCGAGTTCTGCCAGTTCAGTTGCAGACCCAGGGATTAGCACTAATACCATGTAAATGTACATTCAGGGTCCATAAGCACAATCATAAGGTCATAAGGAGCATTAGCAGGGATAGCAGCCAATTCTGAATTATTATCACTTAATATATGATTTAACATTACGGCCACTAGATTACATCTTGTGTTTCTTCTCTCTGTGTGAAATCCAGGCTAGCAGACATGGGCCACTCAGTGGTCGGGGTGGAGTTTGCTGAAAAGGCCATCAGACAGTTCTTTGAGGACAGCAACATGACCTACAGCGAGGAGCCGGTCCCTGCCCTACCTGGAGCAAAGCTCTACAAGGTAGGGGTGCTGTGCATGAGTGTAAATGTTTAAGGGCCCATCGTTTTTCCACCACTTTTCCTCGGACCACTGTTGTACCCACAATCACAGCAAAGAGCGCCCACTCAAATAGGAGAAAACAAGAAAGATTGCTAACTAGCTCCCTGGTTACACTCGTGTTGAGATAGCATGGTGTTTGAGACCTATCAAGAATGATATGGGACCCACGTGTCAAAACACTGGTGTTATCCTGTTGACTTGACAGAGTGAAGAACATAGGAATGTATCCCCTCTGCAGTACTGAGGATTTTACACAATCGTCACCATCTGCACTGTGAAAGGTTTTTCTTTAAAGTTGCATACTACCACACTGCTTCTGTTTGTTCCACAGAGCTCTGAGAGAAATATCTCCTTATATCAGTGTGATCTTCACCGGTTCTCAAGGTAAGGCAGGCACATATTTTTTATATCACTTGAAAGATTAAATTATTTTGAACAAGTGCAAGGCAAACTTTTTTTTTTAAATGTTTTTTTCCCACTTCACAGTACCATTGAAGGCCAGTTTGGGGCAATTTGGGACAGGGGATCTCTAGTGGCCATCAACCCAAGAGACAGAGAAAAGTATGTTTCAAAAACCGACTCTGACAAAATTATTTCTTGCCTGTCTTAAAGTAAAACCCAATATGCTGTTTAAATCTTAAGACCTACAAAAGAGCAACAATTTGGAGAATGTTGCTTATTTTGCAGTCATTAACAATGAACATTAGGTAATTTATTTTTTGACATTTTGAAATAAAATCTATTTTTTTCTGTGCTGTCTTAACTGCTACAGTATGTCTCTCATAACACCACAGGTATGCTTCTCTCATCACTTCCCTGATGGCCAAGGACTGCAGATACCTCTTGGACACCTTGCTCTACAACCCTGAACAATACCAAGGTAGCTAGCTAGGCCTGTAACGTCACTGAAAACACCAGCCCACTGCAGAAGGAGTCACATGAGACTGACTCCCACCAGAGCCTCCTCCTCCTACTGTCTCAGTGAAGGAAACGATGTATATACATAATTGGAGGAACATAAAAGGGAAAAAGACAAGCAAAATGGCAGAGGGGGGTGTGTGAACATAAGTGATAAAGCTGATTGTATTTCCCTTTCAGGTCCTCCCTTTCTTGTGCCTGATGAGCAAGTGCATAGTCTGTTTGGTAAGTGTTGTTACTGATGAACTGTACTGTACTGTGACTATTTCTTAAAACTAAGGCCCAAAAACAAAAAGAAAATAAGTTATCGTGATGTGGGAATTGCTAGTAGATACCAATATATTGAAATGTCAGTGGATTTTGTTTTTTTGCTGAGACTGGCGTGTCGGGCTGAGATTAATTTAAGGTTTTTAATAGAGCGTTTCCTTCCTCCAGGGAACAGCTGTGATATCGAGCTGCTGGGGTCAGTGGATGCCCTGACGGAGAGACAGAGAGGCTGGGGGTTGGACTCCCTGACTGAAAACGTACACCTCATCACTCCAAAGAGCAGTTAAAAACAGTGTTGTGAGTTTGGAGAGCTTACAGTAGCAGATTTTCAAGCAGACATAGGACCTAGGCACTTTTTAAATGCCTATGCATCATTTGGACACACTGACTGTTCTGTTCCTCTGCATTTTGGGCAAGAATGGAAATAAAGTGAGAGAAGTTGAGAAAGTGTTGCAAACTTACTGGTATTATAGGACTTCCTGTATTTCCTTCACAGAGATCATGTGTTTTTGTTGTTGTTGCTGTTTTAACCTTTTGAATGACTGAATTAATAAAACCTTTTCCTGCACATGATTGGCTAATTCGTGTCTCCCCATAACAAGTAGAGCTTAATACATTGAGGGTCGCACGTTACTTCCGCATTTCCTCTCCATTGGCTGTTGCCTAGATACCTGACAGTAAACAGCGAGCTAACTTCTGGACAGGTTTTGTTTGCAGAAATGCCGATGCAGCACAAGGAGACGGGGCATGTAAGTTCTTCAGTCGAGACAGACGCGTCTTGAAAGAGTTGAGCGAGAAGAAAGATCAATAAGGCCATATCAATTTAATTAACAATGGGGTTTTTTTAGATTTTTTTTTCAGGAAAGTGAGGCGAGCGAGCGAAAAATAAAACGTGACGCGGGACATCCGTTAAACTTTCAATTAAATTTGAATGGCCTAATCATACACATTTAAAATACAGAGTTTCCGCTGGTCAAAGCGTGTCTGAGTGTCAATCATCGGTTTCTGGCTGTGATGAGGATGAAGAATACCTTGCAGGTGAACTCGCCTCCTGCTGGCCGCTGGGTCTGGAATGACGAAGCCCAGAGCCTGGAGTTTTCCAGGTGAGGACGTTAGTGGGCAACTCGAGCAGTGACGGGGAACATTGCATTGGACTGCTTTGCTGCAGAACTGCATCGTCATATTTGAGAATATATTTATTGTTTATGTTTTGAGAAAGATCAGGCCTGCTGTGGTCTTTTAAAATTATGACCTATCTCCTTTCTAGTTCCAACCCGGCGGTGGAGGGATTATTGAAGAAAAGAAGGGAAACCAATTTAAACGATCTTCACCAGCGACCAGAGAGGTAAAAGGCAGCTTGAAATCACTATTTGTGCACAATAATCATAAACATTGATCGCCACTAGCCTACAGTGTCAGAAAACATTAAATTAACTGTTAATGCACACAGTATTTGGCTCCTCACCTGAAATACTATTCATGCTAACTCGTTTTTTGTCCATCATTGCCCCTTTAGGGTGGCCCAGCACTCTGCATTGAACGATAGGGGGCGCCAGAGCATCAGGAAGACGCTGAGCCCTTCTCACCTCGACGCATACAGATCCTCGGTGATGCAGAGGCAGGGGGCCCACGTCACTGTTGAGGATGTTAAACGCAAGTGTCAATATGTAGGCCCAGTAATAATGACATGAAGTCAGGACCTGGAGGGGGATTGTATTGTATTTGAAACTACTTGAGCACTTGAGTTGGCATTGCTGGAAACCCACATAGACAAAGATTGAGGTTTTGGGACAATTAAATGGACCATGTAGACAGGGCGGTTTTCTACGAGAGCCTCCCTGGATTCAATCTCCCTCGCTCATCCCAAAATGCAATCCACACACACACATTTCTCACGGTTTGCCAAGCTGCCAAGAGCAGATGTTGATGCATGGTTGCTTTGCTCCGTGGGAGGGGGTAATGGCATTTAGCCATAGGATGCCATGCCTTTTCTTGCTCCTAGTCAGTTGGTGAAGTGCCAGTGCTCAAGTTCAATCAATCACAGGAAGTCTCTCTGTGTGTTGTAGAGGTGGCCGTCAGTTTGCTGCAGCATAATTATTCCCTTCCCATTCCATTCTGCTTCTTGGCTGTATTGAAGTAAGGGATACACACACACACACACACATGATTTCCATTGCCTGCAAACTAAGAAGAGCTGAATTACACAGCGCTACTACTTCTCTGTCTGTGTCCAGGATGAAAGAGCTGGATGAATTTCTGGCCGTCCTCCTCCTCTACCTGTCCTGTTACTTTGAGCACAAGTCCCTGCAGAATAAACCTAAGCCCCTCATGGCGTAAGTATGTTGGCCAGAGGGAATTTCATCACAGTCACACTGCAACTAACTAATGCACATTCTCTTTTTGTTTCTCTCCCCCTTATTATCCCCCTATGTCTTTCACTTCTATTCCTCTCTCTTTTTCCCCTATCTTTCTCCCTCTTTTCTCATTCCTCTCTCTCTTCTTTTTTTCTTCCAACTTCTGTTTGTCTCTCTTTTCCATCCTCCCTCCCGTCCCCATCCCTACGCCAACGCCTGCCAGCGAACAGAGTATCACTATGCGCCAGATGATGGCGGAGACCTCGGCCAAGGTCCAGATGGCTCAAAAGAAGCTGGCTGTCTGCTACTTCAGTCTGGTCATGGGCCCGGGGATGGCACAGCACCACCACAAGTTGGGTGATCTGTTTAGATTCATCAAGGAGGGTGAAGAAAATGTCTTGTTTTCACTGAATGGAGATACATTTAATAATTCAAGGCGAAGGACATCTCTCGTTATAACCCGCTCATAACGCCTCCTTGGTTACTGCCTTTTTGGATCTATGAGTAGGTGCAAACCCTGCAAGGTTTCTTTAATTACACAACAAATCTGCCATACCAGGAGGCTCAGAGGAAGCCTGGAAATTGTAGTCTAAAATGTTCTGGGAGAGCTTAAATCAGAGCTAGGATCTGGTGAAAATCCTACAGTATGTAGAGTAGAAGAGGAGGATGGGACTAACGAAGGGTTGTCGGGTTGAAGACGTGTGTTTGTGAGGACGTTAATTGAGTTCATGGACTCTGTTGTGGTTTAAATATTTTGTTATGAATCTTATATATGCCTTTAATTAAGTGATATGTCTGTCACACACCTGTTATGCTAGCCCAATATAATATAATCATTGGAGGACCATAAAATAAGAGGCTTATTTTGTTTCAGTTTAGTCTCACCCGGTCTAATAAAAACCTATTTCTACTGACTGAACGAATGGAAACGGGCACACAACCGCTTTAAGTTTCCTGATCCAAAAGTTCAGAACCAACGCTAAAAAAAAGATGATGTCATCCACAAGCAGAGGTCAGCCAATGGCGGTAGGGCTGCGTCATACAATGTGCCCTTTTGTGTTTTCCCCCAGGAGCCCCGCGCCGTCAACCTACAGAGAGCGGCTGCTACACGAGGTAGGAGCAAACAAGAGCTCGCTGCTACCAATGTTGTACTCACCAAACTAATTGCCTTCTAGCTAATGTTACGAGTTTGGTACCCAGGTGACGAGTGAAGGGTCTGGGTCCATATCGATCTAGTGCTGACCTAAAATCAGTTTTGTATCTGAAGTCACAATGAATGAGAAGAACTGGCGATCCTAGATTAGCGCTCCCACTTTGAGCATCCTTAAAAATATACTACCTGGTCAGTGATAGTAAATCGTTGCCCACATTTTTAGAAACTTCCCAAATGTGCCTCCTAACTGACTTTGGCACGGGGCGGTATGTCGAAACATTTTCAAGTGTATCGCCTCGTCTGCACACAAAAAGCCAGAGTAAAGGCCAGCTCGCCATCTGTGACTGCAGTTGGGCGCGGAGCAGAACAGGATGACATTGAGCGCCGGTTGCGCCTGGTGACCTTAATGAATTTGTTAGTGGTAGGAGATGTTGACTCAACGCAGGTGCTTTGCTTTGACAGGCTCTCTCCGGTGTTTAACCAGGTGGGTGGACAAGCAGGGGGAATAACACGCTAACAGCGGCGGCTTAATGCCAGCTCTGTATGGGACCTTTCTGGGCTCCAATAGCTGCTGTGACCTTTTAAAAAAACACAGAAGAATAAGTGGTCGCCTGGGTCTCTGGTCAGGAGAGAGGAATGTTGAGTGTTCGCTGAATGAAACAGTACGGGTGAATGGACGTCCGACTCAGTGGATGAGTTGATTAAAGGATGAAGAATTGAAATGTTATGATGGCAGGAGATAAACTGAAGAGACAAACTGCATCTGTGTTACCTTGATGCCTGATGTGCATCACAATCTCACAATCTTCACATCCTTTTTTATATTTTACCTTATTCCATAACATCACACGTAACATTTTCTCCTCTCCCTCTTACCTTTGTCCCATAACGTGACATGTAGCATTTCTTCCCTCGCTCCTTCATGCCCCACGTTCAGGGTCACTTCAGCTGCTCGGTGTGTCCCAGGTGCCCATTCTTCACTCTCCTCCTCCTCTCTTTCCCAGTGCTTGTACAGCTTCTTCTGCTACGTGGCCTGGGTGACATTTGGCAGGAAGGACCTGAGGGACGTCCAGGAGGAGGTGGGGCGCCTGCTGCACTCCGACATCTTCAACACCCACGGGGACCCGGGAGAGACCCCCCGTGGCCTAGACGGTTCGGCGAAGATGCAACGGGCCGATCCCAAGGAGCAACGGTGCATGGGGGTGACGGGGACAGGGGTTGGGTTGAGGTGGTGTGTGTGTTTGTGGGTCTCATGTGTGTTTCTGTGTCAAGGAGTCAAAACACATTTCTAAGTTGTCCAAGACCCTTCCCCTTCAACGCCCTTTGTACTCTCCTTCAACTTCCTTTACTTGTTGTCCCGTCCTCCAGGGGCCCGTCCGACGGAGCAGCGGGTTAGCCAGCTAACTTTGGGAACATGAGGTGGACTTTGTGAAAATAAATCTTTTCACAACCACAACGTGACGACACGATATTGTATCAATCAGTACCTTCATGATGGGGCAGTGATAGCCTCCATAGCATCCATTTCTTTCCCATACTTCCCACCTTTACAGTCGACAGCATGTTGACATAATCCCACAATTTAGTCTAATTTATTGCTTTTATTGTTTTTATTAATTTTTTTTCTACAATTTTTATTGCTTGTTTTTATATTTGAGTTGTCTATAGCGACGACCTAATTTCCCCACAGGGATCAATAGTTTAATCTAATTTTAAATCCACTGCTCTGGATCCGTCCAAGTATGCGATGCGATTGGCTGTTTGTTACAAACCCCGCCCCCCTGTTGGGAAAGATGCCTTGATGAATATGTTGGACAGGCTCTTTGTTCGGCCAGTTTAACCTGCCGTCTGCTCACAGATGTACTAGCTGACATATTATACAGAAGATAACGTAGTAGCTCAGGCAGTAAATCCATCTGCGTTAGATGGATGTCCACATCAGCTCTCTGCTGTAATATGATTGACTGAGGCAGATGCACAGCTCTGTCCGGTAGGAGTGACTGTCTGACAGGCTGTTTTATGTTGTTTCGCTGCGTCTGACAGAAGACTGGCAGGTCTATAAGCTGTATAAGAGGCCCAGCGCTCCTTCTCGCTGTCAGGTTGAGACCAAACCAACACGAGCCGGGCTTCAAGCTCGCTCCCTCCCTAAGGGTGGATGTACATTACATGATTTTGACTAGCTTCAGCACCCAGCTGTCCCGCACACTTTGAATAGAAGGTGATGAAAAACCCCTTATCATGGTGTTTCGTACGATTCGGCACCAGAAGAACATCTGGATCTTGACAATTTGGCTGGCATGGCAGCTTTTCTAGCTAATTAGTTCAGGAAACTGCGTGGTGTTTTTCACCCGGAGCACCAGAAGCATGACCGGATGGACTATGTGAGGAATGTCTCCTTTTCAAAATGCTTACACAGCTGTTGTCTGTGAGTTGATGATGACATAAATACTGTACAGATAGGCCTGTATCATAATATTTGATTGATGGAATGAAAGATATGAAAGATGAAAACCAACTAACTACTACTAAAGTTTATTCCTTCATTTTTTGCTGCCTGTTGGGGTACCTGAGTGCACTCTGTACACACCCATGTACCAAATCCATTTCAACTGTTTTTCCACTGTGTTGGCCCTGAAACCCTGATCTGACCTTTCACCCAGAAAGTCCCAGAAGCGCCCTGCCCTGAGCAGCATCGTGACTCAGCGTTCCCCACTGATGGTGTCCCTGCTGCCCTTGCCCAGAGAACAGGCACCCCATCTGTTCCTCGGCAGCCGGGCCAGGAGGCAGAGCCTGCTGCAGGCCGAGCCCCGCGACACCGAGGCCCTGATGGAGGAGCTCGACCAGCAGCTGGCCAGTGTCAGGTGTTGTGATCTATGGGAAGCATGAGAGAGAGAGAGAGAGAGAGAGAGGGCGCTCTTTAATGTGATTGTGGGTACGACGCACCGATTGCGTCCTTGCTGCACCCACATGCACGATAAAGAACTCCTGTAATGGGTGGAGTAGTTTCAGCCAAGCCGTCTCATTGGTTAAAGCTTAAGCATAAAGTGTGGTTAGCTGTTTTTTTTAGCTTGTTTTCAATTAGTATCGGTTGCTATGCTAAATCTTGTGGTAACCAAGGAGTGAGTTAGTGTTTTATTCTGCTCTTTATTCCTCAGACAGTGAAAATCCATTAGTAACCGCTATTAAAAAAGGTCATGGCACTCTTGAGGATGCTCTTTATTGAGATCACCGTCAGTGTTGTCCCCATAATTACATAATTATAATGAATGCCCTGCCCGGTTATTACCGCTAAATTAATATCAAGGTTATGTAGTGGCAAGCACAAGCAATAAACCAGCAGTCGTCACCGCTGTGATGATGCCGCTCGCCGTAACATTCACCCTTGAGAAATAACATTCACGTGCACAATAGTCCATCTGCTCCGGCCCGTCGCAGCTCATCTCTGTTGTTTTATCAGTTTGTTTGTGTGTCATGTTGAGCATTTCAAGTTAGAGTGTACTAATGCTGAAAAGAAGTCAAAATATCCTTAATGTGATTCTTTGGTTGTTGTTGTTTTTTTTATGTCACCAGCTTTGGGATTCTTGGCAAGCCACTGAGACAGTTCAGCTGCACTACCCTGATGCCCCAAGGAGCCAAGAAAAAAGACAGGGACGAGGACGGTGACGATGAGGACGACGATGAGGACGACGACGCAGATGAAATTCACGATAACGACGACAGCAACGATCGCCCCGGCGTCCACGTTCGAGGCGGCAAGTCGTCCTTCGTGACCCCCAAGTCAGCAGGCATCGACAGACGTGGCAGCACCAGCCGCACGACCACTGGGATCTCCAGAGCCACCACTGAGGCAGTGACCTCAGATACTGAATGACACGTTTGTGTGTGTATGAGTGTGTGTATATGTGTGTATGTGAGTGTGCACTTCCATTGGCATAAAGAGGACTGTTTTCATGTGAGTTGCAAAAGCGTTCTTCAGCGGGTCAAACAGAAAGAGACATTTTGGTGATAGCTGGGTTTTCCTATACATGATGCTTGATCTTTGCCTCATTTTCACTTCCCTAAACTATCATTAAAAAAACACCATATTTGTGTTTTTTTTTGCCTCTGAATTTCAATCGGCCTCTTTTTGCCAGCTGGTGGTGCTGTTGAATAAAATATAATGAAAGCTATAACAACGTTGAAAGACTTTCACTTTCTTTAGATCGACTCAAACAAGTTGAATTCATTATTGAACCGACGGAAGTCATCACATCCATAATTCACCGCACGTGAGACCAGATTATACAGCCTGAGATTATGTGTCGTCTTGACCAGTGTGCATCTCCTTTATTTGAGACGCCTGAGGGCTCCCATTTAGACTGCTGATTCATTCTGTGTCCTTGTGCTGCCTCATGCCATACCGACAATAGAAAGAACCAGCACCACACTCATCCACACACACACACACACACACACCACTCCCTAGCCAGGCTTGGTGGCAGAAGAGGCTTTGTCTTCACCCTAATTGGCTGGGTAATCTGGGACGCCAGGACTAGAGTTAAGCCCTTTGAGGAGGAGGAGGAGGAGGAGGAGGAGGAGGCCTGAGCAGCTTGGGCATTATGATGGGGGATGGGCCAAACATATACTTTAAAACAGTTTCCAATATTTCAAGCGCTCTTGGTTTAAATTGCCGCTTGGACGTCCACAGAAGTCAGCGCCATCAAGTCAAGCACTAACCAATTTCCCCCAAATTTTAAAGATGTTTTGAACAGTTATTTTTCTTGGGCCCTGCTGGCATCGAAGCTCCCAGTCGGAGGAGTTTCTGATGCTGAATCAGTTTGGCCTTTTCGGGTCATTGAGGATGAGCAATTTGACAGGAACCAGGGAATTTATGGATGCAGGCCCAATGGGGATCGGGACAGATGACAAATGGGACCTGTTACCCCTCCACCTCATCCTCGTCCTCCCCCTCTATGTCTTCTTCGTCCTCCTCCTCTGCTAACTTCACATCACTTCACCTCTCCCTCTCCTCTTCTCCCTCCTGCTTCGTCTCCTCCTCCTCCTCCTCCAGTGCAGTGTGGGTAATACCAGATAAGCAATCATATACTGACAGACTAAAACCGGCCTTGTCAATCAGCACATTCTTTGCCCTGGACTGACTGAATCATCATGACGGTAGGTGGAGGTGGCAGGTGGAGCAGGCGGGTCAAACACTTTACATCTGTACTCATTCAGGACATGTAGCAGGAACAACGGGGAAAAGCTGATCGGAATCATAATCCTTAATCCCGAAGAGCTTCCTTTTGGCTACCTTTGACCTTGTGCAATGCAGCAATTACTGAACTCAGGATGATTGTTGCCGTCCAGCTTGTCCGTGGTGAAGAGAATTTCCTGTGGGAAATGAATTATACTGCACTCTTAACATCATATATAGCAGTATGTACAGTCAATTCGATAGATTTGTTTTAATCTGATGATACCTTGTGAACTAGTTAGTCATAAAACTTCATTGCTCTTTTACCTCAGCTTGTTAAGGTAACACCAACCTTTCACTTTTGACGGTACATGTCGTCATCCGTCTGTGCCCCCATCTTGCTGTGAAAATCACAATATGAGTTTTACTTTTTCAAGAGGAGAGGTTTTCACCCAGCGGTGACTCACTTCTCTTTCCCTCTGAGTGTTAAAAGTGAATTGGCTCAACTAGGTCACAGTGGGGGGATTCAAAAGTGTGTTATGCTAAGGCCCCTTGCAATAAAACCCAGCTAATGTCCTAAGGTCATACGGACTCATACGGTCACATTTCTGGAAATAAATCTCCATTTCCACGTGTGATATCACATGGCTGAATCCAGCAGTGGAGTTGAGGGTATATGCAAGTATTAGAAAGTAAACCCACCTCCCTCACCAAGGTCTATAGAGTATACTCACATTTCAGCCAAATTGTCATGGGTACATCTAAGATTTTGGATAGTTTCTGCATTTGAAGGAAGTCGCTTCGTGTAAAAAGACCTCCTGCCTGTAATCTATATTCAACAATGACAGGGGCGGCAAGGAACTTAGTTTGAGGCCAAGGGGAGGCCTGCCTCTGTACTTGAGACAGTTTCATAAGGTTTGAGGGTTTACTGTGCACAAAGAGCAGGCTATTATGGGGTGGGACCATTGGCTTTCAAATGGTTCTGGGAAAATGCCGTTTTCTAGCATCCTGGAAGCATCCTCGCGTTCTTGGAATCTGACCGAGGAGGGCTGTCAGGGCTCTGCCAGCAAGCCCGTCATCACTGGATAACCATGTGGGAATAAATCACAGCTTTGTCATTCGACACCCGCAAAATAAATCACCTCTCAAATGTAAAGCGCTCATTTGAAATTATGGTATGGATTAGTAAAGTCCATATGTTGCGCAATCTCTTAAGATAATGTACATGAAGAGTTCTACGTCTCCATTCTTGTCAACTGCTTGAGTCCTTAAAACACACAGCAGGCTTCAGATAGTCTCAGAGTGATGGCAACGACTTTGGTTTATACCAGCAGGGGGCGACTGTGTCCATAAGTAGTGGAGATCCTCCACTGGACTCGGGACAGCCAAAACAGATGTAACTCCTATAGTGTTTCATTCCTTCATTCCAACTAACCTCTGTAGTGCTGCATTCTCAATGGGATTACGATTTATTTTTTTAGTCCAGGGGAGGGAGGGTGTGTGCTACATCCAAAGATGAAGACTGGTGCATTGATTTCATTATTATTAGACCTACTTCTCCTTAAAAAGATTGTATACACATAGATATAAAAACTACAGCAGTAACGACCGGTCAGATGCATTCACAGCATCATTGCTTTATAATCTGTGGATTTCTTTTTTTTTAATTTAGTGAGTGAATAAAGTTGTGGACCAAACGGTTGAACTAGCTGTCAATCATTTCCTCAAGCTTGTCGCTCAGACCTCCCCATAGAAAGATCACCACAATATTCCTGTAACATTCTTGTCGGGGGTTATAACGTGTCTGTGGTGCACAGCAGCGACCTTATCGTCCTCCGTGTTTTTCAGTCCCCTGTGGTATCACTATGATATTCCTGTAATTCAGAATTACTATACGACTTTCTTTGCAAGGTCTCTCTCTCTTCCTCCCTCTCCCTCCCCTCTCTCTCTCTCTCTCTATCTCGCTCTCTCTCCAGCGCGTGACGCGGTGACATGGCCGAACAGAGCGCACCGACGGAGCGTCAGTCGTGCTCACACTTTTGTCCTCATTATTTCAAGTGAACACGGGGGGAGATATCTCGTGCGGATTTCAAAACGGCTTATCTGACGCGGTGTGCGGAGGACCTCGTTATTATTATTATTATTATTAGCTGTGCATAGTTGCGTATTATTTGTCAGGAGGAAAAAAAGTGCCTGGAGAGAGCGAGCGAGAGAGAAAGAGAGAGCGAGAGAGAGCGCGAGGGGGAGGAATAACCAAAACGCAACACGTATCCGGTGGGATCCCACTCCTGAGAGAGAGAAGCGGCAGGAGTTGGAGCTGAAGGGTGCAAGAAAGAGCGAGAGGGGGAAAGAAAGAAGGGGGAAGCATTGACATTTTGCCCGTAAATCATCACGTTTGAAGTGAAAAAAAGGAATAATGAGGAACGTTTGGATAATTTTGACCCTCGGACTGACAGCCTTCCTCTCCGGGGAACGGGTAAGTTTTTGGAAAGCAAACTTAAAAGGGGGTAATAGCTCGCGGGGGGGAGAGCAACTTGGACCCGGAGACCACTCACTGCTTTTATGTTTGTTTCACCACACTGCGAAGGAGTGGGAGCATTTGCGGCTTGCTTGGTGGTGTTTTTTCCCCCCGTCTCTTTTGTTTAGAAACGTGAAGGTACTTTGATGGAATACGCACGAGGAAGGCTTGATGCGTGTAGTTTCTTTTTACCGAGAAGTCTGCTCGGCATATTTCCAGCGGTAGGCGAACAATAAAGTTTCCCGTTAAGTCTCTGCATTTGACAACCACGCACGGGGTTTCCACACACTGCAAAGGTCATATTGTGCGTTTATGCCATATGAAGTACTACTAAAATACACGGACGAGTACGTGGCAAGCTGCTCAAAAAATACAAGAACCTGCGGACGTCGATTCAGTTAAATCGATTTTTTTTTTTTTTGCTTTCAGTATTTCTTTAATACCTGTCTCAAGGCTGTGGATTTTAAAAGGATGCTTTACATATATCACAGAAAAACTACAAGCCCCCATAGGAATATTATAGCAGTACCATGCGAAATAACAAAATACCAGAAAGTACTGACTGTTGAGTACAACAGAGCCACTATGAGTCCCCACGGGAATATAGAGATTTCTCGTTAGGGATGTTGAGTCAGCTGGACGTTGAGGCTCTGAGTGAAACTGATGCCTTATTAAATCAATCTCATCATTATTGGAGCCGTGCAGCCCACCAGACAGCCCTGCCATGCAATGCTTTTCACTAGGCTGACCACTTCTTCTTCATTTGGGACAGCATTGAATTGTTGTGACATGTAAAGCAGCAGGGCTCACGTGATCAAACTTTTTTTGTGTGTGCGCCTAAAGTCATATAGTTTGGAGGCTCCACTGGAGTGAATATCACACTGCAAATTGGCTGGGTTGTTGGCATGACATGAGACAGGATTTGGAAGCCCGTCAAATTTTGTCACTTTCATGTGCAGCCTCTGTCATAACTGCACCCCCTCCCTCCCCCGTAGTTTCTCTGTGGGTTGTGACTTGTCGCTTGGCTGCAGTGCCTCCTCCTCCTCTTTCTCAGAACCGCTTGTCCAATTAGCTGAATCAGACACCATTGTTTTAATGAGTCATTGTTGTGCATGAGGTCACCCCCAGAGTGCATGCTTTTCAGAGATACCAGGCTGTCCACACGCCACTCTTTCACTGAACTTTACTTGTCAGCCTCTGTGTAATCTCAGAGGATCAAGCAACTAGACCAAGCCCACATAATATCCCATGATCTTTGCTCTCAAATTATTCAGGAATCCACCTTACTGTGGCAAAATATGAGCCACCCCACCAGTGTAGGTTCATCATAATAACTCTTTTGTGCACACACACACACACACACACACACACACACAGGATCAATATCCACCTCCCCTTATCTGTGTCCCATGCAGCAGCTGAAGGCAAATCTGCCTCAATGGAACTTGACACTTGGCATTGATTCTCGATATTGGCACTGGTTGGCACAATCAAGTGGCATGCGGTTGATAACCTGCTCCAGGCTCGTCTGCCCGGATTTGAATTACCCCACTGCAACACTGGGGTACAATGACACTCGGTGACTATTGCTGCCATGCAGATGGGACCTGCTGTGTGCAAAACACCAAATCACAGCTTCTGGAAACGATGAGATTCGATCACCAAGCCCAATAAGATCATACAAAATAGTTAGGATTGAATGTACTCTAAATACTGTGCATGCTATTTGATTCCAGTTTGTCTGTTTGTTTGCCTACTTGCTTGCCTACTATGTTGAATTTGACAGAAAATGCTGTTTTTGCTGAATGGAACCAGCTAGGGAATAGCAGAAAACCACTGGGAGCATGCTACATTTAGGGATTGGCATGCTGTTGCCTCTATTACTTGACGGTCAACTAATAGGTGGAGGTGGATCCATAGTGGCCTCAGTCAGACAGACAGGCTTTTGTAAAGGTCTGTTTGCAGAAACTGTGTGGACGAGGAGGAACACTTGGCCGGCTAGGCTTGGCTCGTGATGTTTTGGTGCGCGCCAGTCACCAGATGTCACGGTCTGTAATTTGTGTCATGTTTTGGTGAGAAGCGTGGGTGTTGTTCACCTCCCCTCACATCTGTGATTTACGGGGAGTTCGGAGTGTTGTGTCACTCTGCCTGACGCCGGACTCAGCAGGAATCACTTCAGAGCAGCCTCCGACCTGGCGTGAGCCTCCCGGCTTCCACCGACGGTCGAGGAAAATGGAGAGAGAGAGAGAGAGAGAGAGAGAGAGAGAGGGGGAAGTGGAAGGTTAGAGGAGAGGGAATAGAGAGAGAGACTCAAAATTTCATGGAATGTCTGTGTTGTTGTTACAATTTCAAGCGATTTTAGGATCCAACAAAAGAGATTTCCCCCGTCTGTCACATTTTTTTTTTTTTCCGGACCGACCTCCATTTATGAGGATGTTGCAGGATGTTATTCTTTTCTCGGAAGGGCACATAAGGTCAGATTGCTGTGACAAACAACCCCCGAGATAAGCGAGAAGGAAGACATAACCCTGATAGTCACTAAGCCTGAGAAAATCCTCGCTATCATTTGAAGGATGAAGACAAAACTTCCACGAGGGAAGGAAGGAAGGAGGAGGAGAAGGAGGAAGGTGCGGGTGTGTGTGTGTATCCCGAAGGCTTTGCTATCCAGTATCCAGACTGGTGTGTGAGTTTCATCTGCTGGCTTGGGTGATGGGTGGTTTTGTCTCTGCTGATTTGGCGATAATGAAATGAAAAGCGTGGAGGCGGAAGCTGACCGCTCTCTCACCCTGATCACCTGCCAGCTTCCTCACCTGAGGCTGGCCTGGCGCACTCAGCCAGACAATACTCACATCACTCACACACATGCTTACAAACACACACACACATGCACGCACGTCACTCAACGCTTTTCCCGCTGATAACAAGCACGACCACTTCCTACGAATCTGCACATTACCTTTTCGCTTGAACTGAATGTGACTCTTTTCTCTTTTTGTCCTTGTGTGGCACGAGGCTGCCGGAGCGTGAAGGGGGTGCGAACGCTGGGACTTTTCTTCCCATTCTCCAGCGATAAAAGCAATATGTTTCATCTTTAAGTGCATCATTTTTAATTTACTTCATGATGAATTAGTAAAATGTGTGTCTGCGGCAGGTGGACAAAATATTTCCCCTCTTTATTCTTCAGTGGAAAGGATGAAAGGAAGATGGGGAAAGAAGAATTAGGAAAGAAATGAACAAATAAAAAATTGAAGGAGTTACAAAGGGAAAGAGTGAAGGACAGAAAATAAATAAATGAAAGGACTTCAATACTCCCACATAGAAGCAGAGCCCAGATGCTGCGCCGCTACCGCAGCCTCTCCTGCTGTATTTTTAATGACACTCTTTTATTTTTGCGTCAACCAAGAATATCCCCCAAACTGAAAACACAACCAGCTCCCCCTCCTCCTCCTCTCTGCGACTGTTTGTGTTTTGTCTGCCCGGTGGAAAGCCGCTGCCTTGTGCTATTTTTTGGTCTCCCAGTAAATCCACCGCCGACACACACACACACACATGGGAACAGTGAGTTTCTCGCTGTGCAGAGAAAAGCCCACCTCCCTTGCCGTCCGACCCTTCAGGGGGGAGAGACGCATTCATGTGGTCCCTGTCTGCCAAGCATTATGCAATCGCTAATGGACTCCACAGAAGGCAGGAGGCTGCTGGGCCACTGAAAGCAGGACAGCAAACCTCCCCCCCCCCACCCCCAACCCGAATCCATCTGTGTCCACACATGAACTCTTGTTTTGTCACTGGGCGCACACACACACACACACACACACATGCATGGGTAGATAAACACACAAGTACACACACACACACACTTTCTTCCTCTCATCCTCTCTTTTCTCTCCCCTCTTGCTATTCTCCATCTCCATCCCAGCACCGTGGCCAAGCTGCTGCCTGTCATTACCACTGTGTCTTGGGTTACCCTGAGAACAGTGGCATTATTATTCCCCCTCAGACAGCTGGAAGGAATGAAGAGAAAGATGCACCCCGCTTTTTCTTCCGCTGGCACTCGAGAAGTGAGCGCTTGCGTCGAACTCACCAACATCTGCAGGAAGCATGTGCGTTTGTTTGAAAGGGGCTGCTATCACTCTCTCTCTCTCTCTCCCCTCTCTCTCTCTCTCTCTTGTTGAGAAGTTGGAAGAGGTTCTTGCTTTGGCAATAAGTCATACATTCCAGTAGACTCACAAATACCCAAACTGTGTTGGCTGTGTACATTGGTGTGTGTGTGTGTGTGCTGTTCATGCACATGTCCAGGTTTGTGTGCCCTTTACTTGCGTCGGCGGCTTTACGTGCGCTTGTGGGGTGTGCACGTGCACGTTTTTATGGCCACATGTTTAAAATACACTGTCATCCCAGCCTCCGAGGCATAGGGAAAACACATTAGCGAGAGGCGGCGGGCCGGCAAGAGCGAAACCAGTGACAGCAGCACTGGTTTATGTTGGGCCGCCGCCACCATGCACCCAGCAGGCAGACAGTCAGGGGCCACGACACTGGACGACATGACCCCCTCTGCATGGTGGACGCTGAAATCTGGTTGAAAATGCACAGTTCTCTTCCTCTCTGCCTCTTTTTCTCCCACGTCTTTCTCTCTCTCTCTCTCTCTCTTTTCATTTCTCTCCCTTTGACTTAATTAGCTTAGCAAATGGAAACTTCCTTGGCAGGATTGTGTTGGAGGGGAGTGGGGGAGGGAGGGGGTCTGTGGTGGTGACAAAGAGAAATGGGCAAAACCCTGCATGAGACGTGTGTTTTCTTTCTTTCTCTCTCTCTCTCTCTCTCTTTTTTAACTGCTTACTGCTTTCCAGATTGGGTAGGTAGGCTCCCATAGATAAAGAGGGAGAGGAGGGGAGAAGAGTGGGTGGGTGGGGGTGTGAACTGTGTCTCCCTTTTGGTGTGCAAGTTTTCCCAAGCCAGGACCTGCCTGCTGCTTTGCTGCGTGAGGTGTGAGAAGTGTCTAACTTGGCAGGGGGTGAGATGACCGAGACAGGGGAACCGGATTGGTGCAATGCAAAAGGCCCTTTTCCTGTCACGGTGTCAGATAACACATGCTTTCACTTTTTTTTCCTTTGTGATTTAAAAAAAAAAAAATGTTTAAAATGTGTTTAGCATGCTGTCATCAAACTGCTTTCACTGCTATTTGGGCATTTTGAAGTAATGCACTGGCAAAATTACTTAGTATCTTGCAGGCGTGGCAACAGAGAGGTGAAAGCCCATTACTTTGCTCCCTCTGGTAGCGTACCTTATTGTAATAGTTTGGCAGAATTTACAGTGTACACATCCGTCAAACCAAATACAAAGCATCATAAACATGGCATCAGGTCACTTCGATTCGAAGCTGTAATTCTGACGTTGGACAGCTCCGGCTGAGGTAAACATTTTCTGCTACGTGAGCCGTATTAGATGTCAGCAGAATAAATTGCGGTCAGTTTGGGGTTTGTTGGTCTGTTAGTTAAAGGTTGAAGTGAAATCAGAAAGCTGCTCGGGGGGGGGAAGTTGTCATCGTTGGCTGTGTTCTGCTGAATAGACGATGATCCGGGGGACCGATGTGTTCCATCTGTATATTGTCCAAAAAATCGTGGATATATATGAAGGCATGACGTCGGCTAGGTTGTTTTTTTTTCCATCCAACTCCTCAGATTGCTGTGGAAAACAGCACGGCACATTTAACACATCTGTGCTCGCTCATATTTACGAGCACGTTTTATCGCTTCTAAAAGGCACCTAATTGAAATCCGCACTGCACTCCGCCAAGCAGAAAAATGTTCTTCTAAATGTGTGGCGTTTCCATTATTTCTTCCAACTCGATTCAAAGCAGCAGCGAGCTGGAGGGTGTAAATCATGCTCTCTGAGCAGGGTGTATCACCGACCGCAAATTATACTCCATACGCTCTTTAATTTAGAGATGTTTTCATGGGAAAATTCTCAGATTCCAGAGGGTATTTGGGGAACTTGAAGAGGTTTAGAGGGAAATTCATTAGTGAACTTAGTGGATTTAAAGGCCCTGATTCAGTGAGTATTCCTTATTGAGATGTGTTCGTCATTGTGATGGCAGGAGGTAGTTGTGTTTCCATTCCTGTCCCCATGCAATATCCTGAATGCGTTCTCCTTTTAATAATTTCCTTTTGAGTATTTGTAACTTCATAATAAGGTTTAATAATCTTATTTCCCAAGAGGTAAAAACTTAATAAGGTTTTTTGCCCTGCAAACGTTCTCTCTGCATCGTGAAAAATGTGCCCCCATTTCCAACGCTGCATATTCTTGGCAAAACATTGTATTTTCTGTTCTTCTTTTTCGGCGTACAGTAGTATTTGTCTATCCTTGTTTTATTCCAAAGCCCATGGTAACTGCTGACTTTGTTGAGGTTTGGTTCATTTCCTTATTTTGATTTGGAGGAACCATGATGTCAAGACCCCAAATCTGTATCCAGATGTTCCTGTGTACTGTTGTGGCAGGCGTCCGATGTTTGAAAGCCCAAACTGTGACCGCATCACCAAACCCGGTCCAGACAGTGACTCACCCTGTGAGGTTGAATGAGCTAACGGTGGCGAGCAGCCGGGGGAAAATACAGGAAGGGGACATAGCTGGACCCGAAACAAGAGACTCGGTGGAGCTTCCAGTTGCTACTACAGGTCAAACCAGGGCTGCACGGCTAAAATGTTAATCCCAATTACTGTGGGAGACATTGTGATGGTGGTTGATGATTTGAGGATGCACTCTTGACTATCTGCAACCACAGTGGGCATCCTAACTGAAATGTCTCAACTGTTGCCGGCGTGTCGATAGTCTAAAAATATTTATCGTGGAAGCTGAAACTGTAATACACTATTAATTGTGCAGCAAGCCTCAACGTCCCACACACCCTCTTCCCCCCGCCGCCGTGGTCGTTACCGTGATCGGAGGCATTGATGTGGTGATCCTACCAGGCGAGTTAATCTTTACTAATGCATTCTGTTAACAGCCATCTGTGGTCTCCACGCCGACTGTAAACCCTCTTAGCGGAGTGCCACGCTGCATTCGGTGCCCCAGAAGTCAGTCCTCCATTACGCGGGAGGGATGGGGGTTTATTATTCAGCCGGGAGAGGCTTTAGACCGGAGAGAACCGTGTCAGATGGAATCCATTTTGATTTTAAATGCAAATGCCACTGACACGCTCATTTCCCTGCTTCCCTTTCAAGGGCGACCACACAGCCCTTTGGATGGGGGGGGGGGGGGTGGAACATTTCAAGGAAAAGTCTCCAAACAAACAGAGGCTGCCGGTCAGCATGTGTCACGTCCATGGTCAGGTGGATTGTTGACCTTTCGACCCCTTCGCTGGAAATCCACTTCACCTGCCTGATGTGGTTGTTGTGGTCTTTCATAGCCTTTGGGGTTTGGACGTTTTAAACTGAATATCCACAAAAATAATCTAATAAAAGTGATTTGAAATGAAAAGCTTTTTAGATCTATTTTGTTAATATAGAAGCCATGTGACAGCCATGCACCCGCCTCTACACAACCCTCATTGGCTCCTGAGCTCTCTCATCTCTCTCATTGACTCCTGACAGTGACATCAGCCAAGGCCACTGCTTCACTTGACAATCTGTAACTTTTCCATGCTATGGGTAGACCAGTTTCCATGGCGTAATGGAGGCAGGCAGGCAGGGAGCAAGGCTTGATTACTCTGATGATGATAATTTGTTTAATCAAGTGATGGGGTGGCTGACTGGATGGCTTACATGGCGGCTGCCATCCAGACGCAGCAGGATATCCAGGCAGGCAGCGAGCACTGGAGCCTGCTGGCTTTCCAAAACAGCCTCTGTGGGGCTTTTTGAGTTTATCAAAATGAATGAAATAACGGACAGGAAGAGAAGGAAGAACCTTCAGGTGGCCTTAAGCACTGCTTGATATCTGTTGATATCTGTTGACCGTCTGCAGCCTCCTAGCGGTACGCCGTTTTGGCTGTCTCAGAGATAGTCCGCTATATCCAATTTAACTATTTAAACAGGAGAAACACAAGAGGAAGCATCTCCTTATTTAATCTGTATCAGGTTAATATGACTGTAATGTCATTCTGTTATTATGCTGGTTAGATCTATATATATCTGGTTAGATGCCAAACTGCATTTCGTTGTCTCAGTACTTGTACTCTGTTCAATGACAGTAAAGTTTAATCTAATCTAATCTAATCCCAGTAGGTTCATGTGTGACAACATACTGCAGCAATGTGATTTTCCCTCGTCTGTCTCTCAGAGATCATCAGCTGTAGTTTTCAGGGTTACTTTTGATGACTCCTTCACAGTCAGGCGTGGAGTGTCACTGTCCCTTCTCTCTTTACACAGTGAGCCTAATGACCTCTGACCTCCCCTCATCTGTGTGTGGTTGGCAGACCTGCCTGTACGTTCAGTGCATCATGATATTTTATGGAATCATCTGAAGGGTCTATTGAAGATGCCTTTTGAAGATGATTACTTACTGTACCCTCTACTGGTGTTTAGTGTGGTTGTTCTACGCTTTGTGTGACTTAGTGAACACATGAGGCTTCATGACAACTTTTGTTAGGGGGTCTACACTACAAAAGCCACGGCAGACATCTGTTGCCTGGTGGGTTTCGATAGTGGCTCCTCTTTGGTGTGGGATGCACCACCGCAACCTCTGCACCCCCCCCAGCTTTCACAGCATTGCATTTCTTTGTGTGTTTCTACTTACAATATCAGCCTTCAGACTTTCTGCATGCACACACCAGCTAATACACACACCGCTTGATCTCTCCCAGCCTTCAAAGGTCCCTGCGAGCAAAGAAAGATCTGTCTCTTGACATGTCTTTTGATGTACATGCGACCACTCATGTGTCATCACCATCCTCAGCCCATCCATAAGGAAAGCAGTAGTAAAGTAAAGTTGTAAACTAGTCGAGTAAGACTTGGAGCACAGGGTGGAGCGCCAGTCAGCCAGCGCCTCGTGTTGTTTCAGGGCTGCAGTCTTCATAAATGGCGCATTCTTGCAGAATTACAGCACAGGGAAAGAAATGGGGAAAGTGGTGAGCAAGGGAGCAGGGGTTTGGCAGATGCATTAAAAACCATTTTTAGCTGCAGCAGTTTTTGTCAGCGATCTCCGTCCTGTGCGCCCAAAGGAGGGAGCACAGTTTTTCTTTCCCGAGAGCTTTGGCTCTGTGTGTAAGCGTGTGCTCTTTCGGTTAAAAATGTGCTTTTCTGTCTTGATCAATCGGGGCTCTTATGGAGTCCCGGGAACGAGGCCTTCTGCCACAAAGCCATTCAAGATTGAAAAAGCAGCCCGGCTCCGGTGGGTGGTTCGGGGGCCTTTTTTCAGGTTGCCAGAGTTCAATTATTTACATAGACTGGCACATGAATAGGAATTTCCCCACATCATTTCCAAATATGAGGCAGAGGCTACCGCACTTCCTAAAATGTCACACAAACACCAAGAAACACCAAGAAAGACCAAGGGGAGATGGCTTTTCTTACACTGTCAGTAATGAATGCTTCAGGCTAGTAAGTTGATAGAATAAAAAAAAAAGCATGCAACCTGCAGAAGTGTCTTCAAGCTGCAATGCTTTTTTTTTTTTTTGGTGCGCTTTTGTTGATAAGAGAAGAACGAAGCTAGCGTGAAGCAGCTGGCTCGCACGTGTACAACATGGAAGCGTTTTTCTTTTCCCTTTTGTTGTGGAGCGGTTCGTTTCAACAAACACAGGAACCGAGCGGATGGAGCTGTGGTGTTCTGTCAAACATCACTCATACACAGAGAGACACACACACACACACACACACACACACACACACACACACACACACACACACACACACACACACTGACATGGCTTCCTCTCTGTTGAGATTGGTGTTGGAGGTCTGAGGCGCTCTGGGTGCAGCAGCCCGAGCCTCAGATGACACCCTAACACTGTTAATCCACACAGGTAATTGTGTGACTGTGTGTGACTGTGTGTGTGTGTGTGTGTGTGTGTGTGTGTGTGTGTGTGTGTGTGTTGACTGTTCTGCAACAGTCTAGATCAGGCTATATTTATAGGTTTATTAGTTAAAGTGAATTCCTTCCAATGTAGTAAGTTTTCAGTTTTGCAGTGACAAGTCGTGATGTGATAATTTGCTATAATATCTTTTTTTAGTAACGATACTAATCAGCGCTGCAGCTACACATGAAGTAGACGTGTTTCTGTATTTAGCCTGATAGGTTTTGTGAGGCTCAACAGATTTCGGACGTTAATAATCTCCCCCCAATAATCCACATCAGCACTGGGCTCAGAAATCCTGCGTCTACTCTGTTGATACTGCGATAATTAAGCCCACGCTGTCACAACGCTGCCAAGAAAATGTTTTTGGTATTGATGCAGACTAGAGATAAAAAAAAATAAAATAAAAAAACCTCTATTTGGCTGTAGACCCCAAACTGAGTCAGACAAGCGACTCAGCTCATACACCCATAATCAGACAGTGTCATTAATGTGCAATTACATGAGTCATTCTCGGCCCAGGCTGGCACCGCTCGCTGCTCGTATCGTATCCCATAGCTCCTCCAGAGTATGCATTTTGTTGCTGTAATTTCCATCTCGCCTGTCTTTGGTGAGAGATGTCATGCCACCTCGCAAGATGGAAAATGAATCATCTTCTCTTCTCTTCTAACTGACTCCATAACTGTCCTAGTTTTGGGTCCTGGTCTCTAAAATTGAATCACAATGTTGTTATGTAAGTTATGTTTTGATGAAAATTTCAACTAAATTGTACGATATCTTATTTTATCGATTTGACAATGTCTATGTTAGGGCGTCATCACAAAGCACCCTTCTATCTGCAGCACAGTCTAGCTACATCTTTAACTAAATTTGCCAGCAGCCATGTGGCTCAACCTGAAACAATCTGCACCGGTACGCTGAACAAAACTGGAGTAGCCGTGGAGGAGTTTCGCCTGGGGATTCACTTCTGCCACCAGTGGCGTGAAGCGATTGCGTAGGCTCTTCTCCTTCCCCAAGCAAACTTGTGCCGGGCCCCTACATGACAAGAGAAGCAATGTGTTTTCATCAGCGCTGATCTCTGGATCAGAGACTGAACTGCTCATATGGATCCTGGGCTGAAAATGTTTAGGAGCCCCTGCTATACGTTAATCATATCTTAGGTCTTGTTGTTTCAGGATCTTCCAGGAAAGCCAGGCTATTTTAATGCATGTATCAAGACCTTATACCACCCCTTACATTCAGAGCATCACCCCTTAGGACTCATAACCTGTGCCAATGGTTTTTTTTAAGAATTATATGAAGAGTTCATCATTAAATCATCTCTGAAATGTAGAAGACCCTCCCTTAAAAACAGTGAAAAGTTAAAAATACTATTTTTTTAAAATCCCATAAAGAATCTGTTTGATTTTTCTGCTATTAACCATTTTGTAAGAGTAGGTGTCCCTTTTTTTCAAACGGTGGATGTCTGTTGGGAGGATTACAGTACTAGTGACAAAGACAAAGACATTACTACCTTAGCAGTAATGATGACCTGTGTATCTGCATCAGTCTTCCACCGTCATCATGAGACATGTTGCCCCAGACTGGATCACTGAGTGATCACCAACAGATAAAAACAGGACAGGAATCCTCATTTGGTCCGTTAAAACAATAATCACAGCTTTTATTTACTGCTACTCTTCAGTAAATGAGCCAGCTTGAAACTGATAACGACCTTTCTCTTGATCTGTCTCTTCAGGTTTAATGTTGCATGAACATCTACACATCACGCTGTGTTCAGAGACGACAGTATGAGGCAGATGGACAGATAATCAGTGATATTGACGGTCATAATCAAACCAAAATGACAATAACATCAAATGCTTTTTTTCCTGGCTGCACAGAAGCCACAGTGATAGCCATGCAGTCTGCCTATGGTATTGGTATATGCCTTGGTATGATGTTGGTACTTTGTGAACATACAATTTTCATGTATTTCAAATTTCTGAGGTCACAGGACTTTATCAATCTTAGTATGGGGTTCCCCTGGCTAACCAGAGAACCCCCCGGTGTTGTCCTGTAACAGACTGAGGCTTGTCTAAGGATTCGACCCATTGTCTGTTTGGATCAGTCTTATACAGAGACATGGTGACCCAAACCTGACTGACTACGGATGAAGCCCTGTTCAGCACGGGGCTGTTCAGGTAACGGCACAGTGGCCTGCTAAGGGCTGACAGGCAGACACACACACACACACACACACACACACACACACACACACACACACACACACACACACACAGTATGCTCACTGCTGGTCAGGATTAGCCCGGGGATAATGGGATCAGAGATCACCACCTGCCGCTCCCCTCGTCAGCTCGTCCTTCCACCCCCCCTGTTCCCTCCATTTATCCATCCCTTACATAGTTTGAAGTCTTTCTCTCGCTCCCTCTCTCCGTCTCTGTCAGTGTGACGTGTGTTCATTAACCTTTCTCCCCATCTTTGCTTCTGTCCTTTCTTTTTATAGCCGGCACATCATGCCTCGCAGGAGGGCTAGCATGTCTGCCTCCAGTGAAAGTCTCTATCCTCGGCCCCTGGCTCATTCATTGTCCTCTGACCAATCTCCTACTTCTTCCCAATCCCTCTCTCTCTCTCCTCTCTCTCTCTTTACTCATGCCTTTCTCATCCACTCCTCCCATCATCCATCACAGATTCCTCCCCTCACACGCTATAGTCCTGTGGCCTGCTGACTCCCTTGAGTCCAAATCCTCTTAAGGAAGGGCTTGGGTGGGAATTCAATTGCTGCTACCACAAGGATTGAACCAGATCAGCCAACAAAGCGTCAAAATCGTTCTCCTCCCTCGTCTCCCTCCCCACATCCTTCTCCCCCCCTCCCCCCCGTCTGCTTCCTTTATCCCTCCCTCTCTTCTCCCCTGGCTGGCTTTCATCTCAGGTGATAAAGCCCCATTTTGTGGGAGCAGTGAGATGGATGTTGGATGGAGGAATGTGGCACATCAGCGTTTTTTTTTTTTCTGCACACAGATAGATTGGGAAGTGCAACTGCATCAACGGGCGCGAAAGCGAGGAGTGTGAAGAGTGTGAGAGTGTGAACTTTGCTGGGTTTCCACTCTAATAGTCATCTGTTTGGAGCCAACCGTCTCTTCGTGTGTTTTCAGAATGGATGATACCAGATTGCAGCTTGACACGGGGTACGAATAGTATGGCGCTCCACAAACGGCTTTAACGTGTTGGTTCAATAACATAACTGAAGCAAATTTCCATTAACCTCCAGTCAAGGAGAGACCCGCCATTCCCACATCCTCCTCCTCCTCCTCCTCCTCCTCCTCGCCTCCATTCTCTCTTTCTGGACCTCTCTTTTTGTAGCGACAATTTGGTCAGGCGAACTTTGACCCCCTACGATCCTCAGGAGTTCTTTCATGCTGTGGTGTTAATGATCTGGTAGTGAGGAGCTCAGGGGGTTTTTCGTGCTAACAGAATGGTTAAAAACGCAGCCTGGACACACACACACACACACACACACACACACTAGGATAGCTGGGAAATCTGGACTGTGTTAAACTTTGAACTTGCAGCTAATGTATCCATCAGACAAAGGCATGCACACGCACCTATGCATGTACATATGTGAGCACAAAGATGTAGACACACACTCACACACACAGACACACACACACACACACCTGGCCCTGGGGATCCTCATATCACCAGGGGAAATACAAAGGCCTTTTAAAAAGGCAGAGTTGATGGAAACCATACCCCGTCCTCTGCCACGGTGACAGAGCGAGAGCCAGGCCGAGTGAGGTGTGAGAGAAGTGCTTTGTGACACTAAGCACCGCAGGACCGTGTAGCTGTTAGCGGGGCGCTAACGGTGCTATGCTACAAAATGTTTTTTTTTTTCTTTGAAGGTTTTTCTTTTGTTCCTTGATTGAAAAACCTTTTGACCGTAGGTAGTCCAGTCTCCAGACAAGTGACTGACTGACAGAATGTTCTTACTTTTTTAATTTACACCCTCAGTTGGCTGAGTTGAAAATGAATCGGCCCTTCACCTGATTGGTACAACCAACCTTTACCAGCTTAGGCCTTAGTCTGAAGCACATGATGAGTGACTGGTGACGTTGACCCCCTCCCCGCCACCACTCTTGAGCTGGAAACTATGTGCATGCCATTGTTTCAAAGGCCGAGGGCATCGAGTTTAACACGCTTAGCACTTTCCCTTCATGCTAAATATTGCGTGCATGCCGGTGGTGTAACGGCTAACAAGAGATTAAGAAGAAGAAACAAAAAGACCACAGCGCATTGCTTCTGTCAGGCTGAATTTGAAGTGCAAAGGCCCGTGCATGCATTTCTAGCATGTCATTTACACACGAGCACCATTCGCTGTGGCTCTAGCGACCCGTGCAGCTCGAGTGCCAACGAATGCGACTGCATCGTGGAACGTATACAAAGCGTAATTACAGCGATCGGGTTCAAACAGGACACGTTGCGGCGGCGTGCGCTTTGTTGACAGGAGCGCAGTCAGCAGGGCAGGACACGGGGCTTCCGGCTGGCTCCGCCCCTACACCGCTCAGGTGATGATGGGAGGTAATGTGTACCGCGTAGAGAGATGACCTGCTTGCTCACTCTTGCTCTCGGTCTCTCACTTTCACTCACACACTATGCATGTGTGATATTTTACTCACTGCACACACACACACACACTTTTCCTTTTTTTTTTACTGGTCCAGGGGCAGCACCTGTGTTTGTGCAGGAAAGGTGGATATTGCGCTGTGGCCTGAAAGACTGTATTCATCCTCTAGCTGCAGAGTCCCACAGAGCACTGGCTGACACACTGACTACCGGTGGGATGGGGGAAGTGTGTGTGTGTGTGTGTGTGTGTGTGTGTGTGTGTGTGTGTGTGTGTGTGTGTGTGTGTGTACACGTGAGGGAGGAGGAAAGAGGGAGAGCCATGTGTACATAGTGTATGGGGAGGGGGTCATTACAGGGGTTTGAGGCAAAGCAGTGTATGTGCATGAACATGTGGCAACGTGTGTGTGTGTGTGTGTGTGTGTGTGCTTATGTACCCAAGGCACTGTACTGAAAAGGGTTTCCTGTGGCACAGGTGTGTGTGTATGCACAGCAGAGGTTTATATAACAAACAGCATGTTAGATCTGATCTGGGAGCCGGTGGAGCTTTTGAAGTCTCCACTGCTGCTGACTAATATTAGATATATTTACTAAGGAATGCATTTTGTAATCCTGATAGAAATATAACTCCCTTCATCCATCCATCCATCCAGACTTCTACAAATACAATTAAAGATCTATCTGCCAACAAATCCATACTCCGAGTCTCATTCAGTCTTCTAACATTTGGGCCAAATCATATAAGACAATCGGCATAGCTGGTAAAATATCCCAACCTTTTCTGACATTATCCACCAGTAAAATAACTCATCACACCCCCTACGTACAGGTTTACTACCTCACCCATACCGCCGAGCTGAACTGACAGGTGGATACGTCTCTGGGTAATTTATGTAACCGATAGATTAACTGTTGTCTCATGAATGAAATGAACGAGCGCGATAAAGCCATTTAAGATCTGTTCTATTTCACCCATCCATCCCGCCACCCTGTCTTCTTATCCGCCTGGTATTAGGACATGAGATAAAGAGAGACCTGTTCCCCCCCCCCCCCCCACTATTCCTCCTCCCCATCCTGTCTGTCTGCTGGATGCCGACAGCAGCTGAGTAGAGCAGAACAGCTCAGCATGCTGGCTAGCTAGCTGCACCCTTCACCGCTACATCAAGCAAGCAAGAAACCTCATGCACACATGCACAAACACACTACATACACGGGTTGTGCATATCCAACCAAGGAGATGAGAGCCCTTGAACAGGGACCAGGGGGAGCGGGGGCGACTTCCTGCAATATCTAGGCCCCTATGTTCTCCTTTCTCTAATGCACACCGTGGGCCCTTGGAGGATACCTGCCAAGCCAGCAGCAGCATTACTATTAATTTCCTGCTTTTGCAGAGAAGAAAGGCTGCAGAATCATATAGTCGTGCACCTGTGGGCTAAAAGTCGAACTAAGTGAGTATTAATGTGCAGCGGGTGAAGGACAGAAAGAGGTGCAATCTGCTGTACCGGGGCCAGAGCCAAGCAGGAATATAGAGCGCTCAAACTACCTCCAAATGGATATCTGATTTGTTTCATACTGTCATATTAAGAGTGAGTGAAAGGCAGCAGGGGTCGTCGAGACCTTTTCAAGAATAAGCTTATGTCAAAGTGCTAATGTTCTCCCCGGGATAAGTGGGTACAGTATGAGGCTGGCGGAGCTGCTAGTCATTTTCCTCATGATGATTGGGCGGGACGAGAGAGAGGCGGGGATGGAAAGAGAGATAATGCACCTCTTTAGTCCAGCTAAAGGTTGCCATGACAGCCAGGGGTGGATATTAATTAAAGGGTGAAACTGATGATGCCTATGAAAATTGTAGCTGTGTGTGTGTGTGTGTGTGTGTGTGTGTGTGTTTGTGTCAGCTGTAATTGCCTTTACCTGGGGCTTTAAAATGTCCTCTCATGTGCTTTTTTTTTTTTTTTTTTTCCCCCACTGAATGAGGAGCAATTCTAAACAAGAGTAAGACGGCGTAGGACCTGTGCTGCTGGATCATATTTGTAAAGAGGCTGGGAGTGTACACAGCAATATCACTGCCTTTAAGTTTTCAAAGCAGGATGTTAACAAAAGCTGGCTGAAGCTGTTGAGAGATCAGCTGTAGCACGGCGATCTGAGGATAGGCTGGAATGTGGCGGTAGTCTGAATGAGACGTTTCTTTGTTTGAAAGAGTACGTCGAGATTTTCGGATGAGAAGGCAAACGGCCAATAACCAGCACAGACTATATGAAGCGACATTCAGGTTTCAACAAGCGAACGGTATCTTTGGGGACATAGAAGCGTCTTTTATTTTGAAATGTTCGTAAAAGCCTCTCCGTTTGTCTGCCTTTGTTAAACAAGCATTCACACAGCTGTCCACACGTGTGTGTGTACATGGCTCGACTCCATTTTGACTCCCTGCGAGGTGGTTTTGTGCCTCTGATATGTGGTATTCATGATATGGGCTGCGCTATCACTTCCAGCTAAATGGAGGAGCTCCAGATTGTCCCCACCGCTGTGCCTCAGTGCTTTTGGGTTATTGGAGTCTTTGAGATACAGAATATGAAACCTGTTTTATATAAAGCACTTAAATCTCTCTCCTCTCCCCCTGTCCCGCTCTGCTCAGCTCCAGCTTTTTCTCCACAGCCTCATATTTCTTCCCTGACTGGAGGGAAGAAAGCTTTGCCGCGCTGCAGCAAATCTTTCAGTTTCCCCCCTCCTCAGCACTGGAGATGACTGGAAGGTGAAGCCCATTTCCCAGTGTCTAAAGTTTCACAGCTGACAAAGAATCTAGGCTTTCCCGTGCGTATCAGAAGCCGTTTAACGGGGTGAGGAATTTCCCCAATTCCCAACCCGGTAGGGGCAGGCGAGCAGGAAGGCGGGCTAGGAGGGAGGGAGGGATCGGCGGAAAGGCATGGGGGTAATGCTCGCTAAGGCCTGGGAATTTTTGCGGAGCGGCCTTCTTGTGCAGAAATGCAGAAAGAAAGCCAGTCACGGTTCACGAGGCTGGATGCCACAGCACTGAGGTATTCTCTAAATAGGGCCATGTTGGAGCCACATGAGCTCCACATTGTTTCTCCGCCTCTCTGTGAGTCTTCTTTACATTAACGCTCATCACTTGACTGAACGAGATGAATTAGTCTGGTGAAACCTTTAGTGCTCTGGACATGAAGTAAATCAGCTGTAAAGTGTTGAGAGTGTGTGAGAGTTTCTCGCAGGACTGAAGTAACAATGCTGCGTTTGCCATATGAGGCAACGTACATAGAGGCTGCTGCTTATTCCACCGGCGTCCATATTTGTCTCTATAAACAGAACGTGACAGGTAGGGGTGGGCGAGAGCGAGGCCGGGCCAATGGTCTGTCAGCGTGTGTCTGTTTTTCTTGGAAACCGTGAAATTGATTTTCTTCCTGTTGGGGAAGCAATACTGCAAGGGGAGGAAGTCATAGCAATTCCATGTTGTGTCTTGCTGGAAGGTGGGAAGGAAAAACAGCGGAGCGTTTGGCGCCGTTTCAAAAGGACCATGTTTTGTTAGGCGGGGGTCACCATCGGGGCTCTGTAGTATGAGATGGAGTAATCTACAACCCTGCTATATCTCTCTTTTCTCTGCTGTTTGTTGTTTCAGAGCTGTATCCAATCCAATCCCCAGTCCACCCCCTATTGGCAGCGAGCGTTTGCATCACATATGGATGTAGTTTGACTCGTCCAACTGGACTTTGACATGCTGTTAGTTTGGGAAGGCTGAAAGAAAAGGGGCTGTGTGCTGAGGGTTGGTTTTGGTGCCCACTGCTTCCCTCTGCTCCGATGCTGTCCGTCCATCACAAATCCCTCCTACCCGCCGCTGTCAGTTTCACGATATTTCTCTTTTGTGGGCAGAAAAATGTTCTAGCTGCGCTGGTGAAGAAGAAGCTGATCTGTCAAATATTCCATGAACTCGGGGAGTGTGCATGTGCTCAGCAGTATGAGGCTTGAACCGCTCAGCCGGTAGGGTCTGGTGCTTTTGATTATCCTGCACTCTTAGACCATTTACTTAATCTTTATGAGGACGTAAAGTTGGGCTAATGCGCCTGTAAAGCCTGGGCTCATCCTTTTAATAATGGGCTCCAGGGCACCGCCGGAGGAATGAAAGGCGTAACTCATCTTTGCACCGGCATCCTCAACACCTGCCCTGTCCATTTCCTGTGTCCGAGTTTGACACAGATGGGTAAAGTGCACTATTTTAGGAAGTTTCAGGAAGGACATTCGGACAATTTCCTGTATTCTTGTAAGCTACAGTGCAGACACCCCTGGAAGTTTGGGCTGGAAACCCCTCCTGCTCCCTCCCCTGTACAGAGGGGCTTGAGCCCTGTGGAATGTCTGACTCCGTATGTCAGACGGCCGTTTGTTTTGGAACGGGAGATGATGTGAATCTGAGCCGGACGCTCCCCCCCCCCACACATGTGCAGTGGCATGCGCACGCTCAGGTTGTTCGGGGGGGGGGGTCGCTCACCTACCGAGGCAATGCGATCTGCTCCTTTAGGATCAGGGAGAAAAGGGAAAGGAGGGAGGAAATGGCAGTAAAGTAGAGATACGTTTCCGTAGAGTGCCTGACAGAAAAAGTCATCGTTCAGATTGATGTGACGCTGTGTTATGTGAGGTGTTATCAACGTGTCTTGAAGTAAAATGGGACATCAGCTGGTCAAACTGTACAAATTTGAGGTACAAATTTCCTGTAGCATCCCGACAAATAAGAAACTTTCTCCATATAAGTCTGAGTGCTGCATCCAACTCCAGTTAAGATCAACGGCTTAAGAGTTTTGATGTGTTTCCATCTTGGGCTTTCTGTTTCGACGATTTCAACATATTTTTCCACATAAATAAGTTCGGAAACTTTTTAAAAAACGCATCGTATTTCATCTGGCGGAAACGCGTTAGTTCAGACTCCTGACAGTATTGGGCCAAAACAGGAAACTCGTGTGGTGGAGCGAGGAGGAGAACGTCCAGGGAAGCATCAGGCTACTCTGCTATAACTAGAGTTTCTCTTCGTTTCTCTCTCTCTCTGTTTTTATCTCTCAACCTATCTCACTTTCTCTGTCTGTCTCTCTCTCTCTCTCTCACTCACACACACACACACACACACACACACACACACACACACACACTGCTGTCCCCCTCCACCACTCAGCTGGACTAGCTCCAGGCTTTTTAGGGCTTAGAGAGAGTTTGATTTGTGTCAACTTCCTGCAGGAACTCCCCTCCTCTCCCCCGCCTGTGGCTCAAAGGCTATCAATTAGTTCCTTATTATGATCCCTGGGAGGGCAATAAACGTCGGAGGGGGGTTCAAAGAGCGCCGAGACAGATCCACACACACACACACACACACACACACACACACACACCTCCTCCACCCCCTTTGGCTTGCAGGTTAGTGTTTGGACATCCTCGCTGCCAGTCCTGCAGGTGGTTTGTTGTTGTGGCCTCGACTCTCAACTCCCATTTACATTTTCCAAACAATGCTCACCTCCCACACACACACACACACACACACACACACACACACACACACGACTCACAGAAACCTCTCTCTCCATCTGTCTCGCCATCAGCAGATGCTAGCGGGACAAAAAATCACTGAATGCCACCGCTGCTGTTCATCATCTTTTTAGATTTCTTAATCCCCCCCCGACTCTCTGCTCTCTGATTGCCGTCGTCTATCCTGCTGTTGCTAATATACGTCTGAAGGAGGGTATGAAGACGGCTCCGTTCTGCTCTGTCGGATCCAGTGAAACCAATCTGTCTCGCCGCATAACCGCCTCCTCGGCCCACTCCTCCTCGCTCGCCTCTTCCCCATTGTCCACTTCTCTCCTCCTCCTCCCACTCACGTTTTCCAGCCTCCTCGTTCCTTCGAAACCTCTCGCCCCTCTCCTCTTCTTTTCCCCCCTTCTATCTGTTGCAAAGTGATGGGTCATGAGGGAGGGCGGTGGGAGGGAGGCGGGAGCAGGGCGTGGGTGCTGCCCGCCTGATTGCGTCGCGGTATTGACCTTCCGTATGGATCCGTGACAGGCCAAGTAGAACAGATAAAGTGAAAGCCGGCAGGCCAATCTGCCACCTTTACTTTGTTAATTAGGGATTAACACGCTCTCGTGCTCCCTCTCTTTGTCGCTTTCTCTCTCTCTCTCTCTCTCTCTCTCTCTCACCCACCCTCCCCTCCACAAATTATTGAATTCTTTCACAGGCGCAGACGTTTGTTTGCCTAAGCTTTGATAATGAGAACTGATTTCTTTCACAGGGCAGGACAAAGCAGACGTTAGCTCACAGCAGCATCCACACGAAGAGGCTAGATGAAGTTGGAAAAACACCTGAACAAATAAAAGAGGTGGAGGAGTGGGGCCTCCCGCTATATCTTGTGTGTGCCACCAGCTTTGGCTGCAGTGTGACCTCCTGCCCTACCTACTGTGTGTTTACCAGCCGAAACCTCAGAACATAGTGGAGGTGTATTTATTAGAAATAAAGAAGGGAGGAGGCACAAGTGAAGACATTCCTGTTCAGTCTGGAGGGTCGAGGGTGTTTTATTTAAGCAGCTTTGATTTGACGGGACACAGGACCGTTGTTCCCCTCTTGTTGTTGTGGTTCCTCCTGAGCTCGTAGCGGTTCATCCGAGGTAGACGACGTGAGGAAATAGTTTGGAAACAGAGAGGGCAGCAGACCGATGAAGAATGTCTGGGGCACCGTCTGCATGCCTGCCCCGCGCTCTTATTTTCCACACTCCCTTCTCTCTCTCAAATCAATGCTGTGTGTGTGTGTGTGTGTGTGTGTGATGTGTTCATAGTATGTGTATCCGTAGGTGTTTTTATGTATGCACAGATTTTCATACGTGTGTGTGTGTGTGTGCCTTTAAGAAACATTGGTTCATTGTCGTGGAGTTGAGCTAATATTTATCGTGCTAGAAGTGATTGTGGCGTGTCAACATTATGAAGCCAGCAGGTCTGTTGAGATGACTCCCATATTCACCCCCGCCTCCAAACCCCCTCAGCTCACTCTGGTTTCACACACACACAGAATTCCCATTCATATACACACATACACACATGCATAAACACACAAGAGTCCGTGCCTTTCAAGCCCCGCTAGGCATGGACATGGTGGTTTTGACAGGCTTTTAGCAGAGCAACCTGCAGGCTAGAGGCTCATCTGCAGCAGTGGGCTACCTCTCTCTCTCTCTCTCTCTCTCTCTCTCTCTCTCTCTCTCTCTCTCTCTCTCTCTCTCTCTCTCTCTCTCTCTCTCTCTCTCTCTCCTCTTCCTCTCTCTCTCTCTCTCTTCCTCTTCCTCTCCCTTCTTTCCCCACCCCCACTCTCTCTCCGATCTCCTTCCCTGCCTCATCTCTGTGCCTCGTCTCTGTCATCCATGTCTTCGACTGTCTTGGCCTGCAGCTCTTGGTGTATCCTCTGGGGTCTACAGACAGGCAGGCAGGCAGATGGACACAACAGGTGAAGCAGACAGATGGACAGACAGGCAAGGCAGAGAGACAGACCTGACAGATCTTCCTGCAGACAGACCGACATGCAGTGGGAAGCTGCCCTCCCGCTGGCCTGTTCGTTCATTAGCGAGCCGAGATGCCACTAACAGCAGCTCTTCTCTCAACTAATGCGGGGCGTACATCACCAGCTACCGCCTCGTTATGGCAGCTTCCTCTCTCTCTCTCTCTCTCTAGCTCAGCCTCTCTCTCTCTCTCTCTCTCTCTCTCGCTCTCCTCCTCCCTCTCGCTGTCCGTCAGCGTGGTCAGGCTCTGTAGGACAGGCGCTGCTTGTTATAAGGCGTCCAAATCAAACTGTCTTGTGTGTTTCAGTGTGCACTAGAGCGTGTGTGTGTGTGTGTGTGTGTGTGTGTGTGTGTGGTTGTGCATCAGATGACACGGGGCTGCTTCTTCCAGTTATTCGCTTTAATGATGAAGAATATAGTTCGTTGTGATACTTCTGACTAGGCCAAAGCCGTGGAAGAAATTGTGACTCGCAATTCAGGGTTTAGTTGTTGGAAATGTTCAATACCAGCCACAGTTTTGTCTGATCAATTGAGCAATCGCCAGCAAATGTTAGTTCTAGAAAGAAAACACCAAGAGGAGGAAATTATTACAGTATTTATGAGCTGTGTGTGTGTGTGTGTGAATCCTCTGCTTTATGTTTGAGTGCCTTTGTGTGTGTACATACATGCTACTGAGAGCAGCATTACCCCTCCTCCTCCTCCTCCTCCTCCTCCTCCAGAGCCCCGAGGCCTCTTCTCTCTAAAGCATGCCCTTTATTTAGCCCACTGCAAGTTGTTTGACTTGAGTTCAAAGAATGACTCCCATCATAGTAGGCCTTTTTTTAGCCTCATTTATGAAGTGCAGAGAGTGTGACTGAGTGTGTGTGTTTTTTTTTACATATTTCATTCCTAACAAACGTGTTATTTTTAATCCAGGTTGTTATAGTGAGGGGTAGTGAGCTTCTAACACTCTGTGGGTGTGATTTTCACTTGATTTAGTGCAAATGAAAAAACCTGCGCTAGTTAGTTACACACTAATGGATTACGTCTGCTTGTTGAACTACTGAAAGTAGCGGTGCGGTTCAGTTCATGTGCAGCCATACAGAGCAGACCCAAACCTAAGAGCATACGAGCTTCACGACGATGGAGATACAGGATGCCCACCTCACTAACTACCGCTACACCAGTGGTTTCAGTTATTATCCCTTCACTACAAAAGCTAAACACACATATTGGACGGAGGCGGCTGTAAAAACAGTTGTGAGGCTTCAATACTGAGTGAGGTCTTGATGCTGTTTCACAAAGCTTGTCTCTCTCAGTTAGTGGATGAGGGGTAATCAGAGGGTTCTTTGTCTTCATTGGTGAGGCGGGATGAGGTGATGTGCTTATGCTGTGTAATAGACGAGAGCTGGCACGCCGACATGCCAGCCATAAAGGAACCGTCTTTTGATAAGCCAGATATTTACAATTCCCATTTTACAAGCCGTCCCCGCCCTGCATCCGTCCTGTATGTGACACTGCAGGATTTTACAAATGGTTTCTCTTTTAAGCTAGAGCAGCCAGGCCGTAGTGAAGTAACCTCGTAAGAAGCGTGACTCCTGCAGGGCTTCAGTGGCCTCAGATATCTCAGATATCTGCCTCTACTTGTTGCTGGACTGATGTCTCCGGTTCAACTCGCAGTCTTTTGATAAGAGCTGAAAGGAAAGCTAACCTGTAAATGTCACAGGATGATAAGGGGAGCAAAGTTTATCAAGGTGTGTGTGTGTGTGTGTGTGTGTGTGTGTGTGTGTGTGTGTGTGAAGTCAGTACATTACATTACATTACAGTCATTTAGCAGACGCTTTTATCCAAAGCGACTTACAATAAGTGCATTCAACATAGGTAGGCAAGAAAACTACTAGTCACCAGAAATCGTAAGTGCATTTCCTTCCTAAACAAGCAACTAAGAGCATAACTAGTGTTAAGGTAAGAGTGCAATAAGTTAGCAACCTACTATATCTTAAACAAATGAGACAAATAAGAGAATCAAATAAACAAGAGCTAAGACAACTAAGTGAACCAAATAAGCAAGAGCTAAGACAAATAAGTGTATCAAATGAACAAGAGCCAATAAACAAGAGCTCAGACACATAATTGACGACAAATAGGCAAGGCTAAGAGGAAGAGTAAAGTTTATCAAGGTCAGACAGACCATTTCCTCTCCTGAGATTTGTAGTGATTCGGTGTTACAGAGCGTCTTCTCTCTGTACGGTGGAGCCTCTGTCATCCAAACTCACTGTTCAAACTCAAACGTTGAGATATGATGGAAAAGTCCCAAATGTGACAGACCGCATTTCCCATTTGAAATGTTTCGAATTGTAAACGTACAATCGACCACGAAATGTCTCGATGTCTCGCAGCGGTGTGTAATCAGTTAGATATTTGTGCATCACAACATGTTTTGCTCATCTCGCCCGTTTTGGTTTGACGTTGGGATGACAGCGTATATCCGTGTGTTTGAGACGTTGAACAGGTCTGAAGGGGATGAACGCTCTGATGTTGACTTTAGGTCTGGTGTGTGTTTATGTGTGTGTGGCTGTGTCTGTGTGTGTGTGTGTGTGTGTGTGTTGCACCAATCGCTCACTGGCATGTGTGCATACGTATAATCAATGAATGCTTACATACATTTGTAAACACGTGCAGTCATGCGTGTGTGCGTGCGTGCGTGCGTGCGTGCGTGTGCGTGTGCGTGTGTGTGTGGCCTCTATCTCATTAGGGCCTATTGTCACCATTTGATTTGTGACCTGCCTCCCTTTGGTCTATTGTGTCATCTGGCCCAATGCATAGAGAACGTGTGGACTGGACCGGTGAATCGGTTTCGCCGGCCGGTCGGTCGGCGGGGCGGCGAGGGGGAGGAGAGAAGAAGAAGAAGGCAAGAAAGGTTAAGATAAAGTTGCTTTGAACAAATTCCCCCTTTGATCAGCCGGCTCGTTGGTGAAAGGCTTTTCTCCCAGAAGTCGGGGGGCCAGCGAAGAGAGGAGGAGGGAGGAAGGGAGGAAGGGAGGGAGATATTGTTCTGTTTTATCTCGCCTCTCTGTCTCTTTCACACTGTTGTCCGCTATGCCTGCTCTATACTCCCTGCTTCTTTGTGATGGAGAGTGCCAGGCCTCCCTTTGATGACTACACACACACACACATATGCACACACAATGGCTGTGCAGAGTACTACAGTACTACGCAGTACTACTGAGTACAAACATGCTCACACTTGTTTGGAAACCACTAATATTGGAACCACTGACATGCAGCGACATCTAAACCTAGATCTCTCCTCTCTCTTTATTTTCTCCCCTGCTCTCGCTTTATGTTTCTCCCAACTCAGAAGCTCTTCAACAGGGGGGAGGAGGGGGGAGGGGGGTGAGAATCTCCATTTCATTTGCGCATTTCCTCACAGCTTTCTCCCAACGTGCCATTCCTATTCTTTGCGATCAACAATAAGTGCTTCTTCCCGGTCTTTTTTCTGTCGAGCCACGGGGTCGTTTCCTCTAATCCGGCTTCATTCACTCCCAGGTTTATCAGGACAACATCCTCAGAGCAAGCCCGAAACTGTAGCAACCAGCTACACACACACACACACACACACACACACACAACACACACACTCGGATGATATATTGTGGGGTGTTTCTTTTGTGTTCTTCTTTCTAAAGCAGGACTATCAGTATAGAAGGAGCAATACAGCCGACCACAGATTGGAGAATAGAGGTTGAATAGACGTTGCCATGGATGCCTTCCTAGCTATTCCAGTCTCACACTCTCTCTCACACACACACACACACACACACTTCTGTGAGATGTCATGATGATACTTGCATTACCTTATTTCTACTAACGCGCTGCACAAGAAGGAACTTTTGAAACCAGCAGGCTCCGTTAACCCGCGGGTCTTTTCAGCCAATCACTCTATTAAGCCCCGAACACAAACATTCCCACCGCCGAGGCCTGTCGTCCGGGCAACGGTGTTGTGGGAGGGGCTAGACGTTTTCCGATTGGACAGTCACCTGACTCATAAAACGGTGACATTTGTTTGAAGGGAAGTTGTTAGAGGTGACACACCGGGTGATCTGTCTCCTCGGGGTGCAGACTAAACATCGTAAGGGTTTCTTCGTGCGTCGGCAGACTAGTTTGACTGTACTAACGGTCCCTGAGGTTTCACGGTTTCAAATTTACTACCAATGTTTGCTCTTTAATAGAGTCTTCAATCTCCACCGTCCACCCTTGACGATATTAAGTTTGCCAATAAAAGAAATAATCACATACTGAAGTGTTGATCTCAGCAAAGCCTTTGAGACCAATAATGTGAAAGGCAGAATGAAAACGTTGGCCGGCTCCAAACGATCTAATTCACATCTAGTTGTCCCCTGCAGAATACTGAAATAGTGAATGCGTGTTAAAATCAGTCAAGGCCTTCACTTTATTGTTGTTGCCGAATGAAAACCTCCGTGTTTTCTTCTGCCCCCGGAAAATAATACGAACGTGTAAAAAGAAAATGTGAAGTGAAACCAATCTGGTCTTGTTGTTTTGCAGATAGCAGAAGCAGCCACGCCCTCCTCTCAGGCTGATGACTTGTACCTGGATGACACAGGCTCAGGAGGTTTCTACCCTGAAGATGATGATGACTTCAACTCAGGGTCTGGCTCAGGTAAGAAACACACACACACACACACACACACACACACACACACACACACGGGCTCAGCAGGATATTACCCTGAGGCATGATGACAACTTCATTTTAACGTCTGCTGCAGGTAAATTTAGCTTTTTGGGTCACCGGTAGTGTATAGTGTATCTCTCTCTCTCTGTCTCTCTCTCGATTTGAATTTAGATTGCCTTGTCACCCACAATGCCATGGGGCATGTGTGCAAATTTTACATGTCTTTTTGACTAGCTCTTGACTAGCTCCTGTTCGCTTCAAGCACCTCCACAAGAGAGCATCCCTGGGTCAACATGAGTAGCTCTTCTTAGACTTGTATAGAGACTGGTAACAGAGGGAAGGTCAGGTTAGGTACAAAGAGACTGTGAGCTACTGTGCATATACCCTATTACTCTACTCAGTTTCAAACATTAAAATCAAATTCACTCAGAACAAAGTTAAGATAAACTCACTCTCTGGCTTTAAAGTACTCATTTCATCCATATTTTACTTGCATGCACACACAGAATGCAATTAATGTATTCCTAGATTTGCAGATGCAGTTATATTAGTTTGGTTGATAGCATCTTACATGCAGTGAAGCACTTACCTTTGTATTATCCAGGAATGTAATACTGGATTTACAGGGGAAACACAATTTCAAACATTTTGCACACTGCAGTTAAGTACTCACCTCATGGCATCACCATGTTTTCCTTATAAATGTAATACTAGATTTACTCATTTTAGCAGCAACACAGTTTTCAGTGATTGATGCTACTTGGGTTTATAGCATGTATTTACCTCGTGGCCTTCACCCCCCTCTCTCCAAGGTGGAGGCGACGAAGTGGTGGAGGAGGCCGTGACTGTCAGTATGGTCTACATTGAGCCCAAAGCAGCAGCACCCACCCAGGACTCCACCAAAGACTTCACCCCCAGGGTGGAGGCGGCCACGGCCAGAGACACGGCCAGGGACAACATGCCCAGGAAACCACTCAGAACAGAGGTGAGGACGGCAAAGTGGAGATCAGACCTGGGTTCATGTTGCTTTGACCTGCTTGGAGCGCCAGATGGGTGGGGTTTACCACATAGGGCGATACTAGGGCCAGAAGGTTTAACTATTGAAGTCAATTTAGTAGAAGAAATGTTGAAAATACTATTTGGCGTGTAGGAGACATAAAACCTTAGACAACCTCAGTCCATCCTGATATACAAAGCGTATCAAACTGATTTCAGATGTGTTTTAAAGTCAAAATTATAATCTGCAAATACACTTTTCTTGTTGGCGCAGTGTTGCTGATAACAGCTTTTGGGCAACAGAAGCTGGAACATTACGATATTATGACATTACGCAACATAAACTCATCCACGACCGCCCCTGACTCGGCGGAGAGCGGCACGGTGCTAAACTGTGTCTTCAGCTGACCCGGCGTGTCACCAAATCCCCCTGTAATACCAGGAGGCCCGGGGTTGCTCCCAGGATAAAGATCAAGTGCTCATGTCAGTTGTCTATGTTTCTGCTCCGCTGCACACGATGCAGGATTACATCTCTCCCGGTCATAATCACATACTCTGGATCCATCTCAGATCTCACATTGCAACTCTTACTTGTACTGTACTGGGCACTACATCTGGTTGGGATTAGCAGTCGAGGTCTCAACCCCCCCTAAGCCGTAAGACTCTCTGGGCCCGGTTCCATTTTTTTCCCCCCCTTTTTTTGCCTCAGTCACTACTCCCTTGGCCAAACACCACTGGCTCGGTTCCATTTTGGTCCTTTTGCAAGCCGTCTCTTGTCTATCGGAGAGAGCATGAGATACATGAGCTTAGATCCAGTCCAGATACTCTGCTTCCTCCCCTAGACTCCCAGCCAAACCTCGGGGTCACTGGCTCTGCTCCATTGCCTTCCTTACTAGCTCCTCGGTCTAATCATCAGGCAATCTGGACCCGTTCCATTTTGTTCTCTAACCAGCCCCTTGGACAAACCGATAGGTTTCACTGGCTAGGTTCCATTTTGGTCCCCCTTTCCCTCCTTCCTTTGACTAGACCCTCTAGCTGAGCCACCGGGAAGTGGACCGGTGCCATTCTCCCTTTCTCTTTACAGTCCCTGATCACACCAGAGAATCATCAGGGATCACGCCATAATACCTTTAAAGTACTCATTACACACAAACAAGGCGATACTGGAGGACAGGAAGTGAAATCTCTTACCTTCCCTCCCCCACTCCACCACTTTCTTCCTACTCACCCTCTCGTTTTATCCCCCCCACAGGCCCCGGTGCCAGCTACAGAGGACATGCGGAGGAACCAGATGACTAGTACCACCAGTGCCCCCGGCTTGCCCCAAGAGCCCATCGAGGTTCGCTCCGAAAACCTCTTCCAGAGGACAGAGGTGTTGGCAGGTATGCAGACAACAAACTGTCTCTCTCTAGGACCACGTGGAGGGATGCAGCAATTCACCTATGTTGCTGTTAACTGCACTTTGATGTGTCATGGCTTTCTGACTGTAAGCAGTGTAGAAGCTGTGGAGTCCTCTTTGAGTGCAGCTGTCAAAAGTGTCATGAGAGTGAATCACGTTGTTTGTGTGTGTTTGTGTGGGGGGCAACAGTAGCTAACAGAGAGGAGATGACATCACAGCCTCATATCCACCAAAAAACGAGCCTTAAATCAGCAGTGTGAGAGAATATGGACACCTCAGAAATGACCAGTGGGCTGTTGAGGAACACTGGTGTCCAATCTGTAAAACATGCCAACAAAAAGTGGCTGCCGAAGAGTCAAACACATCCAACTACAGCGTCCATCCCTTGTATGCTCAGGTCAAGGTAATGAAAGAGAATAAAGTTGAAACATGTTTAGCTTGGTGGCAAGATGCTGAAAGAAATATTAAACTTAAAATGAATAAAAATAATACAAAAATAAATATCAAATTGTCACAGTCAATGAAGCAGTGGTGCGATACGAGTTAGTCTTTCAATGTAATGCAACACCAACAAAGCGGGAACGGCAGGATTGTAATTAAAAAGTCACCAAACTGGCGTGCAATCTAGTCTAGACAAAGTTAAAGTATTTCCAACATTTCTTCTCATCAAGGTGTTTTGCCGTCGTCGTTTGGTGCAATCATTTACTTCCTGTTTACTCATTCCCTTCATTCCCCTCTGCACTGATTTAAACAAGTTTCCAAGTATCCGCACAAAGTCCAATCCATTATTTTGTGTTTTCAAAAGGCAGCTGCTGTCTTATTTATTTATTTATTTCAAAAGGCAGCGGCTGTGAATCAGAAAAGACAACTACAACTTTTTTCCCACCTTAATTAAATGTGTTTTCAGTTTTCTTTGCAGGACTAAAAGAAATATGAAATAAGAAATAAGATTTCAATATAAAATGGTAATTTGATTTTCCCCTTAATGTAATAAAAAATAGCGTAGTGAAAATAAAGTACCATAGTAATCATGAAGTCAAGCTCTTGTCTCTACCAGTAGAACTATTGGTCCATCAGCTTTCTGACGGCGTGTTTCTGTTGATCAAGCACAAATCCACACCAGATTAATTGGACTTCAGTTTGTGTTCTGAGGTTGTTTTTATTATTTAGACCGGTTAGATCTCAGGCAGCGCTCAGATCTGTTTCATATCAAGTTGAGTACAGGCGGTGTCAGGGTCGCCTCAATATTTCATTGTACACATGCATTTCTGAAAATTGGGGCTCATCATGAAAGTAGGCTCCCCAGTTTGATGCTTTTTCGTGAATGACGTTGTTCCTCTGAGTTCCTACACTTTTACAGCGTGTCAGCACATTTCTGGTAAACAGCCCGGTGTTGGAGATCGAGGTAACACCCTCCCCAGCGTCTCCCCCACCGATCCGCACCTCGACGTAATTAGCTTTACGAGACTCAGACGGCGTCTTTCCGCGGGGCCCTGAAGAGTTCACGGCGAAGCAGGGGGGGTGGTTTCAAATGTGTGTTGTTCGCTTGTGATACAGGAAAAGAGGTTGGGGAAGGGGGAAGTTATCTGAGTCGAAATCACCGTGTTCTCTCATGCCGTTTCTCTCTCCCTGCACGTCTGAGACAAACATTGATTGGCACTTCGCTTTTACTTTGTTGTGATATCCATCTGGCGTCGGCAGTCTGCGAAAAACAACACAAACAAGGACAAATCAGGACACCCCTCCCTTTAGACGAGAATATCTCTCTCTCGTTGACAGACTTTTACTTAACCTTTTGCTTATTGTTCTTGGGTGGTGATGAATTGCAGACATTTGGTAGATTAAACAGCTTATACAAGATTTACCTCGGCGAACTCTCGCAGCGCTTTATCCCGCTGTCTGCTCTCAGTTTCCCCTCCGTTGTTTTGGACTGAGACCGATCCAGCCCCCCGTCCTGCCTCGGACCGGGTCCCTTACATGGAATGTTGTGGATTACCAGTTTAAATCCTTCAGATCAGGAGGCCATCTCCCTTATGACTTCTATAACAATAATTGCCCCGTAATCTAATTTTCATTTGCTCGCTCTGCTCTGCACTGCAGCTCAGCGGCTGGATCCTGCTGGATCCGGGCCAGGTCCTTTTTACTCGTGGGGGCCATGTGGCCAGTCAACATGTGGAAACCTAAAGTGGAGCAGAGGTTGTTGCACCATGAGAGACCCTAACCAGATTAGGAAGCTATAAAGGACCTCATAAGAGTCCTAATTGGGAGGGAGAGTGAAGTAAGCTCACGTTGCGAGTTAGGAGTATTAGTGAGGAGAAGCCGGGCCGAGGGAGGTACTTCTTAATACGGGCCGGCTGGATCTCATTCAGGTTCCTCTTGACGTTACCACACTGTTGGTTTACACTGTGCCCTCTGCAGAGACTTCAATCTCTCTCTCTCTCTCTCTCTCTCTCTCTCTCTCTCTCTCTCTCTCTCTCTCTCTCTCTCTCTCTCTCTCTCTCTCTCTCTCTCTCTCTCTCTCTCTCTCTCTCTCTCTCTCTCTCTCTCTCTCTCTCTCTGTCCTCCATGACACGTTTGACATTAATATCTAAAGACAGGGGATGGATAAAGATCCCAGAGGTTTACTCGTCAAATGAGGATGCAGTGGATGGTGACAACACACGGGCAGATTCATTGCGACAACAACACATCATGTCCAAACCGCTAGTCTATCGTACAGAATAAAATGAACAACTGTATGTATCTTGATTGATCACGTGAAGGAGAGGACATGGTCCATCTCAAACTGTAAGGATGCGTTCTCTGTGCTCACATTCTGGAGAAGTTTGTTCTCTTCAAGACAACTTGAGAAGAGACTTCTCCACAGGGAGTATCGACTTCATGGGTTTGATAATTACCTTCTCTCTCTCTCTCTCTCACAGCTGTTATCGCGGGTGGAGTGATTGGCTTCCTGTTCGCCATCTTCCTCATCCTCCTCCTGGTCTACCGCATGAGGAAGAAGGACGAGGGCAGCTATGACCTGGGGGAGAGGAAACCTTCCGGCGCAGCCTATCAGAAGGCCCCAACCAAGGAGTTTTACGCATAAAACAACGCCCCCCCCCCCTTCCCCTTCACCAGATTGACAAATCGCAAGTGACTGTCGAAAACGCAGTCCGCAAAAAAACAAATCTGTTCAAACACAAACAAGAAACAACAACAACAACAAAAAGTTCTAAAGCTGATTGAGGAAAAATAGCTTAAAGGAAAGCTTTTGCATAGATTATTGTAATTAAGACCTTTTCTTTCTTCTTTTTTTTAAATGAAAGCCAAGCGTTGCTCATTTTACGGCAAATCTCAGTGTATTTAAACATTTTGTGTATTATTTTGAAAAGGCTGAAAAAAAAAAAGAAACAACAAAAAACAGGATCTGTGAAGGCGAGGAAACCGATGGCGTCTGTCTTCTGTCAGAGGAGCTGTTTTTAGTCGCTGGCTACTTTTTAACTGTAGCAGTATGTTATTTGTAAAGACAAATTTTAAAAGTGGAAATAATTGAATATAATTATTCTGTATCAATCCTACTTTTATTTTTTTTTTATTTTTATTTTGTCCTAGCATGTCTGATGTTGATCTCTAAAGGTGTATTTCATTAATTTATCTTTTCTCTGATGTTTTAAAAAAAAAATAATGCCTTTGTAGTCTTGATGAAGCTCTTTGGTCTTCATATTAACGCTGTTAACGGTCAATGTAAATGTTCTCCCTTCAGGTTACAATGTTTATTTTTTTGCTCTCACATCAGTTTTTCTTTTAGTCGAACGTGAGCGTTTTCATTTTTGTTTTGTTTGTTTTTCTTTTCAGTGTAAGCCCTTCAGCGTTTCTCTTGACAGCATATTATTTTCATACCCAGGAATTGGTCTTAAAAAGGTAAAAAAAAATGTGTCAGGGGCTCGAGAAAAATCGCAAGATTCGCTTCTACTTTATGTCTTTATTTTTATTTTTTTTCTTTCTTTTTTATTTAATTGCATTCAATTTCATATTGCACATCCACTGCGTTGCTTCCTCACTGGCGTCGTGCAGCTCCGGGTGTATGTAGTCCCTCTGGTTCACTCTGACCACCCCCATGCTCTTCACTCTTCTCCCCCATCTCTCTCTCTCTTCACCCCGTCCTCCCTCGCTCCCACCTCCTTTTTAATCAGATTGGAGCACAGCCAGTCGAGCTGTGGATACCCTCCTTTTTTTTTTTTCTCACTCTGCTGTGTTGGAGACACTTGCAAGCTTGTAAGCCGAGCCATGCAGCCTGGTGCCTGGTGTTCCTGTCTGTGTCGCAGCGTTGATGCTTCAGGCCCAAAGATCCTCCCAGTGAAGGCCTGCCACTCGTATGTGCTGCTGCCTGGACACACAAACGCCACCAGCCCAGGACGGTGTGCCCCTTCACAGTTAGCAAGGTGCTAACTTGGAAGTGTATTGAGCGTTTCTGTGGCCAACCATGCATTTCAGAGGAACCTTGACCTCAATATGTTTTACTGGCTTGTAGTTTTGCAGGCGGCCTGTTTCTCTGTCCCCCCCTGAGAAGCTGTTGAGAGGTTTTACTCAACGGGCTGACATCAAGAGGGTACGATCACATGAACCCTTGTCTGTTCCCTTCTCCTTATTTTTAATGTTCGTCACCTCTCCGTGAGCTCGCTACAGAGAGAGACGTGTTCTGCCCTGCAGGTTGTGAGGTTGCCTTTTTCAGCTGTACAGTAATGTGAAGTAGGTAGATGCTGTCACATGGTCTAAACTCCTAACACAACCCTCTTCAACCCCCCTCTTGCTGTCCATCCACTCATCTTCCTCTTCTCGTCTCTCCTCTTTCCCCCCCCGTCTCTCTCACCCTTTCTGTCACGCTCGTGTCGTATGATCGAAGGTACTGAACTGCATACACGAAAAACCCAAAGACTCACAGTATTTCTGTTCCTATCTTCTCATACCCCCCCCCCACCCCACCATGGCCACATCAGATTGTCGTTTTTTTCGTTCCCTTTTTCTGTCTTTAGCTTTTTCTTTCTATTAGAGACCTGACCATTGAGTCCAATTGCTTATTAGTATATGAAAAGATATATTATATATATATAAATGTATATTCACAAATGTTTGAAACCTTCAAAGTGCCTACCATTTGGAAATGCATTCGCTCTAGGCGAGCATGAGGCGGGTGCATACACAAACGAGGGGTGGAAACGACTTGACTGGCATTCTGTGAGCACAGATGACTGTAATGGTAACTTTTTTTTAGTCTTACAAAAGCTGACAGTATTGTACCTATAAGTTGAAACAACACTACTGAATAAACATTGTGGCCTAATATCCATCTGCACCTGTCGTCTTATTTTGAAATCACGCTTCTTTTTCCCTCCCCCGCTTGTTCTGGACCATTCGGATGTGTTGCTGAAGCACATCTATGAAGGAGCTGGAAAATATGTTATACAAATAAAATATAATATGAGTATTTTTATCATCTATTAATGTTATTGTACAATTATGGAGAGTTCTGAGTTCATTTGTTGAGTAAAAATGTCTCCCTGGAAACTACTTCCAAGTGTTTTTATGTCAAAAGTTGAGAGCAGATGCCAGAGTGCTGCCTTGCTTCATGCTCCATTAACTATTTTTAAATGTCTTCAGAAAAGTGCTCATTGCTCCGGGGTAAGCCTTTATGACTATGGCTACCCTATACCCTCGTAAGGGACGTCTGTGTTAAAAACTATAAAATGTCTGCCTTTAATACTGTCCAGTAGATTTGCTCTCTCACCATTACTTAAAGTCTAAGGGGCTCGTCAGGACGGTGATGAGTAATCTGTGTGCGGTTGTGAGCCCCACCGTGTCATGTTAGTGCCCTGATCTGACCCCGTTTGCAGACGGAGATTAGAACGACGAGGGGATTAATCTGGCTCAGGATGGCAGGGTCGTTCCACATCTTGGGTGGAAGGAGAACCGAGCGATGCCGACACAAACACTAACAAAACTATATTATAGATTTATTCAGACTGAGCACACAAGACACCGTTTGAATGCATCTTCCCCTCCAATGTATTGATAAAGACTATGTGATTCCACAGGGCTGATCTAAAGCGCCTTTTCCTTGACTTGAAACAAATATATTTAAAGTGTGAAAATGGAGAGAGGAAAAACTATTCACGTCAATCCAAATTCACCTCCGTAACTTCATTGATTCTACTCTCGGCGCAACATTTCTGCTCTGCTATGACAATTGATTCATACGGGGGCTGTGTGATTTAACAGGCTGCCTCGTCAGAATGGGGCTAGTCATGCACAAAAGGGAACAATGACCCCGAAAGACCCTGCAAGTATGAGGAACCCATCTTGTGATGTTCCCAGACAACAGACAACAGACAAAAGACAGAAAGCATGAGGGGATCTGAGCATGCATGCAGTAGTGCGTATCCCAAAGTGTGTGTTTGTGTGTGAAAGCGACCATGTGCATGAATTGAGGTCAGGATAAAAGCCATTCTTGCTTCTTGCTATGTTGTTTTAAGTGAATACTCCGCTTTCTACTCTTTCTAAGGAATAAGGTCAGTATGTTCCAATAGAGCATGTGATATTTGCCCAGAAGCAGTTTGTACAAGACATCCCACCAGGATAGGACCCATACACTGGGGGGGTGGCGGAGCAGAGGACCAATAGGAAAAAGCGGGTCTCTGGCGAAGCTGTTTCAGTAACAAACATTACCCAATATATCTTTTTCCCGTCTCTGTCCGGTCGCCTTGCATGTGTGTTGCGCGCCTAGCCCTGCAGTTTGTATCAAAGTGCAGCCGCGATTTATATGCCTTGGAAAGGGCTGCTGCTGTTTGTGTTTGTGTTGGGGTTAAGGTAAGGGGTCAGTGTGTGTTTATGTCAGGCGAGAGAACATAAATTTATGGCGCTCTCAGCAGAAGCACAAGAAGAGAAGGATATAGGTGGATGTTTTTGAGAATATTATTGAGCGTGTTTCTCTCTCTCTCTCTCTCTCTCTCTCTCTCTTTGTAGCTGAGACAGAGCTAATTCAATAAGGCTGTCGGCCATCAACTGTTAGTCAGCGCCAAACCATGCAGAAACGCCAAGGAAATGGCGTCCAAGGTAAACAGGCTGTCAGGCCTCATAAGAGCTCATGGCTGGAGGCTAAGCCTGGGCCCGACTGGGGTGGACACGTAGCACCTCGGTGACCCAAACACAGCAGCAGCACGGCAGCAGCAGCAGCACTGCAAGTAGACACAACACCGGACTGCATCAGAACCAGTCCAAAGAGAGCGAGTTGTCTTTGAATCAAGCAAAGTGTTCAGTGTTCAGAAAAATTACTATTACTATTTTTGGATATTGATCATTATGGTTCATTTGATCGTTGTTCAAAAATCTGTGCTGGTATTATTGATTGAAATCTTCATATATCCTGACTGGTTCCCCATGAATACAAGAAAAGTACAATTTCTTGTTAAATACACATTATATACATTATGATATAGAGAATTAGCTAACATTTCTCTGTTGCTTAACACCTCTTTGAAGCGAGTCCTGGTGAAGAAGAGAGTTTTTAAAAGGTTCAATAGACTACAGCATCACAAAGCACAGGACAACACAAGCGATACAAAATGCCCAAATTCCTGCTGGATCACAAAAACTACAAAACCACAAATGCACACGAAACAGGCGGGGCTAAGCCAAAGAGAAATAATATTCAATTATGTACACGGCCATCTTCCAAATTCCCTTTCAATTCAATTCAATTCAATTCAATTCCCTTCCCATGGACCAAATCTCAACATCTATTTTGCACTCATGTTAGCCTGTCATGATGTAGAGTATCCAGCAGCATCACTAGTGAGTTAGCTGTACCCTGCAAGGACCTGGATGGCCCACATGTATCCATACAGGAGTATAAACCAAAGAGTATAAACTTGAGATTTAAACTGGTTGATAACCAAGAGTATGGTCATTATATTGCATGCTAAACAATTCTCTGGTCTGCTGGCAGATGTTCCAAAAACCAGTGTGGGCGTCTGTCAGGAAAGATTAACCACTAACAGGGTTCAGGTCAGATGCTGGTTACCCTGACAGCTGTAAGACCATTTGTGTCAGTGCCTACCTGAACAGATAGAGCGAAGCGAGTCAAAGGAACCGTACACTTGTTGAGCGCCCTTTATTGGTTCTGAAGGGCCAAAGAAGGCAGAGAAGAGATAGAAAACAAGCAGTGCTTCCTCCCCCACAAAATGGCCTGGTGCCAGTATAATTGGTCCCTATGGGGGAGGTGAGCCCGGTCGAGTACTTGTTGGGAGTAGAGGTTTTAGTGCTGCAGGATATGTGTGGGTGAGGCGGATCATGTCTAATCATGGCTACTACAATGAATGGATCTTGTACTAGTTTTTCTCGGGGGTAAATAATCTCCATCACCTTCATTATCTCAGCAGTTGCTTATGAAGCGGTTTTTCACACTGAATGTGTAAAAAAAAATAAAAAAGGCAATTTGGATCTCGAGGTCTTAAAGTTTAATGATGCTTTTTACAAAGCCAGAGGAGCATGAACTAATCATGCAAAATTATTCCTTAAAGCAGTTTTGATGATCCAACAGGGAATTTTAAGCATCATTTAATCCCTTGGTTTAAAGTATAAACAGAGCAGGTCCAGGCTAACCACTGTAGGCAACACTGTAAAACAACAGCTAACGTCTGTACAACACATTGCAGTGGAAGCAGAACGTAGACTAATAGTCTTTAAGAGTCTCTGGAGAGGAAGGACACTAGAGGAGAGGGTCCCAGTAGAGGGTCCCAGTAGGGGGTCCCAGTAGAGGGTCCCAGTAGAGGGTCCCAATAGAGGGTCCCAGCTAACCTTTGAAGGAGGTTCCTCCATTTCTCCAAACTCTAAAAATCCCAAAGACAACAGAATATTCTCCACCTATATTGTCCCCGAAAATGTATTCTATTGTAAATCTATATCTGTCTAAAATGTGGATCTATTTTGGTGTCTGGCTTTGCACTTCGAGGCCCGTGGTGAATTCTTCCACTGTTCCTGTTCCACCGATATCGACACGAGAGGACAGACTGATACTATAGATTTCTCTCTCCCAAGTAATGGATCACAGGCAGTCGTGGCCACACTTGGTAAATCAAACTTTTACCGGTTTGATTTGTAAACAGCCGGTGAGTAAACACACCTGTTACATCTCTGGAGTTTTAAAGCTCAGACACTGTATCTGGTGTATTGAGCCTCTGGCAAAACAGAATCCCGTCTTGATTCAAAGCGTTCATCCGTTTCTATCCAGGTCAGTGTCATTTAGCAGGCTGGTTAGCATTGGAACAGTTGGGACTGCAGGAGGAAAACCTGCATTTTCAGGCCAAAATGTATCAAGAGCATGAGATGGTATTGCGTGTGCACAAGATAGACCTTGTGCCCTCAGCTTTTATTATTTTGTGCTCACAATTTCATAGTTTGTGTGAACAAATGAACAAATGAATAAAATGTGCACTTCTTTTTTTAAGCTTGTGCTCAATTTAGCTTATTCAGCAAGTATCAAACTGATTCCTCTTGCTATAATTAGTTCAATGTAGTTGATTGCATTGATTTCTTTAGTTTAGATAGACTGATATTTTGTTGAATAAAGAGAGATTTAGCTGACTCAGGGTTTTGATGAGGTGGATAGAGGTTTCTTAATGAAAATCTAGTTTGTCTCTATATGTTAACTTGTTCATTACGTGTGCATCCTGTATCTATCTGCGTATTTCTTATTGTGAGCACACAAATACTGGGAGCAAGATTAAATACTGTTACCACAAAATATATTTCCTTTTCCTACAGGTGTGCAACAAGTGTTCTCAAACTCACAGCCAGTCAGATTGGGACCCTCTGCTGCACAAGGTCTAGCTGACCGTCTCCCACTTGCCATACAGAACATACAAATAAAGACATACTCAATGACAACTGGACGCCGTACCTACTCTAACCGACTAACCTCAGGACGGATTCGCTTTTTCAACAGACAATGAAACAATATACTCTGGTTTCTTTTCATCATTTGACTTTTTTCCTTTTAACAGCCTCGTAGCTGCTAAACTGTAGAATTACAAGAGCGATAATGTATGTTACAACATCCTGACAGGTACAACACAACCCTCCGCTCAGCACACGACAAACTCAATTTAGAGAAACGACAAGCTCCTCAGTTTGCTGCTTCGTCGCCGAGCTTCTTGATTAAACGCCGATTGGTAATGAATGCCGATGTGCCACCTTGCTTCCTCTCTTGGAAATGATTTAACTCCCACAACCCTCCCACCCCCCGCCCACACACACACACACACATTGCTACACTTCTCATCTTTCCCAGCTACACCCGGCAACATGATAGCACTGTCATTTCATTTAAATGCCGCCTGCTCATTGGAGGTTGGCTGGGGGGGAAATGGAAGTTTTGTTTTTGATTAGGGCCCCCGTGATGGGAACGTTTCTAACCATTATACCATTAACCATTAACTAGGTCTGACGCTACGGGGGGAAACAGCCATATGGATTTGAGCTCAGGGCCTGTAGGAGTAGGAGTTTTTTTCATTGCTGAAGTCACGCTTACTGTGTGATGTTTTGAATCATGGTTTTTAGTGGTATCACGGGCCTATCATACTGTTCTGGTACAGTGAAGGCAGTAGCAGACACACACACACACACACACACAGATACAATTGCCGACTCCACCCAGTAACAGGGTTCAATAAGTGACAAGCCACAACATGCTGATCCCATCTTCCCTTTGTCTTTCACACGGTGTGATTTTCTCCTCATCACAGATAGAGGATATAATAGTTGTCGGGCCGCTGAACTCCTGCAGACCTCGTACAGACCTGATCATGGCCTTCGGATTTTATTTCCATAATCTTTGCAGTGGTGCTGTTTGATAAAAGCCTCATGTTCCCCACACGTCTACTTTTTTTCAGGATGTCTTTGAAGCCGAGTCTGCATGGGGTAAAGCTGTAAAGATGTTGCAGGAGAGTATCGAGGCCCGACGCTCACTGGTGCAGATCTCATGCAGCTCAAATGAAGTAAGTTGTTGTTTTTCCAACATCTTGGACCAAGCCGGTTGTCGGGATCGACTCTGTGTTGAAGCTGCGCTAGGCTAGGCTAACTTTGCAACTTGCACTGAAGGTTTGAAGGACTTCATTACCCAGAAATCATGTAATGTGATGTCAGTAAACTGTGCACACCTCGGACCTGCAGTTCTGCGTGGCTGGTAGGGGTGGAGATGGAGATGGAGGTTTAATTCTTCATCTCTAAGTGGTGTTACTTTACTTCTGACTGCTTCAATCAAATACCCATAATGCCACTGATGTGACAGGAACCAGCCACGGTTGAATGGCGGAGAGAACATAAAATGTAATGATGAAAACTGCATCAGCAACAGCATCTATTTCTTATGTAGCGCCAATCACAATTCTCTCATATGGATTTGTCTGGGCGTTTTTCCGTCACGGCTAGCGAAGCGTTTTTCATCGTTCCGTGACAAACAGCGGCTCCGTCTCAAAGGAAAACTCCAGTCTTGATATTCAGCTAATTGAAGAGCCTGCTTCTCTTGTATGTGTTGTATTTGAGCATGCTGACAGATGTCCAAGCCTAACATGTCCGATCACAGCAAAATGACACATTCTGTTTCTTTGATTAACTGTCTGCAGGCTGAGCTCGTACTCTCAGGAGACTCCACGTCTGGTCTTCCTCCTGCTAATGATCAGCTGTGCAGTGTTTGTTACTGCGTCCCAAAGTTGGGTGCTAACTAGTGATGGAGCTGCAGATTGTACATGTATATAGTGTATATTTCATCATGACCTTGAGCTGATGTACTGAGGTTGAATTTGAACAAGGCTGGTCATGAAAACAAAAGCTGTATTAATTATTAATTGACCGGTGGGCCAGAAGTGAAGGGTGTTAATATTGTATATACTGTATATTGTATATTGTATATATTGTATATACTGCATGGTGCATGGCAATGCTTTTAGACTATCTTTCAGAAAACTTCTTATGGTGCATGAAAACTTCAATGTAAGTTTATCATATTTTCACTGGAATTGAAGTTTTACATCAAAACCATTCAAGCGTTCACAAATCTCACGAGTCTTAACTCCCGAGGTCGACTTTCTGGGAATGCAATGTTTTCATCCGACAGCCGATAAGTTATGTGACGTACCGCCCTGCTGCAGCGGGCTTCAACCTCCGTTTCTATTCTGATTCTTCACTCAGGCCTATGCACACCTTTTCTTCTCTCTCCGACTCAACCGTTCAAGACAAAGTAAGAAGCAGGACCGTGTTGCTGATTGGACTTCAGCGACAACAAAAGAAGACAGAAGAAGAAGACATTGCCCCTTCACTCAACAGACATTGGTTTTGTTGCCTGGCTGATCTTTCTCCTCTCACCTTCACTCTCCCCCCTCTGTTCACTGACTCTCTACCTGCTGTTTCTGTATGGGTGAGTGGAGTGGACAGAGAGAGAGAGAGAGAGAGGAGAGAGAGAGAGAGAGTCAGCCAGACAGACAGTGAAGAAGAGAGGGATGGGTGGAGGGAGGGCTCCCGTCTCCAGGCAAGGTTTTAATGAAGAGCCTTTGAAGTGTGCTGTGATTGAGCAGCAGCATGTCCTCTTCAAACGGGACCAACGTCTCTCTGAACACATTCCATCTTCCCTCTCCTTTTCTGCATCTCTCTCTCTCTCTGCTGCTCTTGCCATTTTCTATTACCCCCTTTCTTTTGTCTCTCTTCCCTGCCCCCCCCTACAAACACACTCACCCATCCCTTCTCTTCCTCTGTGATCAGGATATGGATCATGTCTCTACTTAACTAACTGTGGTGGTCCCATCCCGTTGGCTGCAACACTTTGAAGCTACGGGACTGGATGGGGAGGATGGAGGTATTGGAAGGAGTGTGTGTGTGTGTGTGTGTGTGTGTGTGTGTGTGTAGCAGGCAAGGGAGGGAGTGTAGTTGCATAGGCAAGTTTGTATGTGTATATGAGGGTATGTATATATGTGTGGGTGGGTGGGTGGATGTGAGCACATGGGGGATGATATATCAAAGATTTCACTGGCGGACGCCCCCCCCCCCCCACCCCTCCATGCCCGCACCATCCAGTAGGAGATAGTGATTCCTCCATCGCCCCCGGTGACAGGGCTGCTGTGCTACCACTCTGTTATCTCAACAAAGTGGCTCCGCGGGCAATCTAACCGCTGTCCACCCTCCTCCCGCCATCAATCCACCCCCGCCTTCCTCTTCCTCCTCCCGGGCCATCCTCCATCTCCTTCTCTCTCTCTCTCTCCCTTGCTGTGGCTCTCTCATTTACCCCTCCCCCAGTAAATTGATCTATACCATTCTGTGGTAGACTGCCTGCCTCGGGCGATCTCTTAAGATCATACGTTATCAAGAGGTATATATACGCTGCGCTGCACACCATCTGCATTTGAACTGAGGAGAGAACTTCTGCACTTCAACACTGAGATGTACTATATTGTGTGTGGGCGACATAGCAGTCTTTTAAATGGCTGAAATTCAGATGGATTTTACTGCGGTACGCTGACTGAAGATGCACAACCTCTCTGTGATGAACCTTGCAGAGCTGGACCGAGGTTTTGACCACGACGTTAGTTATTAACGCCACTTCATCAGGCCACAGCGTCTCCATCTTCATTCTTCATGAGCTGTTATGTTTAACGACTCGCTCCGAGGCTGGCATGCGTTAAATTTTAACGTTGGATTTGGCGGTGTGGACGACGGGAGGCCGGGGAAGGGTCAGCCAGCCACTGTCCAGCTCAGACGGTGTGATTTCAGCCCCCTTCTCATCCAGGCCCTGTTGTTGTTGTAGGGTGGCCAGTGAGAGATTAATGGGTTGAAAGAAAAACATTAGTGCAGCGCTGTGGTTTACTCACACCTCTCTGCCTCTGTCTGCCGGAGCCTCTCGCTCCTCTTCCTCCCTCACCCCGAGGTCCCTGTATGGGTTGTATTCTTTCCACCGATGGTCAAATCTCACAGTGGAAGGAGATATATGGAGCGCAAACAACTCTAGCTTCTGTCACTCGATATGGAGTGCAGAAAAGGGAATTTCAAATTGAATTTCACCCAAATACATCTGGTCTCAATATAAACAGCAAGAGAAAGAGCAATATAAACTACAATCAAATCAAAGTACAGTCAAAAAATACAGTTTGCTAGTAGCTGGACTACTGAGCTCTGTATCACAACGCTGTGAAACTCTTTCCACTTGAATTACTTTTATTTACACCAGTCTGGTACTTGGGAGTCTTATAACGTGTGTAAGCGATACCTTCACATGGCTCAGATCATGAGATGCCAGTAGAAACCTAAATCAGCACTTATTGTAGAAAGGCTGCTCAGGGAATAGAAGCCTGCTGGCTGAAGCAAGAGCTGCTTGTAATGGCTTTTCTTTTTTTTCTATTGCCTCTCTTCTCCTTGAGCAGCTTGCCAAGGCGATCTTCTGAGGTTTTGAGACCCACCGTGCTGCCTTACGCCCGGAGAACCCGTTTGATAGTCACCCCATACATTATTGACTGAGTCGTATTTTTAGGCTCAGGCACATTTTGGATGATGAATTCATCAAGCGAGTCCTTCAGCGTACCTCCGTATTCCAGTTGGCGTGAATGTGTCCACAAATGTGATTTTAACAATGCGGGGGCCTTCAAATATTTATGGATATTTAACACGTTTTGTGGATTTCTAATCCGTGAGAAGAAGGTACTTTGTTTTTTTTCCTTATGGGATTTGAATGAGAGAAAAATAATACTGTGTTGTTGAATCTCCTCCGCTGTATTTTCTTGGATTTCAAGGTTGGTAAAGAAGGTTCATGTTAGGAAAACTTCCAAATACTTACTGGGACAATTTCACAAAAGGTAAATTGACATCGTTTCTCCGAAGCGCCGCACAAAAGACTGAATGGCTGAACTGTTCTTTGTTTGTTTTCCAACCCTGAAGCCGGTATGAGGCCGCTAATGTACCTGTCACTACAACTATGGACCACACTGAAGTCAGACATCAAAGAGGGGACTTTTCTGCGTAAACAGTAGAATTACCTACCACACACACTCACACACACACACACACACACACCACACAGACGAGTACAGACCTGTCAGACAAAGTGAAGTCAACCCGTCACATCTTAGGGCGCATGAGTCTGTAGGAGATCAGAAAGAAGTCATAATATAGATGGAGGTGTGGGCCGTCTCCTGAAGAGCTGTGATGGATTGGTTAAATTTATCATGAGTGAGAAAACATTTCTTTGCGTGTCTTTTAAGGATAGAGTGTGGAGTAGTGGTCCACATGGGTTAATGTCTCAATATCAGATTGATGATTACTGGAAGACAGATGATCCTAAACAGAGGATTTTGATTTTTCTGTCTCTTGACTGTCTCTTGTCTCTCTCTCTCTCTCTCATGTTGTCTTGTTCTTTTGCTTCAATGTGTCATGTCTTCAGTCCTCTCTTTCTGTCTTCCTCTCTGCCACACACACACACACATCAAAAAAGGACCTAAACAAACTCATACACACACACACACACACACACAGTTTTCTTCTGTTTTCCAGTTTTGACTTATTGCTTTTGCGTGAACTTGTCACCTCAACACATCATGAAAAATAAAAATGTCCACCTCTTGCTGCATTTGTCTCTTCCCTGGTATGTTTCTCCTTTTTGTGCGACAATTACTTTGATGAGCAGCGGTTGTTGTTCGCAACGACATGTTTTCACAGAGGAGAGGGATGAGAGCTGAGCTAGTTATTCAGACGTGTCGCGGGGTTCACCTGCTCTGTAATGGGACTTTTCGGTGTTTTCAGGTACCGGTGCGTCTGTATTTATGGTAATGCGTCTCAGAGCTCCCCGGTTTCTCGTATTACCCGAAGCCGGCGGTAACGACCGGCTGTAAATCACATTTGTAGTGTGGGAAGGAGTGGGTGTTGGGATGTGAATAATCTTTTATTCCTCCACTTTCACAGAAATATGAATACATTTTCTCTTTCATTTCACAGGAACATAAGATCATTTTTAATGCTCTCTCTTTCTCTGCCCCCCCCCCCCCAGTTGTAAAATCAAAGCATCATATCTTATGCCCATCTGATTCTTATACTCATCGCATGAATCTATATTAGGATACCGACTTGATGAAAGATGTCAGACGCCATCATCACATCTCAAGAGACTCCTCAGCCTCTTTGAGCTGCACGGTTCAGCACATAACCTGTTGTTCCCCAGCATTAAGGGAAATAAAAAGCACATACTATCCAGCCTTTTTGAGGGATGTGATCACAGATTGATCAGCAAAGTGATAATGTTCCATTAGGTACCAACATCTCTCAATACGCCACGATACCAAGTTTGTTACAAAATGAGAAAGTTGAGTTACAGGACTGATTTACCTCCCGGCAGCAGCCAGAGCTGACAGGATGAGAGGGAACACTGATATAATATCACAACGATGTGATGCATGATGTGATGATTACACTTTATCAGCAGCAATGCAAAAAAAAACCTCACTTGCTTAATCTTAAACTTGCCCCGGCAAACGGCACAGCTCTGGCTCTATGTAGTCAGCCCACAGCGTGCATGGATGTATGGATAGACGACACCTTTGAAAATCTAAACCCAGTGTCAGAAACCTTGTGACTGTTACTAAACCAGAGTAAACTCAGATAAACCAAAAGGAGAAATGCACATTTATATCCTCGTCTAAAATGTCACCCACATTAAAAAGTGTATAAAGCCATGATAGCAGATTGATACAGTTTGGACAAAACACACTTGGTTTGTTGTTTTTTTTTTAATCCCTCGAGGGATTAAAAAGAAAAAGACACCAAAACGTTTTTTCAACTTTTTGTCAGCCATAACTCCAAGTACTGATCTACAGGACGTTGTATGAAGGGGGACAATTCCCGTCCTAAACTCAACCATCCTGTGTTTATGCCCTGATGTTTATGCTGGGGCCGGCTCTGATTTCGTCTCACACATTATGGTTTGGTTTTAGACGAGAATTGCTAAAGCAGTTTGGGTCCTGACTCCACCCTGAGCCATAGCACCAGTCCACCCCCCCTCACCCATCTAACCATACCCTTCTTGAAGAAAATTGCACTTCATGCAAAGGCACTTAAAGAAAACCACTCCCCTGTAAAGTTCTAGTGGTTGCATGCAACAGCTTATAAAAACAGACAGTGGCCTATTAGCACCAAATTAGCCTTTTACGGTTATGAAGGGAGGCCATACGCCCCGCCAGCTTCACCATGGCAATCTGAAGTGGAGAGACAAATAAATGGTGGCGAGGGCGGTAATCAGACGGTAAAAATAGTTGTCTTTCTTTCTTTTCATCTTCATTCTTCATCTTCTTGTCTTCCACTCTCACTCCAGTTATTCACCATCTGCACCATGCGTACTGGTTTAATAATGCTCCTCTCCATCGACAGACTCCTTCTTGTTCTTGATGCCAACCGCTACTGGGCCGAGATGCGGTGGTGAGAAAAGGTTTGTGAACCCTTTTGAATTAGCAGCATTCCTAAGATAAACACAATGTGATCTAACAAATCACACATAAACATGTTTACATGTCTTTATTGAACATATTGTCCAAACAACAGCTTGGATTGGAAGAAGTATGTGAACCATGAGATGTAGTAACTGGTGGAAGCTCCTACAGCAGCAATAACCTCAAACGTCTCAGGAGGCATTTTGGACCATTCATCCTGACAGAACTGTTTCAGTTCATTGATATTATTGGGAGGTCTTCATGAACGGCTTGCTTCAGGTCAGAACATTTCAATAGGGTCAGGTCAGGACTCTGACTTGGCCTTTCCATTATGGGAATTTTCCTGTTCAAGCCATTCTGTTGTAGATTTGCTTTTGGGGTCATTGTCATGTTTGATGATAGGACCTCTGCTAAGCTTCTGATCATGGACCGTTACCCTGATATTCTCCTGGAGAATTTCCTGATTTGAACCTGGAACGTTGCAGTTACATGGTGCCCCCAAACGTTCAGCATTTCTGATATCAGATTTGAACAGTTTTAAGGGTACGAAGCAGTTAAAAAAAATGATGCGCTCTCTTAATGAGTGAAAATCAGAAATTCATGTCAAGTTCATTTTAAAAAGTTATCCAGCGAATGGCATATTTCTTCCTCCAGTCCCTCCTGGTGCTGGAATAATCAAGCACAAGGAACTTTGATCCCTTCAAACAAACACAACCTTCAACCTGTTTGCTTTCAGAGATACCTCTGGCGTTGAAAACCAATCACAATGCACTTTAACCTCCAGTCCAACATTAAAGCACAACAGACCAGCGGGACGGTGTTGGTTTTCATAATATCTGAATAAATACTTTATGTGTTCAATCTATAATTCACTTTTTCCTCTCTTTCATCGGTAGAAGTACCTGCCCTCCATCCATCCATCCACATCCAGACATCCTCGCTGCTGAGAGACAGGCGTCACACACACAGAGGACTAGGAGTGTGGCTCTATTGTTACCAGAGTGGGTGAACTGCCCGGGGAGCAGAAAGTCTCCTTTGTTTCTCCTCTAGACGAGAGATGTGGGTGGGTGCGCCATCACTTGAAACACTCCTCGTCTGGGCCGTACACCCAACAGACCCTAATAAAGCTCTCAGGGTTTTGTATTACGCCCAATCAACATACCACAAGGGTGTGCTTCAGACACACTCGTGCAGCGGCGGAGGACAGAGGATGAGTCTGGGGTTGTGGCTCGGCCTTGGGCGGCTTTAAAAGTGAAACGCTGCTCGAAATAATTCCTCTTTCATCTGTGTTTTTTCGCGTCAACGCATCATCTGTACACGGCGTTGATTTGCCGCCTGAGGGAATGGGCCATATATACCTCGTGAACGGTCATGACACATTCACTGGGAAGAAGTGTGATGATGGCTTGTGGCGGAGGACGTGTCTGTACATCAGTTAACTTCCACGTAGAGTTCAGCTGTGCTCTCAGATCAGGCAATAGGGGGAAACTTCAAGTGTGTAATTGAGAATCGTTGGCAATCATGACTGTTCACAAGGGTGGAACACACACACACGCACAAAGACACACACAAAGACACACACACATCTCTGAGCATGTTTTAATCACTGTGGCAGGCGGGGCCGGGGCAGCAGATTTGTGACATGTGTTATGTCACACATAGATGCTTTCTAATGAGCAGGGATGTGATGAAGAGGAGCACTTTGGATCAAATGGGGATGTACAGGACTAATGAAGTCTGGCATCAGCACAATTTTATCTGTGTGTGTGTGTGTGTGTAGACGGGTTAGTGGTCATTTGTAGGTATTGTAAGTATGACAGTACTCCTGGATCTCATCAATGTTGACCTCAGTTGTTTTTATTGTTAATAATGCAAGAAGTCAGGGGTGTGAAGACGGCTGCCCAGCGGACGTGCAGCTTCACAGTGCTGACTTCCTTGCTCTCTGCTGACAGCGCTGTTTTCTAAAAGTTAAAAAGCGCTCCGACTTCAGCAGGAGAACATTTCAGCTGAGGGTTTTCAGTAGTTTTATTGAGGCAGTAGGAGCAAGGCGCCGTGTTGGCCCGGAGGACGATGGACACGCCATGTAGCTGGGATGTGGGTTTGAACATGTTAAAATGCATTAAAAATTAAGTGGCGACAGCAGCTCTTATCTGAGAGGTGTTAGGTGGACGGTCCCTAAGTACTCTCACTCAACAAGACAGACATGGCACTACATCAGTTGGATATAATGTTATAATGTGTTGTGATCTACCTGTGTGGTTAAATGAAAGCAACGCTGGGAAACTGGAAACCGGCTAAGGACATTTAATGTTTTTTGTAGTATTTTTTTGATTTGTTACGTCCTGGTGGTGTTGAGCACGCCGGTCCGTGGGGTTAGGGTTAGGTAGAAGAAGCCATTACTGCAGTGGGTGGAACAGCGAGGACATCACTGATTCTTTACTTATTAAAGAGCAAGGCAATAAGAGAACGTGTACTTCAAGCTTGACAAGAAGATGGAAAGATGTAGAGGACGGATGCACACACACACACACACACACACACGCAATTCTGAAGATACACAATAAAAAAATTAGCAACCACCAGAAGACAAGCTCTCACACACACACACACACACACACACGCAACACCCCCTCGCCCTCCTCACTCCCACCCACCCACTCTGCTGTACGGCGGCAGCAGCAGGCGTGATTAGGGCAGGATGCATGTGGCTGAGCCCAGCTGCGGTGAGCCACCAGTGGATGAGGTATATCAGTCTCTCGGCGCCGCTAAATGAAAACTAAACGAAAGGCTCTCAGATGGTGCGAGCGGGTTGCGTAAGCTCGGCGGCGAGGGACGAGGTCCCGGGGTATAAGCCGATTACGTGGCACTCATCTTCATTTCCCACGTCCCCGCGCAGAGTTAGAGCGGCACGATTTAGCTTAGCGAGCCCTCATACTCCTCTCTCTGCTCTCACACACAATCTGTTTCTCTTCTCTCTCTCTCTCGTTGTTCCTCTCTCTCGCCCCCGTCTCTTTTAAACTGTGGGTTTGCGTGTACCTGTGTGTGTGTGTGTGTTGCAACCAAATCCACTTCCCCCTGACCACAGGAGTCAAAAGGCGCCCGCTAAGTCTGCTGTAGATAAAAGGTTAAAGACGTGTCAGTGGCAACACGCAACACTGGCACATGGTCATGTATATGGACACATGCATGCACACACACACACACACACACACACCATACTTCACATGACTCAGCCTAATGCAGTGTACACACCGAGGCTTAGCAGCGGTGAAGGTGAAAGTGACATGACAGCTGGGGATGTTATCCAATTGTCAGAGCATGTCCTGTATGCCACTGTGTGTGTATTTGTGACCACCTCCCCCCCCCCCCCCCACCCAAACCCCATGTAGTTAGGGGCGTCTGTGATGGTGTCATGGTTATTGGTTGTTATCGTCCATGCCCTTTGAGTGGAATCGGGAGGAAGAGGAGGAGGAGGAAGAGGAGAACTGGGTCTAATGGGAGAGTGATGTTGTGACTGGAAATGACGTTAACAGGTGGTAAGGTTTCATCTGTGCTGTCTTCTCATCATAGGATACATGTCTGTGTGTGTGTGTGTGTGTGTGTGTGACAGAGGCTCTGTTATTGTACAGCTAATCCTCTGCTGCGTGTAAACGGAACAACTGTGCTCACCATGTGACGGGTCCAGCTCCCGAGGAAACATCGCTACTTCCTGGTTTACGTTAGAATTACTGCCTCCTTTTGAGTATAAGAAGCAAACTGTCTGCTTGACCTTAACTTCATTATATGTAGCAGACCGTAAGTAACATTTTCCATAGAAACGCACACTAGACAGGAAAAGAGGACGCACCGATCATATAGACGCTGTCGGGCGAAAACCTCGTACCTCCAAAATGTCACTAAGAAGGCACTAAGAAAAGCAGTCTAATTTTAACTTGACTACCATGAGTTTTTCCAAGGGGGTTAAAATGGTTTTCAAAGCCCAAGCATGGTTTCATTTTCTGAACCCATTGAAGACTGTAATCTTTCAGTTGATGACTGTGTATTTGTGGATAGCGTCTAGTCTCCTGTCTATTCTATGTCGTGCACCTTCTGCACTGCACTGAGTTTCTATTGTCCTTGAACAGTGGATCAGTATCTACTGTATTGCTGTGTTAAGCTGTCAATATACGGTATATCTGTTCAACACCTTAAAGTCACATTCTTGTGCATTGTATTTGTCAAATAATGCTTCTTGCCCTTTCAGATTCTGAGAAAATCTCTTATCAGTTACCAGAGCAGTGACCAGGATAGCAACACACACACACACACACACACAGAGATTCACACTCACCTCAGCCTCCTCTGTCCAATAGCGGTGCCCTCATCAGGTTCTGTGCCATCTGTGTCCATAGAAACTGGAAGAAATAAGCTGGATGAGTAGGATGGGCCTCAGCTGGCGGGAGGTTTCCTCTCCCAACGCCAGGTCCAGGAGGTCAAAGGTTGAACTTCCCACTGACAGTTTCTTTCTGTCCGTTTGGGACATAAAATGTTTCGTAACGCTCACGGCTCAATATTTAAAGTAATACTAACTTTTTCATACAAATAAATGTTGACTGACATACAATAGTGACTCAACCAATACCCAGTTCAGCTTTTACATTTGCTGTTAGAAAGAGCGGGTAGGTTTTTCCTGGGAAAGATCCTGAAACTCTGTCCTCCTCCTGTTATTTGTAGCCGCTTCACTGGTCTCAGAACAGCAACAGCCCATACTGGGTTGTTTGGGGGGTTTGGGAGCTGCTGTCAGTCCAGTGACGTCCATCTACTGGACACACTATCGTGAAGTGATTGAAACAGCAGAACACCAAAATCAAAATGTCAAGAAAAACAAGAATCTAGCAGATTATAACTTGCTGGCTATCATTTCCTAAGAGTAGGCGTCATGTTTTTTTTTTTTTTTAAATGGTGGTTCTCTCGTTCCCTGAAGTCAGCAAAAGCAGAAATTAGAATTTAGATGTTGAGGGGTTGAGGACAGTGTGTATGTGTGTGTGTGTGTGCTTTGTAATAACCACATCAAGTGAGTGACACTTGTGACAAATGGCTTCACAGACCGAGAGAGAGAGAGAGAGAGAGAGAGAGAGAGAGAGAGAGAGGAACTGGAGGGTGGAGGGAAGAGGAGGGAGGTCGGTTGGTAGCAGCTGCGGGTGGAGATTCGGAGATAGCGTTGCCGAGCGTGAAATTCCTCCCTTCTCCTCCTCTGTCCTCTGAAGCCATCCATCCATGTGCAGGCCAGCAGGCGAGGACCTCAACAATGGAGGCTCAGATGAACTCCTTCCCTCTCCCCCCCCTGAACCACCATCACCCCCCGTTATCTGAACGCTCCCCCACCACAGCCCTTTTACCTCCGATAGTGATCGTTCTTTCCCTCTTCCTCTGCACCACCTTACTAGATTCCCCTCTCCTCCGAGCCTTACCACCTCCTCCGTCTCCTCCACACAACACCATCTTGCTATTCCCCTCACTAAACCCTCACCTCGGGCACTAAGCCTCCCCCTCTCTCCCCTTCACCAGTCACCCCTGTTATCACCACTGCTGTTTACATGCACCATAAGGGCAATGCCAGATGTAGCATGCTGCAGCAGTCACTTTCTCCTCACTACCACTCTCTTCTTTGTTGTGCACTCTCTTGGGAGAGCAGTGTGACCTCTTTCTTTCTTCGCTGCGTCTTTCTTTCTTCCTTTCTTTCTTCGCTGCTTCTTTCTTTCTTTCTTCGCTGCTTCTTTCTTTCTTTCTTTCTTTCCACAATGAAAAAACACAAAATCTCTGTAAACATAGCTAATTTTGAGGAAATAAGCGTTACATTTTACATTAAACGTCATCAATTGTTGATATTGAAAGTTGAAATAGGAAGTTCAACATAGGGTCAGAACATATGAAACACACCTCCAGCCGACTGTCTTCTTGGATCCCTTTATGGAAGCAGGTTGTATAAAGCTGTACATACAGTAGCTAATGCTTTTCTGTACTTTTCCACTCTGTAGCTTTCAGTACTTTTCCACTCTGTGCAGAATGTTTGATGGCCATGAAAATAATAGTGATGCTAGCTTATCCCTTTTTTTAATTTAGTTTAGATTAGTCTGCCGTTTGTTATCAGTAAACCTGTTTTCTTCAGTGCATGAACTTCCATTTTCAAGGCAGTGCAGCCTCCTCCGTCTCCGTACGCTGAAGAAAACCTCCCTGAACAACACCCCTACCTGAACAAGGTGACACAGTGCCTTGACCCAGATACTAAAGGTCTCTTTGATGACTCTGAGCGAACCTGACGCACTTTAGTGAAGAACTTCCAAGATCCTGAAAGGTAAGGGATCCTTTTGAAAACCCACTCTCACCGTCGGATCGTCGCTGCTTGTGCTGAGGGAATTATGGCAGAGTCGTCTTTGTGACTGATGTAAGCTGGACCTTTTCATGTGTGGTTCATAAGGAGATGTTGTCTGTAAGGTAATATGTGAACCGGGTTCACAAATAAAACTAACTGGGTTACTTCAATAGTTGGGGAATTATCCATGGAGTGAGCTGGTTCACAAGCGAGAGTACCGAGTAGTTCAGGGACCTACTGCAGACTGGGTAAACAATGATCTAAAGTGCGATAACTAACAATGTTTGACATGTGACATATGTGATGGAAAATAATAATGTAAGTGTGTTTTTAATGTGTATGTATAAGTGTGGAAAACTACTGAAATCAGAGGAATGTGTGTATGTTCTTTACTTGGGAAATCTCAAAGATGAGTAGATCTTGGTGTCATGATGATTGGACTGTGCATGATTGTTTAACTAACCTTCAGACCAGAAAGGAGGGGAGACACATCATACTGACTTCATCATATTAACTATGCAACATGGAGTTTGTACCTGCTCTATCAACAGTCTAGTCTAGCCTCTAGAAAGACCCCATGACTGAAGGAGATTTGCAACATCCCATTACATGTGTATAAATATATCTGAGGAACTGAATTCACCAACTGGAGCTGATCTCGCCAACTAGACAAAGTGCAATGGACTCAAACTGCCACGACACATACCGTGTTTGACATAGTCTTCTTTGTTCTTCACAGCCTATAGGAGATGCGGAGGATGTGATACTGGGAGTGCAGATGCAGCCGATGGATCTCTTCTACTGCAGGTGAAGCTGCTCTTTCATTCACGTTGTGTAAATGGCAAACAATCAAATCTGACACATGAAATCACTCAGCCACAGCAAGAGTTATATTTTCTGACCTGGCTGAATTACCAATCGGATTCAGGGGAAATGATTGACATACTTGTCAACCTTGAGAGTCCAGAATAGGGAGCTCTTCAAACCAAAGGGGGTCTGGGGGTCTTCTCCCCAAATTACTTCCTGCATTCTGGTGATCTTTAATATATGAAACAAACAATGAAAATATAGTACTGCAAAAACTGCATCTGCATCCTGTCATTTCTTGTAGAAGGTTATCCTTCCTGGCTGATGTCTTTTTGTCCGAACTCTCATTTCGTTCACACGGTAGACGAACGTTTGCCTCCAACCACCACAGAACCAATAACCATAGAGACTGTGTTGTTGGTGAAACGTATTTTGTTGACAGTCCAGAAACAGCAAAAGTAAAAAAGAAAAAAAAGAAAATCTGATCAAAATATGTTCCACACTTTATATAAACCGGTGGTAACTTTCCTCTGACTATATCCATTCCCTAGCCTGTAGCCCTAACCTTTACCCTAATCCTAACCCCTTTCTAACCTCAACCCCAAGTACTGCCCCAAATCTCCTGAGGCTAATCCCATAGATCATCGTTTTTTCCCCCCGGTGGTACTTGTTTGATTCATGGCCCAAACGTACCAGAGATGCCGAGTGTGAATTGTCACACTGTGCCAAGCTCCAGTACACCGCTGTTGTATTTGCTCTGCTCTGTCACAGCAATTAAAAGCAACCAATCGCGACAGCTGTAGCTTCATTACCGGGATGCTGGATTACATGTATCAGAGTCAAAACTGTAATGAGCTGAATCCTCCCATAATGAGCACATTAATCCATCCCACCCACCCCCCCCCCCCCCGCTCTCTGCTCCTCGCTGTGCCTCTGCAGTGCTAAAACCTGCAGGAACCATCAGATACAGCCGTCAGCCATATAGGACTTACAGTTTAATCATGGTTTCATATAGATCATAAAGTCTCTTGGACCCTTTCATCCCTTCGTTTGAATTAATGCAGCGATGGAAGAAACATAATCCTGGGTTGCCTATAGGACAGCAACCTGCTTAATCCCATTGGGTTACCCGGTAGTGTGGTGCTAGTTGACGAGGTGCTGGTAAGGAAGGGGGGGCACAGATATACACAGTGGGATGCAGCTGGCTGGTATCTCTTTTTTCATATTACCGTTCCAGAGTTGTTATTCTCAATACTTCACAGCTTGTTGACAGCAGAGACAGCTAAACACTGTACGGTCAACTTGGCTAATACGACAGGCTGATAAAAACAGGTAGGTGTTGAGGTGTTCACAGATGGGCTAAAAATACATGGCTTGGGTTTGAATCTACAAGCTGGGGACAAAGTGTACACTGCTCATTTCTTTTCTTTTTCTTACCATGTATACTGTTACTGAGATGGGTGCAGTGTGAGCAGGAGAGACCGATGAAGAACTTCAGGGATGAAGCATCGAGGCAAATTATGAAATCAGCAGCTCTATTGTGCAAGCCTCTTTTCATTTCTCCGGGAGAACACTCTAGAGGAGGCATGTTTCATCATGGTGCTGACAACACCGTTGTTGTTGTGTGCAGGTCAATAACTGGGCTGGTTTTGAGCCAACTCTCTCTGACTAGTGCAAAGACTACCATAATTGAGAGAATCAGACCAATGCAATTACTCCATTAGGCTCAATTGGCTAACAAAGGCCATACCAGTGAGCATAGGGATGGAGAATGCTGTTTCCTATTAGTATTATCTTCTTCTTCTAACTGCTTTCATGAAGACTTTGGACTTACACTATTAATTGAAAATGTATTTTTCACTTATATGGCACAAATACAACGTTACAGCCAACACTGCTGTTTCTGACTGCAGTGAATCATGATACAATAAAGCCGCGCAGGCCGGTCTGGAACAAACAAACAAGCTAGCGCTATTAGATTAGTGTGACCACCGCGGGGGGGGAACAGGTTGTCAGCTGTTCAACAGAGAGGATGATGGGAAAACGGTGAATCGGTCATGACTCGGGCTAACTTTACAACCCGAGAGTAGTTGCTGTACTTTTACAGTGAAGCATGTGATTGAATTAGATGTGTGTGTATGTGTGTGTGTGTGTGTGTGTACATGCTCATGTGGAGAGCACATTAGGTGACCAGCTGCTGTTTTGGTCACCTAATCACATCTTTTGTTTTTAATTTTTTTTTTTTTTTAATCCAAATCTGTGCAGAGCTCATTTGGGAAAAAACAACGGTATACAATTGCAGCATTACATGACAATTTTAAGAAAAGTGTATAAAATGAATGAAACTAAATGTAAAAGATGTATGGTCTGACATATAGAGAGCGTGTTGAAGTATCTAATGTCTTCAAATCAAAGCCAGGCCTATGTGGTGCTGCGGTGGTAGAGCTGCTTCACCCTGAATATTCCTAGCAGGGGTATTCATGTAATGACAGCACCTTCCTCAACCGGCTCATAGATCTAACACTTCCCCTCCTTTTCCCTCGCTTTAATCTTTTCATCTTCTCCTCTTTCGTGTTCATCTGACTCTGATCTGCCTCGCCTATCTCATTCAGCGGGGCTGGTGAGAGATGAGGTCCTTTTGTGCAACAGTGGGGGGGAGGGGGGGACGGATCTGAGAATGAAAGGGGGAGTTTAAAAAAGACGGTGACACAATCGAGCCGCCGTCAAATAAATTGGGATGGCACCTCTCCAGTTCCATCAGAGAGGGTATCTGCTCCGTTTCGATTCCCCGATCCGTGGCACAGATGAGCGAGCGACCTAACGAAGGTGTGATGTATCTTTCCGCCCGATTCTCGCAGTGATTTATGTAGTTAGAGTCTCTCTTTCTCTGTCTCTCCTTCCTTTCCTCTCTCTCTTGCTCATCCATCTGTCTCTCTCTCCCCCAGCCTCTCTCTTCTAATCAGCTCTCGGTGAGCTTATTTAAAGTAATCGATTGCCTGTAATGTGTTGTGGCATTGAGAGGCCGTAGCCCCGCCCCTCTTTGAGAACTATAGATCTTCTCCCACAGCTATTACTTGCTCACTAGGTGTGAATGATGATCTCCATATGCCCAGGTTAACCCCCATCCTCACCGGTAGGGCTCTGTGTATTAGTCATGCCTACATGCTATTACAACCATGTGTCGAGTGCACACCTGGTATATGTGTGTGTGTGAGTGTGTCTGGATAAACACAAGCATGCTTGCATATGTGTGTGTGTGTGTGCCCTGTACGCCACATCATCACATCCTGATACGTGTGCATACGTGACGGCCTCACCTTCTTAGCCGTGTTAACTTTTTGCCACAGCTGCACGCTGGCTGGCTGTTTACACTGCCCTTTTCACCACGCCGCCACACACCTGGCCTGCGTTTCCTGTCACGTACAAAAAACTGTGTGTCATGAGAGTGTCATAACACCATGGATATACATGGCGAGGAGGGCAAGGAGGAAAAAAACAGGAATAAAGCACACACACACCTGTGTTTCCCCTATATGTATTCTACCCACCATGCTCAAAACATTTCTATTCTAAATGGTCTCTTTAACTAAAAAGGCAGGTGTTATATTTATTTTTTCGACTTGATCTGAAATGTGAAATGTGAGTCATATTTCCTAATAGTAACTTTCTGACTTAATAACACTGGTTTTGAGGTGAAATCTAATTTTTTTAATAAAAATGTTTATGGGGAGGGGGGGGGGGGGGGGGGGGCTGGGTACTCCCAGACTCCCATAGCTTTGCACTTCCTACCACCACAGTTGAAAAAAAATAAAAAAATAGGGGAAACACTAGTACATACTCATCTCTAGTTCATATCCATCCACAACACATATTTTTAGATAGTCCAAGATCCAAATCTAAACTCTTTTATATTGTTTTAAGCTGCCATGGTATCAACTTCATTTGTCAACTGGTAGGGATTCAGTCTTGCTCAAGGGCACTTCAGCAGGGAGGATGCTTTGCCGACAGAGGGGATTTGAACCTGGGTCGTTCGGTTGAGTCCATAGAGTCCTCCTCTTGCTGTATTAGATTCATGTGGCCCAGCGGAGGACCGAGAGAGCAGAGAGACTCTCAGATGAAAGAATTGACTTTCCCATCAGCCGACATTGTCAAAGATCATCTTCAGCTATATCAGGCAGGGGCTTTGTTATCCTGAGTCTGTGTGAAAGGGTGTATGTGTGTACACTGTGAATCTGTATGTGTGTGTGTGTGTCTCATTGTCACAGGCCAAACTTTTTTCCTTGCACTCTGAGAGTTTTGTACTCTGCTGCTGCTGCTTCAACATCACAGACCTCTGACACCCACGGCTGCGGCTCTATTTTGTCAGATGCTCCCAACAAGTAGCGCCAAAGTGGCAGACTCCACACCGACACATGAAATACGAACTTCTCCTGAACTGAGGTGAACCAGTTTGGAAGGAGGGGGAGGAGGGATGGAGTCAGGGAAAAGGCAGGAGGGAGCGGTGGTAGAAAAAAGTGGGACGCAAAGAGATGGAAACAAGGAGAGGGACGCCTTTGACAGACGCAAGACAAGGGGAAAGTGTTCAGAGAGAGGCTCACGAGGAAAAAAGAGAATTATATTAAATAATTTTCCCCCCTTGCCAAGATTTTGCTCGGCATCCAGACTCAAATTGCCTTGGCTGGTTTTTCAGTTCCTTTGTGGCAGCATTGCTTTAAGTTAAGTCCAGACTCTTTCTCAGTGTGATGTGTGTTTTATTTGGAGGCCGGTGTGTGAGTGTTACACATAAACACACACACACACACACACACATATATTGTAAACACACATACAGCTGCACACAACAGCGCACACTCACGTGGGCGTACGCAGGCACATTGTTGAGAAAATTGGGTCGTGCATGTTTGTTTATAAGAGCAAGGGAGTTTGTGTTTGGAAGGGGGCCAACGAGAATACGGTGATGGGATCAATCAGAGCTGGGTACTGCACGGCTGAAAAAGCAGACACACACGAGCGTGCACACGTGAGCAGACACACACATACATACATACACACACAGAGTCATATAAATGTGAAATCGTAGCCAGCTCTCACCACCACACCCTGAGAGCGTGCAGCACTCTGCTCCCTGCCAGACCTCATTTAATGAGACTGCATGGGAGTACTAGCTGGAGAGTCTACCCAGAGACAGCACACACACACACACACACACACACACACACACACGCACACAATCATAATTGGATTCAAACATCATGTATTTTACATATACCAAAACAGTGGTATGCAAAAAATGTGTTCGCAAATGTGCCTACCAACACATTCATTAGGCACATGCTGAATTCATTCAATGCAAAAATGCTGTACATGCATATTGCCATAGAAACACTCATGCACAGTGGACGGTGTACTATAGAACACATGCAGTCGGTGAATACACACTCATTACACACATTGCTAATCCAATGCTACGAGTGCACAGAGATACACTCAGGCCACCACACAGGCTTCTGTTCATTCTCAAGCCGGAGACAGTATATAGTATACTGCAGTTATATGGGCAGCAACAGCTGGGGCCAGGTTCAGTGGTGGTCATTTGTGTGCAGTTTGTTAATGTGTGTGTGTGTGTGTGTGTGTGAGAGAGAGAGTGTGTGCATATGTGCATGTGCATGCCTGTTTGCCTGTGTGCGTTGCCCCCATTGTACATTCGAGGTCACATGAAGCACTGGGTTTTAAAAAGCTTTGTAAGGTCTCTCTTTCCAACCTATGGGAAGTGTGTGAGGGGAGTAAAGGGGGAGGGAAGAGAAAGGGGATAAGGGAGAGGACAGGGAAGAAAGATGGGTGTGTTGGTTGTGTTGTGTGTTGGGTATTAAGAGAGGGGAAGAAGAAGGGGAGGACAGGATAGAAAGGACAGAGAAGGAGAAGAGTGAGGAGTAAGCAGTATCTCATAGTCTCTCTTTCTCTTGACTCATTCAAACTCAGACCTCCTCTGTTTAGAACAGTCCTTCCTCCTCAGTCAGTGATTGATACTGACTGTATTTTTCGGTGTCTTACCTTACTGTAAGACTTACTGTATGTTGTCTGTGTACGTGAACAGTATCCTGATTGTTGTTCTCTGTATTGTATCACATGTGGTGTTGAGGTAATGAAGCAGTTGACCACTGTGGGATCAATAAATTACTACTACTATTACTATTACTAGTACTAGTAAACATACTACCACTACCGCTACTACTACTATTACCACGACCACCACCACCACCACCACCACTACTACTACTACTACTATTACCACTAATGCTACTACTGTTCCTCGTCCTTTCTCATTCCAGGTTTCCCTCATGTCTTCATTGTGTCTCCTTCGTCTCTTTCTTCTCTCCTCCTTAACTCACCTAACTTTAATTCTTCCTCCCCTCCCCTTCCTCTCGTCTTATCCGGGATTTTAAATTCCAGCCCCTGCAGTCATCCAGGGCTCGGGCAGTCAGCCAGGACAGTGAGCAGTGTTTAAATCTCTCCATTCTCCTCCTGAAGAAGCTGTCTTCTGGATCTGCCCCGTAGGCAGAGAGAGAGAGAGAGAGAGAGAGAGAGAGAGAGAGAGAGAGAGAGACATACAGACAGAGAAAGGATGAGGGAGATGAAGACACCACAGGGAGGAAGAAAGAAAAAGGAGGGGGGTATAATGACGAATGAGAGTGACTCAGGCATTATTCAGAAGGTACTTAACTTGTTTGGATGTTGCATATTCAGATACCTACATTTGAATCTGCACCTTGGAAGAGGAGGAGGCATTAGAGAAGCATTAGAGAAGCATTAGAGAAGCATCCGGAAAAAAACGGAAAATAACGCATTACTGTGTTCCGAGTCTGTGGATGTTCACGAGATCCTTATGGGTAGAAAGCTTGCCTGATACGTGGAACATCCATGGTTATTCTCACTCATAGATATCTGGAAGTGAGTACACGTTTTAAATATAGTGGGTACTCCATGAAGTTAAGGGGTTAGGGTTGCAATTCAGACAGCATACAGATGGGCTTATAACTTTCCAGTCACAACTGTGTCTCTCCTGGAGGGTTTGATAACAGAGAGAGAGGGGTTTCCAGGAAGTCAGGGGGAAAAAAAAGCTATACCGATCTATAAATCAACTTGCAGCTCTTGTGGTCAGCGTGGCCGGGGGACGACGACTGTACTGATTTGTGCCAGTAAGTCTCAGGTCTGACAAGCTCTCTGCTGGGCATCCAAGTGTTGTTTCTTCTCCTCATCTCGTTCCCTTGTTCCCTCGTTGTCTTATTTTTGAGTGTTTAATAGTGCGGCTTTTGCTCCTCCGCTGAACTCGTTGGCTATTGTGGTTTATGGATGGCTTCTGATATTTATCATGCCGTGGTCTCCGCTGTCTCACTCTCTCCCTTCACAGCCTAGATAAATGGGCACTCCCGCCGTAACCCGATCCCCAATTCCCCCCTGCATACCTGAATAATAACCTGCATACAAGAGGAAATGTAGGCAGGTCATTAGGGCCGTGACCCCCCGTTGGCCCCCGGGGGGGTCACCACGTCCCTGTGACTCTAAGCTCTAAACATAACTCGTGGTGGCGCCTTGGGGAGAAAAAAAAAAAAAAGAGAGGGTACTTGATTTGCCCTGGCACATCTCGAGACGGTGGAGGAGAGTGTGCTATTTTTAGCGACGAAGCCTCAAGATAACTTACAAATTGCAACACGGAGGTTTTGATTTGTGGGAACGTTTATCAGGTAATCACTGTTTTACCCTTTTGAGACAATTTCTTATCAATTATATAATTTGTCTCAATATAATGCAGAGGCGTGATACTGTTGGTCTGGCTGACTGTGATCTTTCATCGCACTTCATCAGACCGCTGTGATGTGTGATGATGATGATGATGCCTTTGGTTCACTTCTTTAAAGTCTGAGTAATGACTCAGTCCAGCGGCTCTTCGTTGGGGTTGAGTAATGATCCACGTCTACAAGTGTCTCTTTGGCTCCAGCTGGGTTGACCTCTGACCTCCGTGACATCATGGCCGACACTCTGCTGGTACCAGCTGTCGGTAAATATTTATTTCCAATCCACTGCGAGCTTTTGGTTTGTGAGAGAGAGAGAGAGAGAGAGATTCATGTATCGTAAGATCTTTTTCCTATAATGATTTGGTCATATCTGTGTATCATATGGATGTCTTTGTCATTTCCGTGTATCCTGTGGACATTTTTTGTCATATCCGTACATCGCGATAAACCCCTACTACCTATTACCTCAGCCCTCTTTTCATTCTGTATCATGGGAACTTTATTAGGTGTGATCCCACTCCAACTCTCTGACTCAAGGTCCATCGTAAATCAGAACCCAAGTTTGTTATCGTCCCTTTCGAGGACTACTGAGACCTAACGCTAACTCTTTTTCCTCCACATCTTTCCATCAGCAATTTAACTGTAATACGCAGCGATGCCCAAAGTAATTGTCCACGACTATCAAATTCGATAGATTCAATTTACAGGGACGCGTAATAAAAAACAGTGAAAACCAATTTCAAAACAACTAGCTTTTGGCTCAGCATTTATTCTGCATTGCTCCCGCTTTTTCACCGCCATGACGGGGTTTATTACCACCCCTGCACTGTAATAAGCCTCTCGAGGTAGAGAAGCCATGTGGCCTTGGGCTAGCCGGGGACGGTGGGCTGGTTATAAGACGGATCTGGTCGACGTCCAGTGCTAATATAATCTTCTAACGTTGGGTCCGTGAAAATGTCAACATGGCCCGGAGCTGCGCCGTGTTTACCGCAGCCTCCTACAGATATAAAGCCAACAATTTTGTGGCAGGAACTGACATCACTAGGAGGTTTTCAGAGGTATATTTTTACACATATGCATTCAGCGTGCCGCCTCGGGGGCTGCAGTCTGCGTGTAAAATTTCATAGCATCATCAAAAAATAACTGCAACATAAGTCATTGGCAAATGTATAAAACATTCTCATTCATCTCCCGGTTCCCTGTTGTCTACTGGTATTATGGTTTTCTCCATTAGTCATTTCCTTGTAGAGCAGTGTAGTGTGCTACGCTCAGAAACGTCGTCAGAGGAAGAAAGGCTACTTGCCATCTAAATGTGTCGTTGCCCTTGACCGGGGTAGCCTCAGAGAATACTAGTATCACAACTCTGAATCGATCGGTGTTTTTTCTGCTAACTGGCGCAGTGAAGCAAACGCTCCCTCAGAAAAGACCCCCTGACTTGTCCAGATGTTCACCACCTTGTCCTCTCTACTACTTTCCCCTTTCTTTCCAGAGTTTCTTCATTTCATCTAAGACAGGGTGGGAGCACATCACTACTTACTAGTTCCACTGTCACACCGGTCAATTCTGACCTGAGGCAAAAAAAAGAAATCTTGTGACAGAGCCTATCTGCATTTTATTTGTATTTTATTAATGCTTTTAATGTATTTTTTTTCACTGAGGGCCATTTCTACATTCAATTTCTGTCGCGTGGACATCTGACAGACATTAAAGGTGGCTGAATTTGAAACGGTGGCCCCGACAGTGAGGTCCCAGGGTGGAACAGAAATACCAGATGCAGTCAAGTGTGCCGTCGGTGCCGCACGCAATGTCAAATGGTGGGACATGCTACTATAGTGCCCCTCCAGAGACTGGACTGTCAGCCCAGTGGAGGACCGACGGGGCAGGCTGTGTGTGTGTGTGTGTGTGTGTGTGTGTGTGTCTTGCAAGACAAAAAGCCTATAAAGAAGCATTATGGTAGAAGTCCAAAGCTAATGGCTACATTTGTATGCTACAGCGTAATCCGGTTATCGACTCCCTCTTTGACTGAGCAACAGTACAGAAATGATTATCCCAGTAGTAATAGTAATAGTAACTACTACTCACGGCCTTTTTTTTTTGTTGACATCAAAATGTACCCATAACCCTGCGCTAGGGCAAAATCTAAAAGGAGTAAGACAGTAACTGGTTTAATATGGGAGCAAACCAGGCATCTTATAATTTATCTTCCAACCAAATGATGATGTTTCCATGCATCAAACCCAAAACCAGGGTGACAACGGATAGCTTATGTTTCAGGGCATCATATGGTGTCTCTTACAGCCAGTACAGGCGTCGTGTTAGCTAGCCAGGCAGAAGTCAAGACCGATTTGTGGGTGGCTATTCCCTGGTTGATCACTGTTATAACGGGGGCTGTCCTCAAGTCAAATCGAGTCATCGAGACCCTTTGATCTGGCTCCTCTGAAGCAACCCAGATGGCTTCACTTTCAGAGGGTATATTTACCTTTGTAAGTGAGGTGAAAAATGTCCTCATTAATAATATTGAGTTGTTTTGTCTTTGGGCCCGGCCGGCGGGCTTGTTGGTTGGCTGAAAGCAGAGGAATGCATCTGCCCCAGAGCAGGTCATGTTGAGGGAACGTTTAGCAGCAACGGCTACTCTGGATATCAGACGCAACCGTTCAGGAGCATATCGTGAAAACTGCCTATATGTTGATAAGAGAAGGGGGTATGTGTGTGATTGCATGCATGGGTATCGGTGTTCGTGTGCTGCTCACGGGATTGAATTTCGCCTCCTGAACTTTGCGGTGTACTCGTTTTTTTGGTGATGTGAGGTAAATCACCGAGAGAGGGGTGACCGGAGTCAGGAAAGGTGACACTTCTAATGGCACCGAGGGGTCACGGCAGAGAGCGAGGGTGAGCGTGGACACTGTGTCTTTGCCCTGACTTGTGTTATACTCCATCTTTCTTTTCTGTTTTGTAAATCCGTTGCCCTCTCATGTATGGTTTGTAATCCCCTCTGAAGCAGTGCAGAACCTCCCGTCTAATCTTCGAGACCCATGACTCATCGACTTACCGCCTGACTGCACGGATGCTTTTTGTTATCAGATTTCTTTTCTCCCCCCTGTGTGTTGCGACGGGAGGCTTAATGCGTCTTATTTTGATTAAAGTGCATTTATATTAGTTCACCGCAGAGAGAGAGAGAAAACAACATATTGAATCTATGAATTTCAATATGGAGAATCCCCATCTGATCTGTGCGGTGCAGGGAAGGATGTAGGCTGCTGCCATGGGGAACGCTGGCTTATGAGTTTATTGTCTTCAACACACACACACTTGGCTTTTGTGTCTTCTTTACACCCTTTTGCAGAGCTATTAAGAGGGTGTGTGTGGAACATGTCACTGCTGTCATTTCAAAAAATGTTGGGTATTTTATTTATTTATTTACTTGTACTCGACATGAAAAGTGACATGGTCCTTTATGTGTTGAGCGTGTTTCATAACCCGGGGGGTTTATTAATCCCATTCAGGCTCTATTGTGAAATGTGGTGAATGAATGGACGTCAATCTGAAATCTGTCATTCCCGTCTAGGAAGCTGTTTCCCTTAAATCCTAAAAAAGGTAACCTGATTGAGCTACAAGGTTTTATCTCTGACAGTGGTGGTCTTACCGGGGGCCCTGAGACTAATCTGGTCTGGTGCCATGTGAGGCAGATCATAATCTCATAGTGTACACCCAAGCACTTTGCATGGACTGCCTGCCAGGTTTTAGGGATTTTCAAGTGTGCAGATGGGAGGATTAAGACAATGTTCAAGTCTGTATGGTGTATGTGTGTGTGTGTGTGTGTGTGTGTGTGTGTGTGTGTGTGTGTGTGTGTGTGTGTGTGTGTGTGTTTCCACAGGAGGGTGGCCGTGAAAGGAGGGTAGTCTGTCACAATAGAGCTGTCATAAAAAACAGAACTCCAGACACAACACGTCTGCTTTCACCACCATGGGAGGACACAATGTACAGTGTGTGTGTGTGTGTGTGTGTCTCTACCTGTCTGCACAAGATGCACTCTCTCCTTGTGTGTGTGTGTGTGTGTGTGTACTCCACTCCCCTGGGACCCCATTGGTTTCCTTTGTCTGATTTCCCAGACCCCATGGGAGCTCAAACTCTTTAGACTTCTGACTCTGTTTCCAGCGGTCCAGTAGCGCCGTATAGATCTGCCGTCCGCCTCCTTTTTCCGATCGACACCACCAAGTCAGAGCCGGCCTCTCTATTCATTCCTTCCATGTCTGACATCGATAAAAATGACCTGGCGACCATTCAGACATACCTCTCTTTCACTTCCAATTTCCTGCCAGCCTACAGATACAAGGCAGACTGGGAGCAATAGAGGTAAAAACCCACCCATGTACTCCTTGGCTTGCGAAATACTGGGGGGGATAAAGGCGAGCAGTTCCGGATCACGTCGCGCGTTAATCTGAAGTCGCTCGCGGTTCTATTTTCGTCTGAATCTTTTGAAATACCTGGGAAAACGGTTGAAGTGGCACAACTGGAAAAGGGACGGTTTGTGATTACAGCAGCAAAGCAGTTAGTGTGGATGTGAGCGGTCAATAAAGAGGTGGGTAAACAATGGCCTCCAGTCGGTGATCATCATAAGGCGAACAGGAAAGCATTCATTTGGGGGCTTTTCCCCTTAAAATACCATATCCTCACATAGCTAACATTAGTTTTCCACTACTTAACTTGATGTATGCTGTGAATGAATGTACATGTCAGCCTAAAAAAGTGGGTAAACTCTATTCTGCAAATAAAAAGGCGGGTAAGCTGAGTTTAGGTGGGTGTATCCCCCAACCACAAAGTCATATATTGACTAAGAGGAAGTTAGAGAAATACATCATGATGTTTTCTAATTCACCTGAAGGAGTATTAATGTCACTTTACTCAAACTGCAGACTATGTAAAAGGTTGTTTGTGTCTGTCTCTGCAAAAAAGATTTGTTTTGTGATTGACAGGCGCTTGCATAGCTCACCCGACGGAGAATTGAGACGCTCATGTCTGGTATTTTCCACAGCGGGCTGACGGAGAGGGCATATTTGTTTTCGCAGCTTTCCCTTTCCGTTGATCAAAAGGCACTGGTGAGCGCAGATGGAAAGGGAGAGGAAAGGGAAAAGAGGGAAAGAGAGAGAGAGAGAGGAGGCAGAGAGAGGGGAGGGGAAAGGAGTGCGGAGATATCTGAGAGCTGTGGTGAGCAAATAAGTGGTGAAAAGGTATAATAAATCAGCATAAATAGCCTGTTATTTGTTGATTTACCCAGAGAAGAAGTGAGTGGCTTGGATGGGGAGGCTAGAGCTCAGCTGCTGTCTGTCCCGGCAGCACCGAGCTTGTCTTGGCAGGTGCATTGAAGGCACAGAGAGAGAGAGAGAGACATAAATAATGGTGAAAAGTGTGTTTTTTTTAAGCTAAAAATTAATAACAGGAATCCAATTATGTTATCGGTGTTGTGTAACGTCTAAGACGGCATTCCTGTGACAGGTGGGTAATCTTATGAAGAGTGTTTTGACAGTCCATCACACCGCGAACGCCGGCTGGAGTCTAATCCCCTCGGCTTCATTTTGAATGTCATTCCGTTTTGATTTTAATCTGTTATATGAATGCCCCCCCCCTCTCACATGTACACACACACACACACACACACACTCTCTCTCACACACAGAAAAATATCGCCACTGCCTCCCGCCTCCGTCCTCCTCCTTCCTCTTCCTCCCACCCGGTCCTTTTCACAGATTTTATTGCTATCCTCACCTGACACGGCCGCGTGCGTTTGTCCGTCCGTCTGTCACATGAATGATGCAGCAGCAGTAACAAGGATAATCCAGGACCGCCTCAGGATCCCTCCTACCATCCACCGCTTTGGCCCTCGAGAATCCAACTGTGTTTTAACAAAAATTATTGTTATTGTATCTCTTCTCTCTCATCCTGATATTATAACAATGCTATTTCCAGTTCTATCAAGTTATCTGAGGAAAGTTAATTAAAGTATTGACTTGATTAATGCGGCATCTTAATAGAAGCTTTCAATAATTAACAAGTCAATGCAGCGTAATTACAAAACCATTAAAGCCGAATAACAAAACCAGCAGTTCTTCTTTTGTTATGTTTACTCCCCCTTGCCTCTCTCTCCCTCTCCCTCTCTCCTCTCTCTCTCTCTCTCTCTCTCTCTCTCTCTCTCTCTCTCTCTCTCTCTCTCTCTCTCTCTCTCTCTCTCTCTCTCTCTCTCTCTCTCTCTCTCTCTCTCTCTCTCTCTCTCTCTCTCTCTCTCTCTCTCTCTCTCACACACACACACACACTCCCCGCCGTCTCATTTCACCACGGTCTTAAATAGCTCTCTCTTTCTCTGGTCCATCACTTAAGGATACGATGTGCATGAGGTCCAGTGAGCAGGCTGAATGATGGCATATTTGCCTATGTTTCTCCTTTCTCTGCCAGAGTTTGAAGTGGCTCTTCTCCTGGGACGTTGTTTCTGTCTCCTCTGTTGTGGCCAAGGTAGATTAATCATTAATCAGCTCTCCCTCCTTCCCAGCCCATCTGTGTGGCCTCATCTCCCACTAAAAAGACCTCAACTATCCCAGGATCCTTCCAGCTTTTGTTGGCCGTTTTAGTCTGTTAGTTTTTGTTTCACGTGTTTTAATCCTCCTTGGGAAGAAGAGCTTTTGAATCAAGGGCAAAAAAGTGTAACAAAAAAAAGCTTTACACCACAGACTAGACTCAGGATGCAAACCTATTTTACTGTAATCTAGTTTGAAAACATTTAAGTGTTTACCTCAGAATGTGATGAAGGAAAACTCTAAAGCTTGGGGATTTACTGCTCCAAAGTCTAATAATCCAATTATCCCAGCCAGCAATGCATGCGTATCTCATTCTGCACATATATTTTACTTCTACTCTCATAAGCCTCCATTTTTTAAAAATCTGTTCCATATCACTAAGTCGGCACTGAATGAATTTAAATGTCAATGAGCACCTGCGTTTATTCTCTCCTCGGTTCCTCGACACCGGTATCCATGTTTTTCTAATTCTCCTGCCAGTAACTTTTGACGTTCAGAGTTTCTATTCCACTTGTGGCCCGCAGAACAATAGCGTCACAGTCTAAACACCTCGACTACAGTATCGGTAACTATATAATTTAGCAGCTCTGCAGCCGAGGCAGCAGGGTTGGTCCTCAGGGGCCTCGCAGACTGGGGGAACCAGGAGGACGACGGCCCCCACAGCTGCTTCTCTCATTCTCGGTTTCTCTATAAGACTGTTGACTTCATTTCCTGCAGGCCGCGCCCCAGGACGCCTTTGTCTGCTTTTTCTGCTTTTTCACTCCTCTTGGTTTTCTATTCTCCTTGTTCTCGCTGGATGTTTGTTTCTCTCTCTCTCTGTATCTGTCTCTCTCGTTGTCTCTCACACTTTTCTGTATTTCTTTCTAACCCTCTCTCTCTCTCTCTCTCTCTCTCTTCACCATGACGCACCTGAACTTCTCCAATCTCTTCCATTCTACAACAAAATGCGACAGTCAAATATATAAAAACGAAAATGTAATATTGAGTATGCATTGATGAGCTGCCGTCTCCCTAACCACTGCACAGCAGACGACCTATTATTGAAATATGAACCGCATGCCCGTTGTCCTGCTCCTTTCTAATTACCCATTGAGCTGACATGGTACACATTGTGTATGACTCCCCCAGACAACCTCCTTTGTTTTTCAGTGGGTCATTGCAGTTGCCAAGTTTTCAACTTTTATTCGCTTCTCTTGGCATGACTGCACTGTAAGTAGCTGCAGAGGTGCAGTAATAAGGTAACATTAAACATTAAACGTCTAACCCCACGGCATAAGTGTGCGCGCGTGTGTGTGTGTGTGTGTGTGTGTGTGTGCACGTGTGGCTCCTGCTTTTTCTATTTAAATGACTTTTTTAAAAGCGAGCGGTTCATCAGCAGGTCAACCATGCAGAAGCGCAGGGTGATTTATGATGTCTGCAGGAGGGGAGGAGGAAGGGGAAGGGGGGGGGGTCAGGAGGGGAAGGGAGGGGAGAGCGATCTAACACCCCATCCAGAATAGGATGTTTTGGCAGCCTGCATGTTTGGTGCCCCTGCCGTGACAAACTGTGTTGACACTACGAGATAAAAAATGGACCAAGGTGCTTTCAGGGGACGTGGAATTGTGAAAACCCTGGGTTTTACAGAGTTGTACTCCTCTGCACCCCTCTTCCTCCTCTACCTCCACCCCCCTCCTCTTCCAATGTGCCTGAAGATTGCAATCCAGATTGTAACCACCTCTGTCAAATACAAGGCATGACATTTACATCTAATCAAAGGCTTCGTCACATCAGTAAATCCATGCAAATCCACCCACACACATATGCACATACACACCTTTATAAAGACGCCTGAACATGTGCATGCACAGTGACGCACAAACGCACACGTCTATCTTCTACCTTGCAGAGGAAAAAAAAAAAGTAGTCTGATCTGAGATGACTGTTGTAATGGATGAGAGTGGAGTGAGAGATGTGACTGACCAATCAGGTTCATCGTACCCCCCACCGTGCCTCCCTCCTACACTCATGAATTTCTTCCTTTCATCTCCCTCCACTTGGGCCTTAATCACAACCACCCCTCGCTCTCCTCTCCATCTCCCCATCTCATCCCTCTGTTTCTGTCTCTCTCTCATAGTCTTGCATCCCCCTGATTGAAAGCATATATCTGTCATGCCAGTGTGTATTAGCTGCGACATTCAAGACAGAAATTGTAACGGTGTCTGTGAGGAGAGCCTGCTGCTTGCCTGTGCACAGGCTGAGCAGAGAGTGAGCAGGTTTGGGTGACATTTGAGATTTCAGAGAGACTTCTGTTAAAAGGGAGGAGCCATTTTTGGGGGGGGGATGGAAAAAAATAAAAAAGAAGAAATACAGCAGTTGTGTGTTTATAAGACAGCGGTGTGTTTGTGTTGTAACTCTTACTTTGTTTGTCATCTCGTTAAACTCGTCTACTTCAGTGAGGCTAAAAACGGGACCGATTCCACGCACAACGCGGCAGTTCAACGCACGGGAAGGTATTTACCCAGCGTCACGTGTTGTCTAGCCGCTGAAGTTAAACACCTGATGAGGGAAAAAATGCCTATTTCTCCTCAGCTCAAATTCAACAGAAAACAGCTGGCGAGGCTTCATTCATCTGCGAGAAGATTTACCCCATCACTGTTTCACGTAAACATCTGAATAGCGCCGCGTCGTTTCAGACTATTTTTGACGGGATGAACACAACTGTTCCGCAAAAAAATGGAATGAAAAAAGCTGCTAGAAAAGCTGTTGCACGTTTTCCCCGTATGTGAAACCTGTTCAATCACTTTGCATCCAAATCACCTTTTTTGACACTTGTTGCAGAAAAACACAATGAATATATCACAGTATATTTAGTGCATAAATATTTAGATTCATTTCGGTCTGCGCCCATGGTCTTGTTTACCCTGTATTTTTGTTTTCCTCTCTGGATGCACCAGCTCAGTGCTTTTCCTATGGGTCTAGTGTTTGATGTGGAGTAAAAGGCTCCAGGAGTTTATGAATGAATATTTTAAAGGGACTCAGTGAGGCGGAGGGGCACAAAATGGCTCCTCTGTCCTCGCTACAAGTCAGTCAGTCATCCTGCCGCAAGCCCCGCTCTGGTATCTCATAAAAGCAAAGCTGCATCACTCGGCTGGAAATGGGAGTTGAGTACACTCTGTTTTTCAGCAAATGGCCTGTGCATGTGTGTGTTTGAGGGCGAGAGAGAGAGAGAGAGAGAGAGAGAGAAAGTGAAAGGCACAGAAAGGCAGGCAGACATAAAGAGTGAGAGAGAGAAAAACAGAGATATGGGGTGTGGGAAAAGGAGAAAATGTGTAGGTGCGAGTTTCTAAAATGGGCTCTTGTGTTGTAGGCGTTTGTGGGTTGTCACATTAATGTGATGATCAGCTCTGAGCCTGATTCAGCCCAAATGGTTGTTGTAGGTGTCTCAATCAAGATGTCAAAAAAAGGGCTACAGTCCCTTTCCACTTAAGATGTTATCAAGCTGGGAAAATTGGTATCTAATAATGTGACGGCTCACACTGTTTTCATGGGAGCGAGGTGACAAATGCTAAGGGTACGCTGACTTCATCGCCAAAAGCAAGAGGTCATCAGTCGAAGTCTGTGCTCTCTGTGTTCCCCATTGCATAAGCACTTACAGTTGGACAATCTTGTGAAATCTAGCAGTCCCTGTGGGACTACTATCACCAAAAGCTTGAAAAACGCATCTACATGCAATCTGATCTCTGCTCTAGTGTCTGATTTTTGGCTTTTGAAATCCCCCTCCGTCTGGTTCCAGTCATTCTCTGTGCATATAGCAAGAAAGAGAGAGAAGGAGGGCAGAACGAGACAGAGGTGGGGGCTGCTCTAAATCCAGTTGCATAAGTGGTCTGTTTTTGTCTGTCTCTCCATCTCATTCCATATTCTGTACAGCTACAGAGATACGATCAGACCTGGGTCTCAGAAAAGGAGGGAGGGGTGAGGGAGGAGGAGGAGGACGGGAACATCTGAAAGAGCTGTGGCGTTCTTTAAACAGATGGATATTGGTTTGTGTGTGGGAGCGACGGGCCGTGCTGCTCAGGTGAGATTAAGAATGCAGGAAGGTGATTAATCACCTCAGATCAGTCTGATGTGGAAGTGGCAGCGGTGACGATGACAACAACACCTGGGTTCATATTTGAAGTGCTCCTCAAATGCGCCGAGTTGCATCATTGGGTGACGTGAGAAAACAAGAATTTGCTGTTTCATTTTAGAGGCTGTCATCTTAAGCAGGTGAGGCTCGAGTCTTGTTAGAAAGGAATTTTTTTTTTGACAGCAGACGTCCCCATTAGTTGAGATCAGAGAAAACAAGCGTTTGAGTACTCCCTTTCACCGCTGCCTCGGAGATCGACTTGGGAAAATCCCGTCCCTCAGGTCATTTTGCAGTAAATGTCCTGATTCATATGAGTCTGGGAATGCTAGCGCCTCGGAAAACATCGGCTCTCAGACATCTCAAGAGAGGCCGGGGCTGTCGAACGAGCTTTCTCATATGGGGCCCGACGTGATAAACACACATAATATAGGAATGCTGTTTTGTCAGATGAACCTCGCTGGCCCTCTGACTTTTGGAGCCGTGTAATGTATTATTTATTTTTCCCCCTATGTGACCCTCACTGAGATATTTTTGTTTTCCTTAACATGGATTCCCTCTCACTTTGGCAAGTGTTCTATCTCTGGTATGTTCAGTACATGCTGATAAAAGATAAGATGTCTGCTGTGAGCCGTTTGCAGTTTTGGGACCTTCAGTGCCTCATATGGCTGCCTTTCCCTTCTTTCAGTGCAGACACACACACACACACACACACATAAACATACATGCACACGCACACACAGCCTCTTTCCCAAGTATTACTCAACATTTGCAATTTTCCTAATTTTGGAATTCGCTTAAAACTTTGTAGTTCTGCAGGTACAGTAAGGTCAATGGTTTAAAATGTTGCTCTTTAAGTTACCACAGAGTATATAAATGTCTTTATCTGAACCCCTTGCCAATGAATGTTACCCTAAGGCAACGTTTTGAGGCAAGGTTAATGGGCAACGTGGCCTTCAGCATGGACAAGGATTAGCCAAGAGGACAAAATCAATGTTACATAGCGGGCTGTAAACAAAGGTGTCATGAACAAATGCCGTTGGTAGTGAATATTGGCAACATTTCTGATCTGCTTTAATGTTAAAAGGTTGCCTATGGCCTTAATATATGACAGAGGTAATCAATCTGTGTTACGCATCCACACACACACTACAGTAAATCCATTAATCATTAGATTTCTGTATACATCCAAAGTCCTATTAGGTACCTTCAGAATCAATATATCATTTTGATAAACTTTCACAGCTTCAAGAGGTAGAAAATGGAGCCCAGGGTGTATAATAAAGAAAGGCAAGATACCTGAGTGCAACTACTTCTATTGAGGAGACTTTGAGCAAGGCACTTGGTCCCCCAGTCGCTCCAGTAGAGCTGCTCAGTGGCTCAAGAGTAGAAGACTGTGGTTGTACCGGGCAGCTCCTAGGTGTGAATGTGTGCAACTGTATGCATGTGAAGCAGGGCACTGCTGAAAAAATAGTGTGCATTCTCAGCAAAACCCTTCCCCTGGATAAATAAAAGTTAAAAAAATAAATAATAAACAACAAATACCTGACCTGGAACACTGTGTGAGTATGTGTACCCCAGGTATGGAACATTTCTGGCACCCATCTGCTGCTGGGAAGGGGCTCTGCAATCCAAGCAAGCATGTGGAAAGAGTAATATATCAGTGCTTAAAGAGGTAGAATAATCCGGATACACGCCAGACACTAACTCTACTCAGATGTGGTCTAATACCAGATGCCTCATATTTTCATTACTCCAGGTTATAAATGGTCGTATCATCATCAATATCGTGTGTCGTAATGTATCTCAGGATGTGCAGCCGGCTCCGCACCATGCTGACTTACTGAACCCGTTTTGAAATGTATTTTTAAAAGTTATATGGTAGCTTCACTGGAGCCTTTTTGACATATTTATCTATCACACTCATTTTCAAGTGCAAAGAAACAATCTTGAATCTATTTGAACACATTTCTGAAGGAGAAATGGTTGTCACTTTCACCGTACAGTTTGAGTAAGTTGTTTTTTGAGTGTATTTGAGGTAGAAGTTGTTTTGAAAAACATTCTCTTAGTCATTAAACTTTGTAAAGACCTGCTAAATTTCCTTAAAGGTTTGTTGATTAAGAAAACAGGAAGGCAGCGCATGCCTTGGTCCATTAGTTACCCTGTGAGCAAGGCTTTAGGTACGTACTGCCCCGGGGCGATGGACTCAACACACAACTCAGTACTGTAAACACATATGCTCGCACACACACACACACACGTGCGTGCACACATACACACTCAGGAAAACATGTAAACACGCACAGACGCAAGCTTGTGCCCGTGCAGTCGAGTACACGCGCAAACCATATAAATGAATTCACAAGCTTGGCGAGAGTTCATACTGAGTGTACACAAAAACACACACACACACAAACAAACACACAGGCATACACACTCGGAGATGTGATCTGCCAGGCGAGGCTGTGAAACGCTGCTATGTGAGAAAACACCTCACAAAGTAAACAGAGCCTCACAAGGCGAGCGCTTGTTCCAAGGCCAGAACCTAGGGCAGTGCTCCTCACATCTCTGTGAGAAGAGAGAGAAGGAGCGAGGGAGGAGAGAGGAGAAAGGGGGGGGCGGGATGACGAGATGAGACGAGATGCGGAGCATGAAAAACATGTTGGGGGGGTGGGGGGTGAGACAAGAGGAAGATGACACGAGAGTAGGGACTATGGAGGATAAGGGTACTAATAGAGGTGACGGAGAGGTGTGGGAGGAGAGGCGAGATGAAAAGGTAAAAAATGACAGCTTAGAGAATACAGAGAAGCAGGTAAAAAGGGAAGTAAGGGCAAGGAGATGAGAAAAAAATGACAGGTGTGAGACTATCGAGCACCAGAGGAAAAGGAAAAATAAAAGAACGCTTGCTTTTCATTTACTCTGGAAACGGTCATAGGAAAGTACACCAGACAGTACACATGTTAAAACCACAAAAGCTACTTGCAGCATGATAATCCATTACTGTAAGTCACACTGCCTCCACTAAGCTATAGTTCTGGATGATATTTAAAAGGCCAGAAGTTGGCATTTGACTCACATTTTTCAAGGTGACTATGCAGCAGGGGCCCCAAATTTCGCCATGCTCTCTCTGCGGAGACAACAATGAGCCAGAAGGAATCCAACACATGAGGTATTTTCTCTCAGAGCGCTTCCATTTTCCTCCAAGCAGAAGCAGACTGTTTTGAGAAACTTGAGCTTTTGTTATGCCTTATGATCTGCGATCTGGTGTCTCGTTGACACGTCGCCTTCCCCCACCACCAGAGAAACCTGCATGAGCAGATCCAACGACAGAATCCAGCAGAATTTCAAAACCCTCAATAACATAAAACTCAAAGCCCCAGCCTCACACATAAAAGGCGACGTGTTATTTTCAGGCCTGCCTGGCTGTTGTTTCTCCTGAAAGCCATTCCAGCCCAGTTCATTCTGGATGACTGGTATTCCCCCTCTACCAAAAGTTCATCCATAAAGGAAAGCAGCTGCCAAAAATTTTAATGACCACCGTGGTGCCAGGCAAATTTGAACATGGGTAATCTCTCAAATGAAGCCAGCCTTTTTGCAGCCAGCGAAAAGGCCTCAATGTAATGACTTTAATTCTATACCCACTTCTGTTTGTGAAGTGTTTTTTTTTTCTCGTTCAGCTTGGTGCTGAGGTGCCTTTCCCTCTAAACTATAATTGTTTCAGACATTTTTTTCCAGTCTGGAAAACTTTACTCTGATTGGATGACGAGTCGCTCCGAGTGCTCGGTGTCCGCGCTGTTCCGTTGCCATAGGCATTTTGCGTTGCTGTGATGCTTGGTGCCCCGGCTTACAGGATTGGTTGTTTATGTTGGCCCGCGGAAGAACCGTCTGGAAAAGGTCCTGGAGACTCACCATGATGCAATGCTACACTGAATAGCTCGCCAAAAGTCAAAACAAAACAAATGTCAATAACATTTATTACACTTTTGGAAGTCTTTCCTCTGCGTTGCTATGCATTGTAGATGTTTTGACAAGCTTTACTGGCAACCGTAAATGGCTATCACATCGCTAACAGAGGCACGGATATAAGATGTATTATTGACGATATGCATTTGCTAGGTAGTGCTCTTACATTTTGAGTTTTCAGAGCTGTGTTTTCTATCTGTTTCAATCTAAGCATCTGTTAGCCATTCGGTGAAACACCACTTCAAAAGCAATTTGGCTGAAATCAAATTCTGGGATAAATAGGGTGTATAAACAGTAATCAAAGTATGAAACAGCCAGAAAAGGAACATTAACTTACTCGCCATCTTGTTCTCCAGACAGTATTGTTTGTGCTTGTGGAAAAAAATGAAAAAAAGATGACTTCCTTGATCGATGCTATTAACAAACTGATTTGTTGTCCATCGTTGTTCTTTGTGCTTGTGCTTTGTTTACAACGTAGGCTTGTGTTATGTGCTATTTTACATCGTCACTAACAATGTGCTTGCTTGTATTCACCGTGTGTGTCAATGCAGGCATGTATGTTTGTGTGTGTGTATCCACATGTTTGTATGTTTGTGCACATGTGATTATTTATGAGTGTGTATGAATTTGTGTGACAAACAATCAAACAATAGGTAACCAGAGCCATTGAGGAGTTGGATGGCAAGACTAGGAGGGAAGCTAACCCACAGATGCCTGAGTAACAGTTTGTGGATGCGTGTGTGTGTGTGTGTGTGTGTTTCTATTTTGGTGTATGTGTGCATGTAGGATCTCCACAATCTGGTGCTTCAGCTTCTGAAAGACATCCTACGCTCATTGAGATCCAAAGGGCAGATTATCTCTGGCATTCCGCATCTGGAAGCAGTTGAGAGCCGAGGAGCCGCTTCTTCTGAGAAATATACACATATGTAGGACAAAGTGCACATGAACGGAGTAGATACACTCAAAATATCCCGGCATGCCATATTTGCTCCAAGGATGTAAAGATCACACACACACACACACACAATTGCACACGGTAATTGCATCTGAGTGTGTGTTCTTTATGCTCTGTGGTGCTTAGAGTGCTTCCCTCAGTTGTAATCATCTTATACTGCAGCCTTGATAACAGCAATAGTAATAGTCTACCTCACCATGACCATTGACCTGCTTGACCACATGCACCAGGGCTGAACCATCAGCTCTGGAGGCAAAATGCCTTGCAAAAATCTTAAAAAAACAAAAGCACTTTTCTTTCATCCCATCGTTTCTTCAATAACTAAACTACATTGGTAGGCAGGGAAAGCCAAATCAGTTTGTAATTATATTACACATAGGCGTCGTTAGGCCTGGGTGTCCGAGGCTACAGCCCTGGATGTTTTATGAATAGCCCCAGATCTAAAAAAAACAACAAAAAAACAACATTTTTAAATAGCCACGGATCTATTTATCTGCCATTCCGATGCATTAAAACCCTGGAAAATAATATGATATCATTGATCTAAAACGCAAGTACGTTTTGGGTCCTCTGTGTGTCATTCAAGGAGCAGATCTACTTCACACTACGCGCACCTTTTGTGTTAGAGAGAGAGAGAGAGAGAGAGAGAGAGAGAGAGAGAGAGAGAGAGAGAGAGAGAGAGAGAGAGAGAGAGAGAGAGAGAGAGCGCACCGGTTACAGGGCTTGTCACTGTTGGCACTTGGCAGCTATCTAGCTATGGATATAAGAAGTTTTTCATAAAGAAAAAGGAGGAGGTCAGGCGAGGTCAGGCGAGGCTACAGGAGGTGGAGGATGTGTTATCTCCTGTTGCTGTAGCAGCAGATGAGTCAGGAGGACGTGAGACTGCCACTGTGACCGCCTCATCTACAAGCTCAGGGTGGTGAAGAAAAGGGCTCTTTAGCTAGCTAGCTAGTCTAGCTCAGTGGTTCTCTAACGTTTTTGTCACAAGGCACACCATTTATGAAAACAAGTATTTCCAAGGCACACCTTTACATATGACTATAGCTATGTCAATCATCATAAATAAGACTAATTCCAAGGCACACCACAGATAAGACTCAGAGTTAACACAGTTCGTCACACAATAGCAGCAGAAGCTATGAGACCAGGGTTGGTCAATTTTCAAAAGTGAACAAAGCATTGGCAACATACAATGCTTCAGCAACGTCAAGGGTCTTTTTTTATTTTAGGGTTTTACTCCTGCTGCTGAAAAAAATAATAATAACAAAGTTGAATGAGAACTCTCTCATTTTGTTTATTTTGATTTCATGTTGTGAAATCCAGTCACAGCTTATATTCATTTTACTCTGAAATAACTTGAAAATGGTGCAATTATCGATGCAATTAAAGATTTCTGGGCTGGGCTAAGCCGCCAATGTTTCAAGATCCTAACAACGCCTCTGATATTACATTATTAGCTGTTTTTTTTCTGTGTAATTTAACAAAGCTTGGTAAGTCTCACTTGTTCTTAGCGGACCCCAATCTGCTGAGAGGTGATTCAAATAATGCAGTGAGAATTAGTGTATGAAGTCAAAACGTTCTGCACGGACCTCTTTGGTTGCAATGGTAGCACAAACACCATGGACCCACAAAGACTCTTGCACACACACACACACACACACCATCGATATTACATATTGATGATATTCTAACATCTGAGGATTCATTAACACCCTCTCATATGTGCACAATTTAAGGCCAAGTGTTGTATTCTTGCATATTTCTGCTCTCTATATGTCAGAGTGTGATGTGTGGCTGAAAGCACTTTCTCCAGAAGATGATTCATGTGTTCCCACCATTTGGTAAACACCATCCAGTTGCTGAACATCAATCAATTAAGAGAAGCTGTCAAAGCCCCATAATGGTTTTAATACACTGCTTCTTCTACTAGCCCGCTAAATTGGCTCGGTAATTGCTGCATAATTACTCAGGGACAGCTTAGGTAGATCTCTACCTGCTGAAGTCAATACAGAAATATCAATTTGTGGAAATTAGTTTTGGGTGGCTTATCTGAAAACAAACATAAAGCACTTCTCCGAGGAGCTGCCACAGCAACACATGATAGAATTGATACAGGGAAAAGGCTGGCATGCCAATCTGCAGCCAACAGCTTGGCCTTGTGAGGGAGGGGGACCAGCCTGTACCAGCCTGCAGCAGCCCCTGTGTATGGTCGATGCGTCCCTGAGCAAGACACCGAAACCCTTGACTTGCCCATTCATTGTGCAGTCATTCTGGATAAGCATCAGCTAAAGCCCTATTCGGATGGGATTAGTTTTACAGGGGGAGCCGGGGTAATGTCATAATTACCCGAGCATCTCCGTGATCTTAGTCCTGACTGAATCTGCCGTGTCAGTAACTTTTACGGACTGCGTGCACCCGGCGGCAGTAAAAATTCCAGCCTTGACCTACGGTTATGTGTCCTGTTTCTTTTCACAAGCATGGAGGCACTCGAGGAAGCCTTTTACGTCTGTATTCTTAGGCCCAGGTCCAGCCCGTAACTATTGGCCTACCACGACAAGCGGAGGTATAATAAGGAGATAAAATCCATTCAAAGAAGATGTTCTACTGTTCTTGCCAGACGGGCAAAGTTTGTATCAGCTTTAGGCTGTAGACATCTGTATTATTTTTCTCGAGCTAATCAAGAGGTGTAATGTAGGGTTCTTCACACTTTTTTTGAACAGTTAATTGATGCTGGCAGAATGTTATGTGACAACAACATGTACAAGAAGTAGACACTACCATCTCTGTAATTTTGGAGACTGATATCAGATCAGATCACTTATCCAGTGCAAATTGGTCATTGACATTAGAGATGTCCCATGACAAATGAAAACGAATCCTGCCCGGAGAACTGTAAAACCGAGACTATCAAGTGCTTTACCGTATATTATACACTGACATTTTCTTCACTATTCCACATGGTTGGACCTCTTAAGTATTCAGCCCAAATGACTCCAAGTACCTCAGGGGAACTGTTCATACACCCCACATACTGTTTGATTCTACTAAGCCAATAAATGTGCTTGACAAAATCTAAAAGCCAAGGCTAATTTACCCCATGATCAACACAACAACACTGCTAACATATTCAGAGAGAGTGAGTCAGAGCCATCTCACTATAATACGACGAGGCTTTGCATGGAATAATATATTGACATTCCTTTCAGCGCCATTTGCCTTTCAAATGAGGCTACGGCTGGTTTGAAAGTCACAACAGCCACAATCCAGCTGTGCCGGTTGATCTTGACAATAGCCTGGTTTCCACCACGGAGTCAAAAGTGGCAAGCCGGGACGGACTCTTTGTTCCTGACGCTCTAAAACACCTCTATCATTCTTCTTTCAGCTTGTTGTCAACAGATATGATTCATCAGGAGGTCCCCTTGTTTTGAGTTAGTGCTGTCCTCAGTTTGTTTCTGTTTGGTGCTGTCAGTGAAACCCACATCCAGGGCCCCTCAGTCTCTCAGCTAATTAAAGTCATTCTCCAGTAATATTCCTAAATCAACTGTTTCCTCTTGCCTATTTGACGCCTAATTGGAAGCATGTGCACTCAACCCAACCCAAAGATCTCCGTTTAACCCCTGACACTTTCAGAATGTCTGTGTCTGTTGCGGTCATTGCTTTTCATATGCCGTTTTTCTTTCTCCGTTCTCACAGCTGAATCAAATGTGTGATTCCATACCTTTGCGTTTTTCAAACCAGATATCTGTTCTGCGGCTCATGGCCACCCGGTTGTTGATGTGGTTAATGGTTCGGATGATTCCGAGGAAGGAATCCCAGTATTGTTGACTCTAAGGGATGCGGTCTCTATGACAACACATGACAACCCCGTGCTTTATGTTAAGAGGGTGACTTCAGGTCACAGCTTCTGAGGATGGAAAGATATTTCACCGGTGGAGCCGATAAAATAAGGGATTTATCCCAAATGGCTCCATATACAGACGGCTGGGAAAAAAAATCAGTGACAGAACAAATCCATCTGTCTATGCTGCCTGCAGAAGATATGCTGTTGAAACGTGCACTGCTTGATTTCACACCAATTTCATCATTGTGGTAGAGCCTCGTACTAATCTTCTCTGAAATGGCCATTTCACTGTGATTTTACACTCCCTGTTTACAACTCGGTCTACTAGATTTCCCATTTCCCATTGAAAAGGTCTAAATAATTACTAATTTATAAGTACACATGATAACTCAGGTATTGTATAGGCATTACAAATCTATATGTATATGTATACTGTGCTCCATAATTACACCCGGGATATAAGAACACTGTGTGTGACACGTGTAAAACATGTATGTCTTCCTCAGTGCCTTCACATCTGAAACACCTTTCATGTTTCAGTCCCTTGAGTGTTTGTGATCGCGGGATCAATTATTTAATTCATTTATTGCATTGTATGTACAGCCTATCTATGAGCACATATTGTGTACTTCAATAAATATTTTATTATTTTGAAAGACAAATATGGTCTTCTTACATTAAATATTTCTTGGCCCTTTGAGCTGCTTTGTTCTTCTTCTACTTTTGTTCTACTTTCAGGACACATTGTTTGTCTCCCAACGTTCACAGCGTCTAGCAATGCAAGCCGCAGCTTCAAGCCCATTACTAACAAAGACAACGTGCTAAGGAGTGGTCTTGCAAACTTCACAGACTTGAGAACATGCTCTTTTCTTTTTACGGTCCTGGACCCAACCAATGTTTGGCTTCTCTGCCCGCTGCAGTAAACAACGGCTTTGGTGTTTATCTACAAAGACGGGGTCGTCTGTGAACTCGCTTTAATCATTAATGTTTCTTTGTTTCAGTGAATCAGCAGGTTGTTAAGAGATTTATCCAAGTCTGTTGCGTTTTCTCGCACACTGACAAAACAAACAGACATAAAACTCTATTTGCATGCAAGATAATTTCAAAGATAAATGGTCGTGATATTTTTCCAAGCTGTTTATTGGTTGAATGGAAGGATGGTTCTGACTCATCGAGGCACCCAACCGTGTCATTTTCACATGGCAAACAAAAACAAGGATTGAAAACAAATGGACGTGAGAGGCGAGAGGGGAGAGGGTGGGAGGGAGATTGATTTGCTTGCCACCATTTCTGATCCATTAAGCTTTACCTATCCTTTCCGCTGCCTTCCTCCCCTCACACACCTGCTTCCTTACGGGACATTAGCCGTGTTCAGAGACACACTGCCTCTCAGCTGCTGTTGTTCGATGCATCCATCTTGTGCCTAGCTGCTCTGTGAATGCTGATTTACTGTACCTTTGCAAATTACTGTTTATAGGCAGACAGTCATTATTGTTTTTGGTTACTGAAGTGTTTTGCTAAGTTTTCCTACAGTAAAGTGAGAAATATTGTAAGGTGTGTGTCTGGGAGAGAGAGGAGGGGAGGGAGGTATTATGGTGTATGTGTAAGCAAACACTGCCTTTTGCTACACAGTGATATTCAACTAGCAATGCCAGATGACGTTACACCAGGGAGCGAGCTCTATCAAAAGACATTAGTACCACTTAAGCATGAGGCAGTAGACCCGATACAGTACTACTTGTTACTTACGCTAACTTACAACAGTCCATATACATAACTGATCAAAACAAATGCCCTGTTCGGTCGGCATTGATATGTTTTGCCATCGAGCTGAGGTCACTGGTGAATCTGTGGTCCTACTGGAGAAGCGGACTGATGTCAAAGGTCTTGTGATGGTGCTTGGCCACAGTGGCCTCTGCTGGGTGGTAAGGGTACTGCACGCAGGGGTATGGCCTCGATGGATGCTCATGAAATTTGGAGCACCGCCACATACAGGAACGGGGACCCTTAATCAGTTCAATACTGTGCTCATGATTACCTTGAGACCATAATTCCCAATCAGCAAACGATTGGGGTAGATTGTAATTGATATAGATGAATCCCAAATGCCTACTGGCAAGATCCTGCCGTTACACAGCTGTTGGAGAATGATGATATGCAATGATGATCACAATATTTGTTTTTTTTAATTGTAGTGGAATGGCAGTAGTGCCTGCAGGTCTTAATTTAATCTAAAATCAGTTAAGGATGTAATTCATAAAATTCTACCACCTGAAATGTTATTAATATGAGAATATGGATTCTTTGACTATTCTAGCTTACATTGTTTTTTTTTTATCATGGGGGAGATGAGCGTCAAATTAATTTCCAACATTCATTTTCAACTCTGCTACCTTTGAGATACTCTGAAGTGAACATACCAGAGAGAGAGAGCAGAAGCTGCGAGCAACAGGAGTAGAGAGCGCTTGGTGCTAAACAAAACCTCACAAGTAAACTAAACCAAACAGGTACATCTGGGCACGCCCTCACTGACATATGACAACAATCAGGGTTTTATATGGATTTATATGGGTTTTTTATGATAACAAATGTCAGCCAGGAAGAGAGAGAGCGCACTAATGAAACTGTTGTTAAAAACTGCACTCTCGCAACCTCAAACATCATTTTCTGAAAGGCTAAGATATACACATATGTGATGTTTTCCTCTCAACACACCCCAGTGAGCCTCGCTAAATTCAGTCAGTTTTAAAAGTGGCCAAGCTCAGATTTAAATCAAATAATTGCAAACAGAGTCCCAAGAGGTAATTTTTAGCTTTAAGCTCCAAGAAATGGGAATCAACCATTTTCACCCTCCCTTCACAGTGGGTGCAATAAAATGATAGCATTTAATTCATCGCTATTGAGTGGTCTAATGCCTCCTCACAGTCAGAGTGTGTGGCGCTGTTTCATGTTTAAAGTAATACATTTTACAGAGTAATTGAAAGGCTTTTATGTCACAAAGTGTTTGGGTCCAGAGCTAACACTTGGGGATTAAGCCTGACTCTGACAGAGCCATATAAAAGAGGCACATTTCACATGAGGGGACATGAAAGCATTTCTTGGAACTTAAACGATAACTTTAATCTTTGAGCCAAATATTCCATAACAGCGCACAGATAGATGGGGCTTATGTGTTATAGCAGACTGTACTACTGTATTATTACATAAAAAATACTCTTCTGTGAGGGTGACAGTTAAACAGCTTTTGGTGTGTCATCTTGTTACATTTAATGGGATTAGAAAGGAAGTTATGGCTGGGGGGGTATAAAACAAAATCTGGAACCAAACAGGAAAAGAAAAACTCCCAAAAAGACATTCATCACACAGACTTTTCTAAACTGTGCTTTTCTCTGTTTTGAATCAGACCTCACTGGAATTTTCTATCAAGTCATTCAAGCACACAAACGATAACATTTCAATAAATGTCCAAAACATTCCCATGAGGCCAGAGAGGGCTTGACTACAGCCAAACCCACCGACTAAGCAGCAAACCAACATCAGCCTTCGACGCTACCATGCCATGACGTCATCCTCCATCCTTTTCTGTTGGTGTCATTGTGGTCTGGACCTGTCCAACTTCTCCACTCCACTTAGTCCATCACTGAGAGAAAAGAAAATAATAGCCCTTTGCTTTCATCCCGTCCCGTTTCTATCTCTCTCTCTTTCTTTCTGTCCATCTCTCCCTCTCTCGCTGTCTCCGTCTCTCTCTCTCTTTCTCAATCTCTCTGTCTGTCTCTCTCTCTCGGCAGTGTGTCAAAGTGAAATATTCTCGTTTTGAAGAGCACTATGATACAACCTGACATTACCAGCTCGGATTGCCCTAAAATTAGATAGAGGTAGTTTGCTTTGGCTGCTCACTCCACTCCACACAGACCTGGACACTGTAAAAAACTCCAGAAATGTCCCAGCAAGTCTCTAATGACAGACGCATGGTCCAGAAATGTGACCCTAAGCTAAAGATAATCACTGTCATTTAGTGTTAGAGCAAACGAGGGGACATTAACACCAAAGTGAGTATAGACCTACACAAGTGGTGAGGAATCAATTTATTGTACAGTGACCATTCACAGGAAAACAAGCAATTGCATGTGTCCAAAGACATGATTGCAAAAATTATTTCATTCCCTTTATCGAAGCAAAACAAGAGCAAAATAGTTAATAATAGTAGTAATATAATAGTGCATACACATTACAATGTTTAATTTCACCCAACAGTGTCAGTATTTGGTAACCACAGGCCATGGCTAGCAAGTTAAGTATTATTCCATAATATTATTTCCTTTCATGCCAAACAGCATTTTGGAAAAAAAACTCCTGTTATTGGACCACTGGTGAACTTTGCCTTAGTGGTCTCAGTAACTTAGGCCCAAGTAAACAAATTAGAGTAATTAAGTGTTATGGCATCTCAGGGAGGGTGGGCAGAACTTGACCTGCATTTGACTCCTGGGGATACGAAAGCCAAATTGTAACGCTTAATCATATCAACCCTCCTGAGCCAGCAGCGAGAATGAAGTGGAGGCTGTCTGATCCAGCAGCTTGTGTGTGAGTGGGTCGGTGTCACAACCACGCACCCACACACTGACACGCTACGGAAACGGTAGGTGCCAAGTGTGAGCATTTTTCACCCCCGTCCACTGTCAAGACTTCTAGTTAATCGCTTGAGGTTTATACTATAATAATCGGCGTGGCAAACAATGGCCACGAGTATTTCTTCGGCAAATACCTATCGTGTTTTTATTCCGCTGTCGTTTCCAACCCACATTAAATAAAGTGTAATTTTCGTTATAAGCAAAAGTAGCGCTTGAAGGTTTTGCCCTACCGTACCGGCCGCTTTACCTACGCTTATTGACCCTTGTGAGCGTCCTTACTTACGAAGCGTGGATAGTCAGGAAGTACAGTGTAACAACAAAAAGGCGGATAGCGCAGTTTGCCGACAAATAATGTCTGTGTTTCCACAACTGGTGAAGAAACCACACAGTAACATTGGACATTTTCAATGTGCACAAAGTCAGAGATCTGTAGAACCTTGCTCTTCGGGACTGTTCTTACTTTTTCGATCATTTCGACCACTTCGTGATCGTTGGCTTTTGTTATGCTATTAAGTTAGCCGGGCTAGCTAACGGTACTGTAACTTTAGCTTTCCCACTAATAAAAAGATTCAAATCACGGTTGAGCCTCAGGCGACTTGTAATCAGTGCTTTCAATACGTTGTGAAAGTGGAATAGTGTCCATCTGTATAGGTAGGTGAATAACCCAACGGCTAGTCATTAAGTTAGTGTAGTTTATATAAGGGAATCGTAATAACGGAATTGTAAAGTTCCTTAAGAGTTAATTTTATAATTTCAAGTCAAGATAGTAGTAGTACTCGTTCTGTAACGTTAAAGTATAGCAATGCAATAAGCAGTGTTGGCATAACATTATGATTATTAACCTGTAAACTAAGTTATTGTCCAATTGTTTATTGGATCTTTCTTTGCTTTAATTCAGTGTGTTGTTTGTAGTGTATGAAAAGGGAAAAATATAATGTTCATCTTGCAAATGTTCTTCTTTCCTCTTCCCAAATAACGAACCCAACCACAGTAAACATGAATTTTGCATTATTAAGCATTCAAAACAGATGAAATTGGAGTTTTAGACCTGAAAGCTTCAAACGCCTTATTGGCCGGGTGGTTTAAAACACCCCACTTCCATGTTGTTCTGAATGCAACACTTAGCCATGCAACAGGTACAAAAGCACCAATTTGATATACTTGATACTTGATCATATAAATGATACAAATGTCCCTTGATATACCCACAGAGGACGATGCCACGTCTGCAGTCGGGTGTGTGGAAGCATTTTACCCCAGCCATCAAAGATGGGAGGGAGACCTTCATGTGCAACTACTGTTCAAAGACACACTCAAAGAATGCCACCAAGATGCAGATGCATTTGGACAAATGCAAGGAGTACTCTGTAGTCTCACAGCAGTCACCAGGCCCAGATGGATGCTCCTCTGCCTCCATTCCTGTTCCTTCCTCCTCGTTCTTACCATCTGCCACCCCTGGGGGACAGTTCCTCATCGATTCAGTGGATCAGGGAAGCCAGGCGTATGCTGATGAGTGCCTGGCGAGAGCTGTGTATGCGACTTCCTCACCCCTCAGTCTCACAGACAATGTTTATTGGAGACGGTTTTTCAGTGTGCTTCGGCCCGCTTACTGTCCGCCCACCAAGCAGGCTTTGTCCTCTCATCTTTTGGAGTGCGAGTATGACAGAGTACAAAGCCAGGTTCACGAAACAATAGGGAAGGCGGACTGTATTTCCATCGTCTGCAGCGGCTGGTCTAACCTACAAGAGACTGGAACAATCAATTACATTGTCTCAACTCCTCTGCAACTGTTCTACAAAAGCACACAGACAAAAGAGAACACGCACACAAGCACATTCATTGCTGAGGAACTGAAAGATATCATAAATGAAGTGGGACCACAGAAGGTCTTTGCTGTGGTTACTGACGATGCCCCGGACATGAAGGCTGCTTGGGCTCAAGTAGAGGAAGCCTTCCCGCACATTTCGGCTATCGGATGCACAGCGTACGGTGTCAAACGGCTCTTTGATGAGGTGGCGGCACAGCCATCTTTGAAAGCACTGTGCAGGAGAGCAGAGCAGGTGGTGAGGTATGTCAGAGAGAGAAAAACATTAGCAGAGACGTTTAGACACTGGCAGACTACAAAGATTAGAAACCACACTGCCAATGGGACGACATTGGTACTGCCCACTAGCACTGACTGGACTGGTGTGGTTAACATGTACAACAGCCTCCTTGAGGGGCAGAACTCTCTCCAAGAGATGGCTGTCTCGCCAACATTGGATGTTGAAGCATCCATAAGGGCCACACTACAGGATACAGCGTTTTGGAAAGGGATAAGTAGCAGTCGAAACCTGCTCTACCTGGTTGGGAATTACATTGATTACATGAAAAGAGATGATGCTGTCCTTTCTGGTGTTGTTGAAATGTTCAGTCAGTTAAGGTACCACATCGGAGCATCCCTATCTGAGTCTGTGCTGCACAGTGCTGAACAGAAAGCCGTCATGGTATCCCTAGACAGGTGTCAGGAGTTTTGCGTCAAGCCCATCCATGCAGCAGCATACATGCTGGATCCAAAGCATGTTGGACAGCAGACGCTCTCTGGGGAGCAGATAAACAGCGCTTACTATGTGATTTCCAACCTGTCACACCATCTAAATCTCGATGAGGGTAAAGTGCTCGGTAGCTTCGCCAGGTTCTCAGCCAAGCAAGGCCTGTGGAAGGGGGGTGGTATATGGAGCTCATGCCAGCATGTGTCTGCATCAACCTGGTGGAAAGGGCTGTGTTCCTCTGAGCCCCTGTCTCCTGTGGCCTCAGCCATACTCCAGATCCCACCAACGACAGGGGCTTGTGCGCGCCTCTGGTCACACCTTGGCTATACAAAGGTGCGTGGCACTCTCTCAGCTGATAGGGTACAGAAACTGGTCACAGTACAGGCAAATCTCAAGCTCTTAGAGCCAAATGAATGTGAGTATGCTCCACTGGAGAGTGAGGAAGATGAGAAGGTTTCGTTTGAATCTGAGACTCAGTAGAAAGACAGTGGGATAGCTTGAGGCTACATGGAACAGGCTACAAGGTTTCCAGTTCTCAAACCTAGAGGAAGAAGTTAGAAATGAACCATGCAAGTCATCAGGAGTCAACAATAGCGACAGCTTGTGAGATTAATTGTTAATTTCCCTGAAAATGTGTGGGGTTGGGATTCTGAGCCTGAAGTTTCTTGACTATGATTGCACTGTGTCCACATTCCTCTCCTCATTCCTAGGCCTGTGAAAAAAATGAACTGTGTAAGGAGGTCAGGCTCTCTGCCTGCTGTCCTTCAAGAAAAAGAAAAAGAAATTGATGAATGTGATTGATACAGGCTGGTTGAGTACGATGCCTTGATGCTTTTTTTTTATCTCCGATCTTGCTTACTGGGGAGCGTAGTAGTAGTCTTTTTTAATTACAACTTCTAACGGTATGTATCAGCTTTATAATCAGCATGGAAGAGTTAGAGAGAATGAATATGTAGACTAAAGAGGTCTAATTTTCTGTTAGAAGGTTCACATGGTGTAAATAAAATCTCTTTATATTGAAGATAAGCCTTCGTCTGTTCTGATTTGCAGAATGTGTGTTAAGAGAATATTGTGGATTTAACATTTTGTGTTAAAGCTCCTATGGAATTAAATAATCCTACCATTTCAATGTATTGCTGAAAGGATTAAAAATTTGTGGTTTTAATGAGTTTCGTGGGTTCTAGGGTTTTGAATAAGAACCAAGAGTAAGCTATTAATTCAAATAATAGAAATGGAAAAACAAACCACAGCATCACAATTTAGTGGTACACAGGAATTGCAGCCATGCACAGAAACACAGTGTGTCTACCTCTATCTCACTCCCATCTTTCTTGCTTCCCACCCTCTCACACACACTCACTCACACACACACACACACACACACACACACACTCACACACACACACAGCTTTTCCCGGCCTCTCAGTCAGCCTGCTGTGTTCCACTGGTGGTTTGGCACAGGGCTGCCTCGGGGTCCTGAAGGGAGAGCTGGGCCTCATAAATACTCCCGTTATTAATCTTAATAGGAACTAGCCAAGACGGCTCAGGAGGTGTCACCGTCTCGAAGGCAACAAACCTGCCGTAAATCTCAGAGTCACTATTCTCTACCGCATCACTCAGTAAATCTGTCATTACCTACATCCCTCCCTCCCTGTCTGGCGCTCTCACTCTCTCACTGTGCGGCTGGTTGTCTATTTTTGCTTTTGTAGGTAATGACAGCAGATGTGTGGGCGGTAATTAGAGCAATGGTTAATATTATTTTACAAAGGAAGAGGATGTACTTAAAATGACGTGGGCTGTTTTGGGCAGATGGTGGTGCGTTGGTTGGTTTTTAAAGATGCCCTTCGAGGTGTAGTCATACGTGGCAGAATGAGTTGCATAGGAAGGGTATTAGAGAAATAGGAAATACCGTTCTGGTTATTTTTTACATCCTTCTTTAATCGTTATCAGTAATTCATCTGCCAATACCCAGGGCCTGTGTGTCATCTGTTGGTTATGTTTATGTAAGCCAGAATTCCAGTCACCATGCAGGAATGTGTTTCTTCCTCTTGCGGCACACCACAAGGACTTGAATGTTAAAGTAAGTGGGTAAATCTCAAAATCTACATCTCCATCCAAAACTTGATTCACCAAGCTCTCTGTTTCCTCTCTCAATATCCACTGGAGAAATAGCATTGAATGCCCTGTCCTTGGATCATCCATGGGAAAGGGATCAAGGGCTTTGCCACCCACTGCGAGGCTTTAAAAAGATGAGGCTTTTCAAAGAAAATGTCTGTTGGAATGGTACAAAATATGTCAAATATGAGGAACTTTGGTTCAAGCTGAAACCAAGATTGCCAGCTGCAAATATTTGCTATGACTACATAAAGAAAAGACAAAATGACATGGCAAATTATTGAGACCACATTCTTAAAGCATCAACTATGTAGCACCAACACCCTTAGGGTGTAAGGCACACTGGGTAATGAAGTTCATCAAATGGGATGTCAAATCAATTTGGATGAGATGTTGTGGGCAAAGCCGAAGTGTAGGTACAGTGTCAGTATAATGTAGATGCGTATAGGTCTCAGCTGCAAAAGCGTTTGGTTCTGAGACACCAAAATTTACTGTTCAGCCTTCTGGAGGTATTGCGGGCCTATTTCAAACAAATATCTGTGATAAGTGTTATCTCATAACCCCAATGACACACCTGCTCTCACCCAGCGCCCTTTCCTCTAACATACAGGCTAGGTTTCTGTAACTGCTCACAAAAATGGCATTACATCAGACCCTTGTACTGGTAAATTCACGCCGCTTTATCCTCCCGGCTCTCAGCAGCATCTGTTTGCACCTTCCACCTTCTGTCTCACTGTGTCCTTAAAGCAGATCCAGCTCTTTTTTTTTTACCTTACTGACCTGGCAATACTGTTGGTCATCAAGAGTCAGGGTATCTGCCATCTGTTTAGCCACTCCAACACACACCCACGCAAACTTAAGGTCATCAGACAATATTCATATAAACATGCGGTATTATAAAACCCTAAACTCATAAAAAGGCACACAAATGCATCCACACACATATAGGAAGTAGACCAGAAAAAAACCTACATTCAATCCAAGCCAGGGAAGGGAAAATATCGCTGTGTTACATTCCAACTCTGGCACAGTCCTGTTACTGTGGGACCAGAAGCTCTCAACGGCATTGGCCAGATGCTACATACACACACACACACACACACACACACACACACACACGCACACACACTCAGAAGGTGGTCTGGCTACAATAGACAACAATGGAAAACATTCCCCTCTCCTTGGGGAATCATGATTGGGGTGCTGATTACACTGTCTGAATCCCCCATTAAACTCTCTGTACAGTACATTACCCACCAAGTCTCCAGACACTAATCATGACAGCAGATTTGGATGTCTCTCTCAACTTTATACACACTGAATCCTTGTGGGGTTACTTGTTGTTTGGAGGACTGTAACCCACACGAGTAGGCTAGCGATGTAGTACGGTCCAATAATTCACGTCAGATGAACTTGTGTAGTTAGAAGGAAACTTAATCGGGTCCATAAAGTACGGTTGCTTAAACAGCTGGTGCCAATCCTACTGCAACTCTCCCAATGAGGATTGATACTCTATTATCTTGGCCTGTAACAATGGCTGGCTTCAGCTGTGTGAGTGTGAGTGAGAGAGCAGCCTTTCAATGCTGCCTATCCATGTTGTATGTTTCTGTATCCATGTAACATTACATCAGTCAGTGTTGGGCTCCTTATTCCAAAAATGAAACACATTCCTGTTTTCTAGTTACTCATTTCAAAAGTAATGGTATTACTTTACTTACTTATTGCTCCCTGGGAGAAGTAATTCGTTACACTACTCGTTATATTAACGTTACTCCCCCTTCCCCGCAAATAGCAAAGCAGAGATGGCGTCCTCTTACCTTCAAAACACCTCGTCTGTTCGCCTCAGTGACTGATAGCTTTTAGTACCGGCGCTTTTGTCGTCTCTCTTCTTCTTCAAGTCAAAGTATCGGAAATACTTCCAGCCGCTGAACGTAAACGTCTCTATTTTTAATCCAAGCTAGCTAGCTAGCTAGCTAGCGCAGTGGTGGGCGCGCGACGTGTCCGTTAGTTATGACGAAAATAGATCCCGGATGCTGATTGGCTTATTAAACTAAAACGTGATATGAAGGTTTGATAACAAAAGTAACGTTTTAACCATTTATTTCTCTGATTGGTAACTGTAGGTATTATTACTGAATTTGAAACAGTAATTTGTTATATTATTGGTTACTGAGGAAAGTAATATATACTGTTACCACCCACCATCATATCCTGTAGATGCTAATATAGGTCCCTCGACAACTACTGTCAATGTGCCCTTGAGCAACGGCACTAGATCCCACGTTGACTAAAGCCTGTGCTTGTACTGGGGAGCTTCCAGGAGTGAATGTGTGGAATTGTATAAATGTGAAGCAGCGTATGTCTGTCTGCTCAGTGAATTTTAAATAAAGGTTAAAAGGTTTATAAAAACTGTATGCCTCACTGCCTGAGTGCACATAGTGATATGTACAGTCTGTCCCTGTTGTCCCTATACCAAGTGTCACCAAGACATTGGTGCAACGTCCTTGGCATGTATTGTATTTGGCTCATAAAAGTGATTCTGATTCTTAAAAGTAGATATTTTTCTAGTTTGACCTTGGTATAACTCTGAGTTTGGTGGCGATTCCTGTCTACGAGTCTGGCTGTGGTGGGTACAGCCAAGCAACAAATTGCCTCCTCCACTGCGTCGGTCACACCAAGCCGGAAGTGGCCGACCAACTGCGTCAGTAGACTTTATTTAGAGATGACCATCATGTCAGTCTGTTAGGCCATGTAGCTAACGTTCAACCTACTGTAATAATAGACCGGCAACAATTTGTGGTCAGAACCTCCCATCATTTTCTCATTCCTCAGCCGAGCCAACACCAACCCACCCGTCACCCACTCCCCTGCAACCCCCTCCTGAAAAACAAAAACAACAGATGGGCTGTGCCAAGGAGACTGTGACTGCTCCCGGCCGTTACCACAGCGAGGAGCCCGGAGGCGAGGTGGGCGGGTTGAGTTGCTTGGGCTGCAGATATGCAAGGTAACCTGGTGGCGAGGACAGTGTGGCTGCTCTCCCTTGCACGTCCTGTTCTTGCTGCTCTCAGCGCCACCATAATGCTTTTATAATTACATTCCTACCCAGCTGAATCACAATTAGGTGATCACAGCAGGTTTTCTGGAGCACCAGCCACTATAAACTTGTATAGCAATCTTAGATAGGCTAACCTAGTATTTACCTTCTCCATTTACTGGGAAGTCAGTGATATTAGGCAACCCACACAAGTAGGTGATTATGGTGATTATATGTACTTATGTATTTACGTAGATTATAGTTGCTCGTGATTCTGCCCGGAGTCTGAAAACACTCGGCTTGTGAAACTGCCTCCGTCGAGTTTGCTGTAGGTATATCACGTAATAAGAAGCAATGTTTTTCAGCCACCTACATCAGGCAACTTCTAGAGAACTTAAAAACCTGTTGTGTCTGGTCTGGTGTGTTGCTCTGAGCTGGTGTGTGGGTTTGGTTTGCCCGGTATGGTGGCCATGAAGACACTAGGTAGGAACCGGCATCACCCAACGCCTCATTTCATTCCAGCCAATAATGACTGGAGCCCAGCTGAGAGCCCAGGGGCTCATCGGGGATGAGAAACAGCATGAAATACTTGCCTTCGTGGGCAATACCACTACATAAGAGCTCCATGTATTTTATCTTTTGAAGGTCATTTTCTTTGGGGTAGGTGTTCCTATCAGAATAGGTTGTGAAAACGGTGAAAGACTGGGAATAAAAACACAAAACAAAGCCTGTTAATGCAGCTCTTCAAACAGCCTCAGTTCCTCTGTGCCATTGAAAGGTGGAAAATGTTGTTTTTCCACCCAGAGAGAAAATGATAGTCACATTGGAAAAACCTATTTAAACAAGAGGGAGAAAGAGGCCACGTGTCACGTCATCATCATTACAGGTGTGGGAGAGAGTGTATAGAAGGCAGGACTATTGTCATTCATCTATTTTTTTCATCTCCCCTCCCTCTCTCTCTCTCTCTCTCTCTCTCTCTCTCTCTCTCTCGCTCTCTCTCTCTCGTTGTTCCTGCCTCCCACTTTTATTCCCATTATCCATCTGACGCGCTTTGGCAGTCCACAGCGTGCAAGGACTCAGAAAAGAAATAAAAGAAGGACTATAAGGGGGAATGTCAGAGAACTTCCCTCTCTCCATCTCTCTCCTCTCACTCCTCCCTGCCATGAAGACCAATGGTCAGGGTGTTGGGAGTCAAACGGGCCTTTTGTTTCTATTCAGGAGATGGCGAGAGAGAGAGAGAGAGAGAGAGCGAGAGAGAGAGAGAGAGAGCGAGCTCCGGCTGCTCTTGGAACGTGCTGCTGCTCTCCCCGAGCGGCAGAAACCTCGGTGGTGCCAAGTACGCAGCCCTAACTGCTACCAGATGTGCAATTATAACCACTTGCAACCACCAAGGCCCTTTTAGTGGGCAGAGAAAGGAGGGAGATAAACTACATGGCAAAATAATGAACATTTTGTAGAAATATTTATCTGGTTCAGTTTTAAACTGCTTTTTTTAATATGGGCGTTTTATTGTGTTTTAAGACACAGACTGTGTGTTCTCAGCCACCTAAACCACTACAAAAGTGCTTTACAGGCTAATTATAACCCAAACACACACACCGAATCAGAGACGGGGGTATCGATTTTCATCCAGCTCGTTATTGAGGCCTATTGAAGGAGCCAGATACCTTCCTCTGCTCCAACAGCAGTACCTAAATAAATTACTACACCATTTTATTTGTCTCCTTTTTGAAGATGTAATGTTCATTCAAGTTGACGTATAGTTTCTTAAGCTGTGCCAGGTGGTGTACGACCTCATCCGTCTTGTCAAAATGATTTTACTTGCATTCGTTCTACAGATTTGGTGGAGTTTATGGGACGTTTGAGAGAAAGAGAGAGAGAGAGAGAGATGAGAAAGGAAAGGAGATAGAGAGAGACAATCAAAAGCATGTGTTTCATCTGATTCGGGAAGTCCCCCTTTTCCTTCACTTTCTCCGTTTTTTCCTAGCATGCGTTCCCATCAACCCCCCTGAGCCTTTGATCATTTTGGCGTTGGAATGCTGGAGGTGCTGATGGATTTATGGTGATCATAGACTGCGTCCCACCCAGAGTGAGCGAGGGCAAGGTAATTGTGCCTGCGCGAGTTTCCTCCGTCACCTCATATGTTATTACACACAATCCGTGAGGTCCGCACTACATCATCCATCGCTTGATTTTTTTCCCCCCCTGTGGTAAGAATGGCTTGGGGTTGGGCGAGCATTATTAAGCAAAGGAGGGAGTTTGTATACATATATCATCCAGAGGGATTTGTCTGATTGTAATAATAAAGAATCCTTGACAGAGCAATATATAGTGCAGTTACACGGGAGTGTCGTGGATGTTTCATGATTGTAATGTTACGCTGAGGATTCAGCACCAAGTTGGAGTTCATCAAATATTGTTTATTTATTCTCTTATGTTTAGTAATTCCAGTGATTTCCAGTAGTTTCGATTGGTCACATGTCTGACTGTATGGCAATACGCTGTCTGTAAAGAAAGAGATGTGTAGGTGTGGTAAAATCACAGTTAACAAGTCAAATTTACAATATTTTACAGTATTATTTAAAGTGTAAATTTACAGTAAATTACTGGCTACTGAATTGCATTACTATTACAGCAAAAATCTAAAAATACAGGCAATTATTGTAATTTATGTACAGCAAGATACTGTAATTCCACAGCTACATACTGCTGTATCACAGTAATTCCATGGGCATGGCAGCTGTGAAGTTACAGTATACAGTTGTAGTTTTATTGTAATTTACTGTGAAATATTTAAGGTAAATTACTGTGAAAGTAATGCAACTAGTAGCCAGTAATTTACTGTAAATTTACAGTCAATTTACAGTGTGGAGAATAACACGCACGCCGCTGCTCTCTCTTTTGTGGTGCAGGGAATTAGTCGCCCCTGAAGATCCATGGCCATAGAAAAACAATAAACTCCTGCACACACGGGATCAGCTCTAGATTACATTTTTCTGCGGACATGAATACACTGTCTGTAGGCCACAGAGGGAAGCACAGAAAAGTAAGGCTATGCAAGCAAATAAAAAAGCTGACTTGGCCAGACTGCGGCTCGCAGGTGTATGACAGTGTATATAAATGGTGGACAGCGTGTTATTACAGGTGCGTAACCACATGTTGACGTACCCTCCCTCCGCTGCTGACAGAGGGTTATATCATTCATTCTCCTCCGACCCTGAGGGCTGGGGCGAGCACACTGAAACCACTGTAACTTCGAGTCACTGTAACGTCAAGCCTGGTGTTTACAAACGCGCCTCAGAATTGCTGCCTGCTGATTTAGGACCAGTTTTGTGGTTCAGACTGTAATGACCGAAAGGGTCCCAGGGAGTTGGTGCGTGATGCTAAATCACTACTCTGAGAGGTGATAAATATAAACGAAGGCCCAGACAGCCGAGGCCCCTGAACAGGAAGAAGACCAACTTCCTTTTGTTCTGTCCTCGGGGAGGAAGTAATAGAGAATGCAAACAATACAAAGCCCCCCTCACTGGAAGTACTTCGTCCCATCAGACTGCTGACAGTGCTGGACAGGGTAAGGGTCCGCAGTGCTGAATCACAGAGCCGAAGGGATGAGCTTTTGGTGATACTGGTGATCAGGGGTGGAAAGAGTACTAAAATATCCTGCTAAAGTACAGTAAAATACAGTAAAGTGCTGCTAAAACTTAATAAAAATGACTGGTGGAAAAAGGTAGCTGATTTAAAATGTACTAAACAGTGAAAGTTGCTGAGTTGCCCTTAAATTGAGAACATAACATTCGTGATAAAAAGGCCATCTGCTGTGCGTTATCCACTTCAATGATTGTTTTCTTTCTATAAATGTTGCTGCCATTGCACATGGTTTTACAAACGATGTTAAACGTTATAAAAAAGTAAGATTCTTAAAATTATACTATCATCAATTTGCGATTGATAATAGTATGCTACTATATTTATGTGTGTATATATGTTTATGTTTATTTAACTATCCAACTAGCAAGGCTGGTAAACTAGCTAGACAACAACCAGGCAAAATGAAACCAATAATACTGTCACAGTAAGCTACTGTCATGGATCAATTTGAGAATGTAATGCAACGTTTCCTCCACATGCTCATGCAGGTTTGATGCAGATGTAATGCACCATCTGACAGATACTGATGCAAGTTTATGTACAGCCTGCAAAACTTGCACTCTGTCATGGATGGGATTTACAGTACAACAGTTAAGTCACAATATACTGAAAAAAGTGAAATTACTGATACTACAAATATACTCAAAAAAGTACACACAGCTACTCAATTACTGTAACGATAGTAAATGTAACATTACTTCTATCCTTGCTAGTGATACTATGAGACTGTACACCAATTAGCTACTGCTTTAGTTTGCTGTTAGCTGTTGTTTTGAAGAGCCACTGTGGTTGAACGTTGCTTCTATCAGTTTGTTAGAAGAATACGGGACACAGCCTGACATCCCAGGTGTTTATACTGTTTCGGTTTCCGCTGCGCTAATTAGTGTGAAAGAAGCAGTAATTGGGTTCAGAAGTTAAATATGAAGTGAGAACCTGACACTGGCCTCATTAGTGTGAAGAATGAAGAAACAATGAGTGAGGGGGAAAATGTAAAAAAAAAAAAACGAGCCAATTAAAGAGGATGTGATCTTTCTGTAGTGCTAACCTAAGTAACAGCACACTCATGAGGCCATTTCAAGAGTGATTATATCGCCAGATCAAAAACATTCTTAACACTGTTTGGTTTCCTTTTTATGTTGCCCCTTCCAATGTGCAAAGCTAGGCCTACATATGTATGGATGACACATCACAGTACCTCCTCCACGGGGGTTATTCCCACCTGGAGAGGCCTGGCAGCACGGTGAGGATCGCCTTTGATTTTCTCCGGTGCTTTCAATACCATCCAGACCCCCCGCTCGGGGAGAAGCTCAGGAGTACAGGTGGACGACGGCATGCTTTCCTGGATTATGGACTTTCTAACCGACGAGCTGCCGAGCGCAGCGCCGCCCGAGGGGGTCTGTACTGTTACCTATCTTGTTCAGTTATGTACATCTTTGACTTCAGATCCACCTCTGGGTCATGCCACCCAGCAGGAGTTCTCCGATAACTCCTTTTATTGTGGGATGCATCAGCAGGAGTAGAGGTGTCTGCAGAGCTTTATTGGGTGGTGCAAGGAGAACCATCTGCAGCCCACTATCAGTAAGACAAAGGAGGTGCTGGTGGATTTTCACTGACACCCGTCACCATCCATCCATGTTTTTCTGTACATAATGTTGAAATTGAATCAGCTGCGTATGTTCATATGTTCCTCCTTTGCTCTATTTTTTATACTCTGTTTCTATTTGCTGTATCATGTTAATATGTGCTGCTGCAACGACCCAGTTTCCCCACAGGAATCATTAAAGTTTCATCTTACAAGGTTATTATCTCTAGAAGGCAGTGTTTAGACAGCTAGACTGTGTTTGCCATTTAATTTCTGCGATACTGATCTGATCTTAAAAGACTATTTTTTATTTTTTTTTTGGCCCAATGTTTAAACAGCAACGAAAATCAGCAGTCAGATTGGAGCTGGCCGTGTTAAATCCAACCTCAGAGGAGTTAGAGGGAGGACCTGTGTCCATCTGTCTCCGGGCAGATCTGGTGTGTGAAGGCATCTGTGGCATTTGCCAACTTTCGCCTGCCTGAGTCTCTGTGATCTAAAGTCTCTCTTTTCTGAGTCCAATCTGGAAGGAAATAATCTCACCAACTGAGACTTCTGTTTCACCAGGCAGTCTAAGAACTCTATCTACCACTGAATTTACTAATGATCGAGATATTTCAAGTGTTGTCGGTCATGATTATCATCCGGTGATCAAGATACAACTCATTCAGTTTCAGTTTTGTTCCAAAATGAGTTATCCACTCTGACGAAATTGACACCAGGAAATTATTGAAAATTGAAAGTACAACTTGGAGATTTTGGATGAGGAACTTTAGGTAACCGCTACTCAAATCCTGCGCAGCCAACCCTGCATCTTTGTGGTATCTGTAACCTAACGGTAACATGATACACACTGTCAAGCGTAAACCACCTCTCTGCCAATTAGCTCCGATTATAGAGCAGCTGTTTCCAATCAATAAAACACTACCAGGTTCAGCAAGCTCACAGAGCATCACCAGAATAGGTCACTGTATGTTTAGATCACTGGATCGGTGTGTCGTGTTGAATGCCAGGATGGGAATAGTAGCTCTTGAGGTAATGAACAACCACAGGGAGGTAAATGTGAATGTTGTCACAAAATAGATGTTTATGCACCGTGAAACCCCCAATAAGCACCTGCTCTCAAGTAATAGCCCGGTAGCGGAGGTTTTACAGTGTCGTTTTTTTACCAGTACTGCAGCTTGAGGATGACAGACACAGTAATGATGCCTCATTTTGACACGGTGGCATGTGTTTGTTTTTTTGAAGTGTTAAAAGTTGCGAATCACCGGGGCTCTTTTGCCTTTTTTTCCACTTGTTGTTGAGGTGGTACAAAAACAGCTCGTGAATTCCCAAGTGTGTCAAAATACATCTTCAATTTGGGTGAAATAAGAGATGAAGGCTCAAGACCGAACAGCTGTTTCCTCATTCAGTAATTACGGCGCATCGCGTCGCCAGAATCCAACCCAGATGGATTTTTTTTTCTTTCTTTTATCTAATTAGTTTCTTCCTTCTTTTGACACTCTTTCAGTAATGGGTATTTTCAACATCTTAACACGCTTTCATAACATAGCATGCACAGGAGGGATACAAATCCATTCGAAATAGTAGATGTCCTTCAATGGAGGATTTACTTGATTTATTATTTTCAAATCACATGCATACATTTTTGGATGACTTATAATATCCTGTTGGAAGAGGTGGCAGAGACATGGAGGCAGTGATAAAACCACCTAGAACCCCTTTCCTTTCCCCCATCCTTTATTCTCAGTGGAAATGAAGCTCATCTGATTTCTCTTTGCTTACAGTGCTGCAGCTTTCTGAATGGAATTGAATTTTCATTGATTCTGAACTCCCCCGGCACGCTGCCGGTAATATGAACTCCGGTAAATCAATGTGGTGAGAAATAAGAGGTGGCAGGATCACATGAGCTACTCTTGTCATTTACAATTCACGGAGAACGCCAACTCAACGTTATCGGCACCTTTCCTCATCCCTCTGGGGTTTCAGTCGATATATAAATATCAGACCACGCCAGATTTCCAGATTTCCCACTTGGTGTCTGATTACACTTTCAGTCTGTTTAGTAACTTATAGCTTGTTGGAAAAAAATCCACATGACAAATAGCAATGATTTTTTTTGAGTAATGATTGTGTTTTTGTGACTATAAAAGGACATGTTGATGTTTAGAGCGGAACAGAAAAGGAATTCGTCTCAATTTTTGGATCCTACACAGAATCCGCATCCAGCCCACTTACAGATAGAAAGTCTCTCTGCTTTTCACCCAAGTACGATTCAATTCGAAGACGACAAGCATGTCAACATTTCTCGCTCTTGCAGTTTAGGCACCTCGTGTTGCCTTCTCTCACCGTGTGTGGCTTTTCATGTTAAGAAAGAGCGCCATTCACGGCGTGCTCTACAGGTGCGCCTTCAAGAGTATAAACTCGGGCAGTTTACGAGAAGCGTCCGTGGTTTCACAGCGCTGGAAGAGGGACAATTAAAAACCATAGCACAGCTGGACTGGAAATAAACAGTGCCACATACCGCTGTCATAAACACACTTACTGTACCTTTTTACATTGGTCTTAAATCATGGCATACTTGGGCTGGTCTGCTTTCTCTCTCTCTCTGTCCCTCTCTCCCTCTTCAGCTGTGTAGACAGTAAGTGGGATGTTTTTTCTTCCAGCCCTGGGGTTACCTTGGCAACCCAGAAGTAGGAAACGTGCTCGGAGGCTGTGCAAACCGAGGCGTGGGCCAAGGCATGTCTTTTACAAGCTGCAGGGTCCATCGCCGAGCCAGCCGGCCAGCCAGCCAGCCAACCACATGTCAGAGCAGACACGAGCGCTAGCCAATGGTTCTTTCCTGTCTGGACTGCACTGTCTGTATGTTTGTCAGCAGAGACCTGCCACTGCTCAGCGCCTTGGGGAGACTGGCAGCGAGTGCAACTAAAGAGAAAAAGTTTATATGAGGCGCTGATCCTGAGGACCCAGATGGCTAGATACTGTATATACAGTATGACAAATCCAATTCGGCATGGCTGTCTGGCTTACACAAGGCTGACGTTATTGGATTTCCAGTGGAAAACCACGTAGGAGTGAGAATAAATATTAAACAGATCAAGAGGGCAACTTCAAGTATGATTTTTCATCAGAGACAGTTTTTATAGAAAGTGTTCCTACAATAGAGATGTATGGCTCGGGTCCTTTCTCAGCCACAGAGTACACCGGCTCTTTGGAGAAAAAAACTGCGATCAACTTGCCATGATGAGACCACTAGTAGCAGTTTTGTCTCTGTGTTCAGCAGTCGGTGCACTACGCTGCTTTTGAAACAGTGCACTTCACAGTTCTTCATACTGATCGTCGCACTTTCACAGCGTACTAAAGTGCTCGCTTATATTGTACTGAGCTTAAAAACCCCTCAACACACAGGGATGGAACTGCCACCAGTCATCCTGTCACACACCAAGTGAGTCGATGAAAGAGCTGAAAAGCCGATGTAATCCTTTAAGGGCGATATCGCATCACGTTTGAACTCAAATCCTCCGTGGGTTTCGCGTGGATAGCGACGGTTCAACTGCTCAGCTTGAAACCTGCACCGGGGTTCATTTATAATTCCTTGATCCTAGTAATCAACGTCACGTCCTGATTGGCTGCCTCACTCAAACACTCCCTAACGACAGAGATTCACCATGGCGATGGCTGATGAGGGCGTTCTCCACCTGTCGCACTTGTTATTGGTAATTGCATCTCTTTTTCTTGCCCTTCTTTTGATTGAGCCACTAAGACTTTCTTTTCTCCATGGTCATAATTTCATGTCACTCCCCCCTTCACCTCTCTAGAGGTATTCAAGAGGATGTTTTGGCTTGATGTTTCTCTCTAGTATGTCACCATACCTCTGTGCCTCTCTCTCTCTCCTTGCCTTGCCACTCTCTTTCATGTATCCAAATGGGATGCCAGCACTCATGCATTTTTAACAAGAGCAGAGGGATACGCTTGTTGTAAGTCCCAGTACATCTATGTGTGTGTGTGTGTGTGTGTGTGTGTCCATCTGTGAGTGTGTGAATGCAGCTCGTACTTGTTTCTGAGGGAGAAACAATGACGGAGGAGGCTAAAGAACGGAAGCGAGCTTTGCAGACTGCAGGCTATTTTAGAGACACTCAAGGTCCTCTTAATGTTACCTTGCTATTCAATGTGGAGGGCAATGTGTGGATGTGTGTATGAGTGTGTGTGTGTGTGTGTATGAGTGTGTGTATGTGCACACAGCTGTTGAATATGGACCACTCACAGTGCTCAATGTGTTCACACACCACAACATCCTGTGTGTCAGACCATCCTGACCCAACCACTGTGAATGGTGTGTGTGTGTATGTGTGTGTGTCTGAACAGGATGTACTCTTGTGTGTGTATATATATATGTGTGTGTGTGTGTCCTTGTCAGGTCAACTTGCCTTTAATAATAATCTCCTCAATCACATAATTGAACGATTCGCCGTATTCTGGAAATGGAGAAAAAAAATAACAGGCTTTCAGTGAAGAAAACATGTTCCATCTCACAGAGAGCTCCCAAGTCACCAGCGACCCACAGCAACCCACAAGGCCTTTATTCTGCTTTCAATGTCATTTTCACCCACAAAGGCTCGTGGGAGATGAGCTGGGCGTCCTGGGAACCTGCTCGTTCCCAGGACGCCCAACAAGGTTATGAGAAATTTCAGGGCGATAGTTGAGGTTTGTGCAGCTGGACGCGAGAAGTGCGGAGCTTGATATTTCAGTGTCTAGACGCTGAGTGCGAGTGATGCCCCTTGTATAGATGAAATGATACACAGCCATTTACACAAGCTTTCTGGTATTGTACAAACTTGTTGTCCTTTCAAGGTATCGTCTGACAGTTATCAACAACTTAAAAGTAAACACTAACCTCAGCATGCTAAACGGTGTTGTGTAACCAGCGTGCTAATGTAACCCCGGTAAATATCGAGATGCTCTCTCACTAATGGAGGGGAGTCAACTTTGACTTTTTTCTGCTTTTAAAGTGGGCGTTCCTCTGGGTTCACCGGGACCGCTTCCATTAGACCGAAGCCATTTATCCTGGCAGACAATTCATTAGAAAGCAGAAAGCAATCAAACTGTGTGTATGTAATTAACAGCCATCTCTCCGATTGCCTGCACGCCATTAAATACCACACCAAGAGGCTGTTTGGGCCCGTATCCCCATTACGCACTGTTTAATTAAAAATGCAAATGAAGCTACCTCTAATTACACACTAACCAACATGGAGCCGGACAGAGCAGAGTGTGTGTGTGTGTGTGTGTGTGTGTGTGTGTGTGTGTGTGTGTGTGTGTGTGTGTGTGTGCGTGGTGGGTAATAGGCCTAATGGTTCGACGGCCTTGTGAGGTTTTATTAAAAAATTAAATTGCAATGAAGGACAATTAATGAAAGTTTGCTAATGTCAAACTTTAAAGGCTGATAATAAACTGTGTCGATACGCTCGTATCGAGTGCTTAAAATTCAGTTGAGGTTGTACAACCTCTAGTTCAACCACTATAATATGTCTTGAGGGAAACTGCTCGACACATGCCTCATGCCCCGAAGAATATCCTCCAATAGAATACACATACTGTCAGATGATTTCTCATGTGTGGCTTATTGTAAACCTCTGATAATATTAAGAGAACATAGTCAGAACATAGATGTTAATAACACACATTATTTTTATAAGTTTTTTAGCAGGGCGCATCAATCCTGAATATTTTTATTATAAAGGAAGGTCTGGCAAAAGGCAAAAAGGCATCTTGAAGAGGTAGATGCTGGGATGCGTGATGAGATTTGACATATTGCAAAATAAAATGAATTTATTTATGGATTCAGTGACATATTGTAAAGCCATGACTACTGCATTTTGAAACATGCAGTCTCTACATGCTTTTATATATGGGAAATGATGGAGTGGCCTCATAATCGTTTTATTTTAGGTCTTTTGATAAATCTATCAAAGCAGGAGAAAAATGTCAATGTTGAGATGAAGAAATAAAAAGTGATATGTTGAAGAGGATACTCTGATGAGAAATGAGGATCACCTGTCATATATCATATCCTCAGCAGGGGTCGTGATAATGGAGAGGAGAGGAGAGGAGAGGAGAGGATAAGGGAGGAGAGGAGAGGAGAAGAGAGGAGGGGAGAGGAGAGAAGGGGGGGGAGAGGAGAGGAGAGGATAAGGGAGAAGAGGAGAGGAGAGGAGAGGATAAGGGAGGAGAGGAGAGGAGGACAGGATTAAGATGGAGGTGTTGCATAAAACATGGGAAAATGTTACAGGAAGAAATGAGAGTTCATCTTGAGGCTACCAGTGAACTGGAGATGGACAAGTGGAACATGTGACTCAGCCCACAGCCAAACTTCACCACCTTCTCCTTAAATCAGACATGACAAGTCAAACAGCCATTACTGGAAAAAGCCAGGAAAAGCTAAATGGTAAAAATGCACGACACGGGTAGACTCGACGTCTGTTGAGAAATTAATGTCTGAGTGAGTGAGCGAGACATTAATTTGTGACCGACTGACGTATTTCGCCGTACAGTGTATCCCTGTCCTGGTGAGACACTCTGCTCAGCGGTGAGGGAAACAGAGGAGGAAAGAGAAGAAGGGAAACATTTCCTTCGCTTCCTGGGTAGTCGTACTGGTCGTCCAGCAGATCTCTCACTGTCAGGACTTGTCTCAGTTGGGTGACCTCCAGCTCACATGGGCCTTTGGGCTGTAGCATGCTGCTGTATCTGTGCAGGCCTGGTTTCCTCTTTCTCATGGAAACAACAGGGTTCCAGTCGACTATGGGAATTTCCCTTGGACAGCAAACATCTACTATTTAACCTACACAGCGAGCGAGGTGGATTTAGTTTTCTGAGAAAATCAAACCCCCTTCAAAGGAATTCATGGAATTTCATTCTCTCAGCTCTGCTCGCTCTGCCTTATTATTGTTGTGAAGACTTTGCCGCCATATATTTTGTCTATTCTTCCAGGAGGCGTCCACTCTGTCATCCTATCAAAAGTGTTTGCCTGATCTTCACTTTTCACTCCACTGCTATCCAAAGCCGATAACAGGAAATGTTTGTGTTTCCGTTTCAAATATTTACTCATTAAACCTTTATTTGTCCCCTTTATCTTGAAATGGGAATTAATCATCCAAGTGTTGAGTCTCAGCAGGATGGGGGTCCTGTCACCTCGCCATGCATCATAACATGCTATAATGAAGCTGAGACCTTTTGATGTATAAGAGGCAGACAACAAAACGATCCACTTTGTTGTGACCTCTGCACCACAACAAAATGCACCCAAAAGTCGACTGACAAGGAGAATAACTCACTACGCTGCAACAATGAACCTAAAAGCAGCAGAGTCTGCCCGAGGCACAATGCTGCCATACCTTCAACATAACGTTAAGGCAGCAACACTCAACTTCATTCCCACTGCTGATCGCCAACTCAAGAGGGTTTTCAACTGATCTGAGTACTGTAATTTAGTAGACTGAACTGAATGAATATAAACTGTGCAGTGCTGAATTGAACTCAACTCAACTCACTTGTGCCGTACTGAACTGAACTGAATTGTACTGAGCTGAACTGCGCAGTATTGCATTGCACTGAAAACTGCAGCGTGCTGCTCTTTAGTGAACCACATGACATTACCCTGCACTGAAGTTAATGCAACTAAACAGAACCGGCCTGCAGAGCCATTCCGGTGAGTTATGCTAGTCTGGGCGTAACTCCATCACCGCCGACGGTCCTATATTGGGGAAAAAGGTGATCTGGAAAAATCTGGGCTACATTGTGGCTACAGTCCAGCACCAGCGTTTGAAAAGGAGGCTAATATATCCCTCAGTTACTCTGCAAGCCAGACGCCTCTGATCTCTGCCAGTCAACACGCTGCTGCATCCCAAACTCAGGATAGCAAAAGGACCTGCGCCAGTGTCTCTCTCTAATGGTGGGGAAAAACCACAGCCCTGTCTCATGTGGCTGTCTGTTCCTCAGCCCCAGCCCTGTCTGTTTTGAAACCCACCTTGAATTACTCCCCCGACACCAGATGGAGCAGGGGGAGGGCGGGGGCACAAGAGGAGCACAGTGCCGCTCTGCCTCGAGAGTCCCAAGTTTGAGTCCAGGCAGTCCTATCGGAGCTCTGGGAACACCGTGCTCCTCCGGGCTAAGTCAACTTGGCTGCGTCCGAGCTCAAATATTTGCGAAGCGCTCGGCGGGCCCGGGTGCCGCTGGCAGTGCCTCACAGGATTCAGCCTCCAAAACAAAAATCTGGGAGCAGAGAGGAGGGGGGTGGAGGAGGAGGGGGGTGGAGGAGGAGGAGGAGGTTTGAATCTGGGGAATGTGCAGAACGCATGTTTATACACAAGTCTCCTCAGTCTCCCTCCACCCTGTTCTCAACGTCCCAGACGGACTCGATAAGGTATAAAGCAGAGGGTTTTTTTTTTCAGGCTGTCTGTGTGTGTACTGTACTCTCCACTGAATCTATAGTGAGTGTGTGTTTGACAGGTGCATAGTTATGATCATCTTCCTTTCATCATAGTGTTCATCATATTAAATCTGTCAGTCGTGATGTACCATAGGCGACTACCATGTGTCATCATGTGTGACAGAAACCATAGGTACTCTTTCTTTCCTTATGCCCGTCATTGTGTCTATTGTGCAGACACGATGCGTTGTCCTGTATAGAGATGGTGTTGATTTTTACGATTTAATTTCCCTTCGACATCAAATTTAACGCCGAGCTCAAAGAACAATGCAGAAAAAAAAAAAACGTAGATCAAGTTCAGCACCAATACCTATCGGGAGTCACTGCTGTGCCTGCTGCTGTGAACGCTTTATGTATCGGGGAGGGAGCGGCTGAAACATTAGGCCCATGGGTGTGTGTGTGTGTGTGTGTGTGTGTGTGTGTAGGGTGAGGCAAGTTCACATTAACTTTCACTCACCTATTCAGGTATCAAGTTTAGGGTTTGGCATTTACGAGGAGCCATAACAGAAACGGGCCAAGGCCTATATACAGCAGAGCTACAAACGTGTAACATTAGACTATTGTGCAGGTCATCAGACCCCCCCCCCCCCCCCGCCTCCCCTCCCCTCCACACAGGAAAATAGCTCGCTTTAGTCACAGTCACACTGCTGGAGGGCGGGTATGGATTTATCCTCTCACCCATTGCGCCACATTAACAGGTATATAAAAATGCTGTTTACTGCGAAAACTCCTCCACCGCCCTGTGAGATTTAGTCGTATCAGCCCACACACCTACCGCCCCCTGGGAACACCGAGCACCAAAAAAAAAAGCTTTTTATATGCAGATGCTTTTTTTGCCATCGTGGTGCATTTTAATGCATCGGCATCTTTACGCTCTCTTCCTAAACTGAATGCAAATGTGAAACCGTTTTGATAGACGGCGTTACGTGCGTGCTGCTGGAGGCTTTGAGGATGGAGAATATCTTACACTTTTCATACATTGTTTAAATCTTTAGGGTTGAGTTGGCTGGTTTCAGACTGCCTTGTGCTGTTGGGTCCAAGTCCGTCTGGAGAGGGACGTAAGGCTGATCATGTTTCCATTTTGAGTGCTCTAGGGCCATCTAGTGGTTGAGCGGTATGAGGCGTTATACCAGCAGTTTTAACATTATCTCACACACACACACACACACACACACACACACATGCACATGCACATGCAAACATGATCATGCACACACACACACACATGAACAAACAGTCTGACACAAAATACTTAGTCCCCACACAGCCCTGCTCTTTCACACTTGCGCTCCGAAAGTCTGGCTTGCCTCCAACAATTCGCCGAGGGATATTTCAGGACCCTGTGGACCTCAGCTACCCTGCTTACCGAAGATCAGACAGGACACAGGCAGCCTTAACACCACCACCACCACCACCACCACCACCACCTCTCCCCAGTTCAGCCCCACAGGTGCTGTGGGACGTAGACAGGCCAGACACCACCCTCTCTCCTGGGGGTGACGTGACAGCTGGGAGCAGAGAAGTAGGGTAGGGTGTGTGTTTGTCTGTGTGTTGTGTGCATGTGTGCATGTGTGTGTGTGTGTGTATGTATGCATGTGTGTTTTGTGTTCATTGTCAGAATGCACTGCTAAACCCTGGCAGATGAATCACTATGGGACCTCACAGTGACAACCTAATCCTCTGTCTGCACTCTGACCCAAGCCCAGTGGACTCTCCCCACACACACACGTACACACACACACACACACACACACACACACACACACACACACACACACACACACACACACACAGACATAGAAATACACCCGTTTAAACACACTGGATCTATACAGCCTGCACTTCAGTGTGTTGATCTGGGATTCATTTAGCCTTTTCTGATCATAACACTCTGATCAAAACCTAGTAACTGATTCATTTCCATGAAACCATTTTAATAATATATTGTAAAGTTTAAAAAAATCAGGTCGTTTTTCTAAACACCTCAAAATGTCTCTTTTTGGAGATGAGCATGCACCTGGGCAGGAGGTAGACGAGTGGAACGTAAGTCCCTCAGCAAGTCACTTCCTATAATCCACAACATAAGGAGACAGACGACCACAGGCAGGTATTTCCTGCACTAGTGGCCCTGTGGAGTTGCTGACCATGCAAGTACACACACACACACACACACACACACACACACTTGCACAAAATGCTGTGACCCCAAATGTCCCCGCATTTCCCTCCCAGCAGCAGAGCCCATAGGGTGCTGAGTGATGAGCCCTCCTCCAGACAACATGTCTGGCTCCTCACTCCCGTCAGCCCTGTCACAACTCTTCGGGGCTTGTCGTTCGTGCATGTGTGTGTATGTGTGTTTATGTGTGTGTGTGTCCACCCACCATAAACCCACCTTCTCACACAAACACACAGGGCCCACTTACCATTTTACAGCCCATATCGATTACTCACTTTACTCATGTCAGTCATCAGGACTACATTCAGGGAGTAAAGGGAGGTGTGTCTGTTGAAACAGCCAACGAAACTGAAATCCAGTTGAGAACTGAATATTTTCTATTGAATTGAGCTTTGGTACTTGTAATGTCTTGATCTGTCTAACAGGTGGCAGTCATGCTTCATTCTTGACATTTTTTCTTTTTTCAGAATCAGAATCAGAATCAGTTTTAATGCCAAATATGTTTTCACATACAAGGAATTTGACTTGGTGTTTGGTGTATAACAATAAACTAGCAAGAGAAGAATAAAAAAAAGAATAAAAGCAAGTACTGTAAAAGGCAAAAGGTCAAGAATTCACACTAAAATATATGAAAAGATATTATAAGAAATAAGAAAATAATAATATGAAACAATAAAATAAAAAGAATATGTGCCATATATATGTGTATACATAATATAGGGTATGTGCATGTTAGCGGGGGACCCAGGCCTTGTTGATTAGGTTGCAGATGGGAAGAAACTGTTCTTGTGGTGTGAGGTTTTGGTCTGGATGGACCGCAGCCGCAGTGACTCAGAGAGTTTGTGTCCATGGACACTCTGCAGAGTGTGTTGTTGTTGTGTGTTGTGTTCCTTTCTATGCTTTTTGCAATAACCCATTAACAAAACTACATTTAAAGCATTAAACACGTGAATGGTATTGTTAAAGTAGAAATAGCAGCACAGATGATATCATCTTTTTGTTTTTAATGTCAAATTATTGAATGCTTCCTTCTAACCTTAAGGATTATTATATGTTGTGATTTTCTGTTTTTCTTTGTATTTTAGGAGACAGGATTTGTCAACATGTGTTTGCTTCTTGGGCTTTCAACCACATATCTTCCCCCTCACTTCAAAACTTCATGGAATTTATCTCTTTTTTTTTTCTCTAAAAAAGGCAAAAGGATGTAGCTGTATTTCCCACCCAGCCACACTATTTACCTGGATGAAGAATCTCCCCAGGATCTGTTGCACTGACTGAAGTTAATTCTTCCCATGTGTCGGGCATTTGAAATCTTTCCCACTGCTCCGATAAATCAATACATCAGAGCCTTGTCTCTGAACGTTGCGCTTTATCCCCACATTATTCCCAATGCAACAATCCAATGCTCTCCAATCTAAACTCTTTTGATAACCATGCAATTCCCCAGCAGATGAGCAGAGAGAGAAAGAGAGAGAGAGGAAGAAATCGGGGGACACATGGCATAAGGATGATTTATCGACTCGGCTACTTTTACAGGTTCATGTAATGCTGGTGGGCCAGTTGAAGGATGACTATCGTAACCCAATTCCTGTAACGACTGAAGGGAATCAACAGTCCCTTTGAGATCCAAAGACTTCCTCGAACTGGTTTTGCTTTTGCTGACTTTCACTGAAGCCAGAGGTTTCCCCCCCCCACTATCAGTGGCACTCTCTGTGCAGATAAAACAGGCTTGATCAATACTTTCCAACCTCCTCTCTCATTCATCCCTCTCTTCATCCCCTTATCCCACTCTTGTCCCATCCCACCCCGGGGGCAGTGGCTATCGGTGGTCTTTGTGACCCATCTGCCCCGGGGGGTTGTTGGGCCATAGCTGGAATACACACGCTCCTTTGATCTCCTCCACAGAGCACTCAGACGCAGTTAGCTTCAGATTAGATACCCTACCATGTGCATGATGCCCCCTTTAGTAGTTTGCAGAGCAGGCAGTGTGACTCAGGGGGAAGCAGTTAGAGGCTAGAGGCTGTGGGTGGATGCTCGCTGCAAGATCTTTTGGATTAAGTTAAAACTAGTGTTTGAAATCAGAACCCGCTGAGAAGAACAAGGAAGGAGATTTTTCACCAGGATCTTGTCCAGTGATCATGTTGAAGCTAATGTCCACCCTTGTGCGTCTGTGCACCCTAATGGTTCTTATCTCAAGGACCCTGGTTAGGCAGTCTGTCTCTGTCCAGGTGGCTCTGTGCTCAAGCAACCCACAAGGCCACGAAGCAGACAGAGGATGCTTTAAGTCGCTATCAGCCGTCTGGTCGGGACCCCCCCCCGACTCACTCCCAGTCGCGTGCCTAGACACTGATGGATGAAAGGTCTTAGACTCTGATGGTTTGAATTACCTCTCCGGTAGTGACTGTGATTCTGGTACCCACATCCACTGATCCTAGCACACACACACACACACACACACACACACACACAGATAAAATGAGATCATTTGGCCATGCACACCATTACATCAGCATTTCTCTCTCTTACCTCTTTCTTTGTAACTCTCTAATCTGTAAGGGAGTGGACCACTGAATCAAATCCGACTCACAGGTCCTCCAACATCTAGATCTGACCTATTTTACACTGTTGAGGGACTGATGCCCCCACTTCACCAGGGTTACCCAAAATCTCGTTCCCATTGACGACCATTAGTCGCCGTGAAGAGAGAAGAGGTGTGAACAAATTGGGGCTACTAGCATACAGGCCCACGCCACCACGAGGTGTAATGCACCTTGTTAGTGTTTTAGTATTTGTTTTCATTAAATTGTACTGACAAAAGCTTAAGAAATGAGGTTACAAGGCAACATGACACGGTGGTTTAAAAACAGACCGCCTTGTTAAAAATAAAACAAAACTAACAATAAAAGTAATAAAATCACGAAGCAAGGACACATTTGTGGAAATGTTTTAATTGGCAAAGTGATATATTAATAAATACTGAATTCAGGTTTTAATTACATTTCAAACAATCAGTTTTATTATTGCCAAAAACCATTTCATTTTTCCCAGAATGCATCAGTAGATAAACATAAAGTTCAGGTCTGCATTTTCAATAAATAAACCAAGACAATAAAAGAAGTTAAAGTTTGGTCCCGTCCTTTATAATGGATTTATCAGTTATCTGTCTGTAAAATACACACTCAGTCCCCAGAGCTGAGGTTGTTGTGGTTCAGCAGAAGTTTAGTTTTTTTGTGGTTCAGCTGAATATTTGGATGCTGTGTTTTATAGCTGCTATGTTGCCGTTGGCGATGACAGATATGGAGTCGATATGATTGAGTGAGCGTGAAACCCCAAGGTTTCATCTCCCACTCTCTCGCTCTCGAACACACACACAAAGAAAATCAACACTACCAGCCAGTGTTTGTATACGTCCACACAGTAATTTAACACTCAGAGAGTTTTGAACCCCCACCCTAGAGCCATATCAGCGCTGTGAGTGGGTAAACAACGCTGCAGTCAGCACTCGATTGTCACTGAAAAAATCAACACTTTTTAACACCGGAACATTTGCAGAGACTCGCACATACGTACCTATACGCAGCACACACCCGTTATCAAATGATTATGGGGTGTTGAAATCATTCAGAACATTTCAAGACACTTGTGCACATGCATCATCACAGACACCGACACTGACCAAGCCACAAGAAAGCCAAAATCACAGACAAGCAGTTCTCTCCGGCCTGTCAAGCTATCCCAGTCAGTAAAAAAAAAGACATTCCTTCCCCAGGGGTCATCTGGGCTCTGGGCAGCATTCTTTACATGTGTTGCTTTGCAGATGGATGCCCTTAACGTCTCAAGTGGTGGCAGAGCTCCGGCGAGATGAACCGATGAACCCCCCCCTCTATCTGCCGCTGCATTCCTGTCAATTGGCTGAGTGGGAGCGAAGTTCTGTTCAGCGAGGCCATAAAGGGCTGGTGTGACTGGCTGCTGTAGGCCTTCCTTCACTTGTGTGTGTGTGTGTGTGTTTGTGCATGTGTGTGTGTGTGTGCACGTCCTTTACTAGAGCTGTGCTGGTGAGGGTGAAAACAAACAGCAGGACTCTCACAGGACAGTATAGCTGAGAGGGACGGGTGTTAGTGTACGTGACCAGTGTGGGGCTGGCATACTCTGTGCACACCTGTTGTATCTGTCACCTCTTTTAAGTGTAGTATTATGTAACAGTAGCCATGCTAGATGCCCCCCCCGCCCACCCCCACCACTCTGAATATATATCCTGCAATAGTGCTGGTGGTTTCTTCCAACATTTCCTCTCAGGGGTGGAACAACAAGACATGTCGAGGGTCTAATATAGATTAAAAATGACTAGGTTCAAACATTTTTCATTCCAAAAATGCTAAAAAAAAATGCTACCTGAAATTCAATATTTAATAATTCAACGATATTTCCAAAACACAGGGGATTCTAAGCTCGAAAACATATTTATATAACTATATTGTGGATATCCTGAGAGAGAATGATATATTGAGACAGAATACTCTGGCTGCAGATCACAGAAACATGCAACACATTTGGAAACCAGATATATATTTCAATAGTGATTGCTGCGTCAAAGCTTCACCCGACACGCAAAACTGTGCAGTCCAATAACCGTGTGCATGTTGTACAACGCGCTCCAAGGCTCTCTCAGTACTGATTGTGTGCTCATTGTTCGGAGGCTTGAATGTGAGTTCAGAGGTGCAAATGGATGAAATTACTGTTGCTTCAGTTTGGCTGCCAATGCTGAGGGAATGGATTAGGTGGGTTTATGCCTTGATGAAAGCTGGATTCTCAGTCTAAAATGAAGCTGAATTCAGTGATTTATAATGCATGATATTTCGTGCGCTCCACAGGCCCCTCGACGTGGCATCCCCCCGCCGGCTATGAACTTGCTTGCGCTGAATGGAAAACTTTAGTTTACTTGCAATACCATCATTCCACATACATCCAGTTTTAAACCAAACCAACCCCGACTTGAAAATGTCATTTGGAAGTCTTTTCGATGCTAACAGGCTAACAGGCTGAGTCATAACAACAACGTTTTAAAAAAATGATGCCAGAATTTAAAAATGCCCTTCAAAGGGATGACAAATCACCTATGAGATCTAAGATAGCACACTTTTCTCCCCCTCTTGTTCCCTCAAACTTCTTGCGCAAGTCTGGAACCCATTTCTGTCTGTTTTCAGATAACGACGACATGCGTAGCACTTTCGTGACACTCCGCAGAGCGCAGGTTTGAGTCAGTCACACAAAGAGCCCATTCATTACCGGGGCAGAAATACCCTTTCAACACAGATGCCATCTTTCCAGCCGCATGCAGGACACTCAGGAGAGACACGGCAATAATAAGCTTGGAAATTTTTGGCAGCTTCACAGCCAGACACGGCTCAGGTATGTGTGCTCAAGAGGAGAAGGGAATAAAACACAACAGTGAAATGAAGTGAAGCAGCTTTCTGGACTGAACCACAAAATTGAGGTCAGATTTATTAAGGGCCACTCGAGGGAACGTGTGTCGGTTTTCGGATTAATCACATTTACTCATGGCTACATATACAGACATAGAAAATTCTGCAATTAGAGTGGAAATCTTTTGCAAAACCTCTTTTCATCGATCACGCTGACAGTGACGGAGCTTCTTGGCGTGGTTTCAAGTATGCCTTGTCACATTAGGGATGTCAGGGAGACAGTTGTGTGCATCCCGATGCCAAATCAAATATATCATCGCCTAGGTGGAGTGTGGCACAGTTCAGTGGGCTCATATCAAAGCTTGTGCAGCAAATTGACGATAATGCCAAGCAGCTGTGAAAGTGATTGTATAATTACAGATAAACCAAGATGTCTCACATCCTGGATTTCCCAAAGCAGTACACGGAGAAGGGTGGTCTGTTAACGCAATGTGACATCCCAGATAAATTAGTTTAAATTGGTCATTGAAGGGTGTTATAGGGGAAATAGATGAGAAGCCCATCCTAATGAAACATGATGGCTGATAGTTTTTTTTATTTATTTATTTTATTCTAACCATTGAGAAATGAGGTTATAAGTCCCACGGGCGCAATTCCAGCTGATGAGGAAGTAGCGGAGGAGGTCCACGGGCCTGCAGCTTTACATGAGGCATAAAACCAGGACTATATCAATATTTGAGAATTTAGTTCATCCGTCGTGTTAGGATTAGAGAGGATAGGGGCCTGGCATCCGGTTGTACCCGAACCTGTCGGAATAGGTTCCATGTGCCGCCCCGACGCTGCTGCACTGTACAGCTGTCAGAGGGTGGTAAAAATAGAGGGTGTAAGAGAAAGGGCCTACTCCAGAATGAAAAGACGGTCAGGCTGCTCTGCTGCGAAGTCCTCTCTCCCGACACCTTTCAGCAGATACGAGACACACTCACAATTAATCGAGCGGTTCTTCCATAAAGGAATTAACCTCTGAGAGGGAAGGCGGTGTGTGTGTCTAATCCCCCAACACCTCGGTGACACCGGGCCTCAGAGCAGGGGCTTTACAGTGGAATAGGCCAAGCCCCCCCCCCAGGCTCTATCTCTTGATTTAATTTATCTTATCGAACACCCACGGACACACATTCTCACACACAGACACACAGACACACATGTATTTCATTACAGTGGAATAGAATACAATAGAATAGAGCTTTGATTTGGTTTGAAGGGCCCGCTATCTGAGCTGTTTATTTTGCTTTTGCGATAAAGTGTGTTCGTTCTATAATCAGAAGGCTTGCCCACCGCGCCACTGAGGCTGCACATTATCACGACAGCAAAGACCAAATACTTTGGCCGCCGTGCCAGAGTTGGCTCACAGCTCTCAGTTTCCAGGCAGAAGCTGGATTGCATCTGGCTGTTTATCCGGCTCCAAGGTGACAGGGAGGCTGTGGTGATATCACAAGAGGGTGCTAGTCACCACACCAGGGAAACATTTGCTGCACCTTTTCAGGGGAACTAAGTTCACACACAAGCACACACACACACACACACACACACACACACACACCAGAATACAATGCATTGACAAGACATGTTGCGTTTTGAGTAAGGGGTGTGACTCTCACTTTTCTCGACTGGAAAAACTCCTGCTCCTCTATCACGATCGCTATTGCTATAGCTCCCTCCACCTACATGTGTAACCCACAGCTGAATGGAACAAGCTCAGGCACGTTCTCTGGAGGTTGTTGAAAGTCATTCTAGGAAATGCACTGGCTAATGTCACCTTGGCTCACCTCTTGGTTTTGAGGGAAACAGGTAACTCTGAAGGTATTTCCCTGACAAAACTATTTTCAGAAGTGTAACTCATGATTGATTTGCAAAAGTGAAAAACAATTTGAGCAAGAAAAATGAATTTGTATTTGCAAAGAACTATTTTCAGAAGTGAAAAGACTGATTTGCAAAAGTGTAAAAGAATCTGAGCAGGAAAATCTGATTTGTATTTACAAAACACAATTACACTTTTACACTTGTAAATGTCAATTTTGCACGCGCCAACTTTTCAGTCAGTGTTTGAGTGAGCAAACCCTGACAAAAAGATTTGCAAATGTGTGGGCAAGGATTTGCAAGTGAGATCCGCAAAGGGGAGGCGGGGACTAGAACAGAGAGCTACCTGATTGGTGCACGGAGATCACTATGCTCTGCACTGATTGGATACAGAATGTGCCACTTTGACTGGCACGGTAACGGTATATGCTCCATTGTGTTAGCTATAGTGGATATAATATTGTGTGTTAACTATAGTGGGTTGTTTTACTAAATGTAAATAGCCTCGAGTAGAACTAGCTAGCTTGCTAGTTACAAGAAACTATACCCGATTGGTAGGTTTGTATTAATCAGATTATGAACATTAATGGAGCTTCAAATAACATCAGTGTAGCAGACTCTAGACAGAGACACAGGCAGGAGTGGAGAGTTCACGGGCCCGCAGGCCACTTTATTTACATCCCAGCATATAAAACCGGCTTGTCTTGACCGCCGCTTTCCAGTGTAGTCTCCCTCGGCTTCCAGGCAGGCTGGCCACCGCCCGCTGCATCTCCCTCGGGAGCAGGACTCTGGGTTGAGACATATGACGAGGCCTGTTTTGAGTTTTCATGTCATCTTTACCAAATGATCTTTGAACTAAATCATTTATTTATGGATTTCTCTGAATTTATTGAACACGGAGAACTGAATGGATGAGGTCAATGGAGTTATCCTTGTTTTCTAAGCATTCTAAGCATAAAGCATTCTGGGAACATCTGTTGGACTTTGCACATTTATATTGGATTCTTTTCAACTTTTTTCTCTGTTTTCATTATGAACACTAACTACAGTAGCAACACATTTAATGGGAAAACATTTCAAGTCATTTCAAGACAGCGAAACTAATGTTTTGGTTAGTGCTTGCCAAGTGATATTTTGCCACAAGCTTCATAATCATGATTCTCCTTCATATTTATGACTACAACTCCCCCGTCCCCCCTTGTGAACGATATGTTTCTCAGTGTTAAGCTCCGCATAAACCACAATGATGTGAAATGAAATGATATACACAGACTGTAAATCAATGGTTTTCAAACTATTTTCTACTGGGAAGTCTACCATCTAACCTCAAAAGGTTAGAAGGTAGACGTATTTCACAAGGATTATCTTGTTTTTAGATTAACCCGTTAGTATTGATTCTCATAGTCAGCCCATATTAGATTGCATTAGACTACATTCACTTGCCGCTGTCATAGAAATCTCACTTTGCAATGGCTTGCTGCAGTGCTCAGGGGAATAGTTTTTAAAATCTTGCCTATTAATACAGGACACATGCAGCATATGTTGGATCTCATATCATTGTCTTTAGCCTTATTTCCCCTCCCTCTGTTCGAGGCCATGGGAGACACATCTCCTGCTCATCCTCACGTCTTTTAGTCGCCATCCTCCAACTGCAAAAGTAAGAGTAACACACAAGCACGCACACAAACATACACTAACCTCTTCCGGACTCAACCCTGCAAATCATGGTCTTGGAGCAGAGCTACTGAGACACAACTGGTGCCCAACATTTCTCTCATCTTGGTCTCTCTAGCTTTGTAATTTGGGGGGTGGGGGGCTTAGAGAAACAATCACTGCAGCTTCAAAGAAAATCTTGTTTGCATTCTCTCAGGCAGTTATAAACCGAAAGGCTTTGCGAGCGCAACGGAGTCCTTACTAATGCCTTCTGTTGGTACGCTTGTTTTGATGGTGATGCTTCCCAACAGTGGTGGTTTCAAATGTTAGACGTCACTGTGAAATGGACTCCCAGCTACTCTTGGCCTCTGGTTGATTCCACATATGTCATGTAATCTTTTGTCTAAATGACACGGTTTATATTTGAAGCATTCAGTTTCAGATTGCTGTGAGAGTCCTGAAATCATAGTGGGTCTATTAACTCTGTGTAGTAAAAGCCACCATAATCTATATTATATTATTATAAACTATTGACTGAGTGAATGGACAAGGACACTACATTTTTAGATATAAAGACCTTTAGTGATTCATTTGATGAACAAAAAAACAAACAGAGTGATATAATGGAGGTGTGATATGGAATAGAAACTGGGTTGAGGTGTTATAAACTAGTCCATCCATAAGGGGCACATGTAAACAAATTGGTGTGTAATTGATTCAATATGTCATTATTTCTAGTTGTCGTCCATCTTTGTTTATTTCTTCCAGGCGATCCACACAAAGATAGACCTCTTCTTTTATTTTGATTTGCTCACCACCTCAGTACTGGATGGAGGTCAAAGAGTCAGTCTCTATCAGTCTCCATCGGTCTCTATCGGTCTCTATCAGTCTCTATCAGTCTCCATCGGTCTCCATCGGTCTCTATCAATCTCTATCAGTCTCCATCGGTCACTATCAGTCTCTATCAGTCTCTATCAGTCTCTATCAATCTCTATCAGTCTCCATCGGTCACTATCGGTCTCTATCAGTCTCCATCGGTCTCTATCGGTCTCTATAGTCTCTATCAGTGTCTATCAGTCTCCATCGGTCACTATCAGTCTCTATCAATCTCTATCAGTCTCCATCGGTCTCTATCAGTCTCTATCAATCTCTATCAGTCTCCATCGGTCACTATCAGTCTCTATCAATCTCTATCAGTCTCCATCGGTCACTATCAGTCTCTATCAGTCTCCATCGGTCTCTGTCAGTCTCTATCGGTCTCCATCGGTCTCTATAGTTTCTATCAGTGTCTATCAGTCTCCATCGGTCTCTATCAGTCTATTAGTCTGTATCAGTCTCCATCAGTCTCTATTAGTGTCTATCAGTCTGTATGAGTCTGTATGAGTGTCCATCAATCTCCATCAGTCTCTATCAGTCTCCATCAGTCTCCATCAGTCTCCATCAGTCTCTATCAGTCTCTATCAGTCTCCATCAGTCTCCATCAGTCTCCATCAGTCTCCATCACTCTCTATCACTCTCTATCAGTCTCTATCACTCTCTATCAGTCTCTATCACTCTCTATCAGTCTCCATCAGTCTCTATCAGTCTCCATCAGTCCGCCCTCTCTTCTCACATGTGTTCCTCCTCTCCAATCTGTCTCTGTCTCTGTCCAGACAAACACAACTCCCTTCGGTGTCGCTGGTTTCATGGGTCCTGTGAGAGATCTCCCTCCTTCTTCGGGCAGATCCTCTCTTTTCCTGTTTCTGGAACACCTTTCTCTGCACACTCAGCCAATACTTGCATCATTCCTTAACCACTTTCATAGTCTCATCATCTATTCTTTTTCCTTCTGCCTATATCCTATATCCTCCGACTGTCTCTTGAACTCCTGACAAATTTCATTTTATCCCTCATCTCCACATCTCCACTTCAGTTTATCTTGCATCTCCACCTCCGTCCCCTCCACCTCTCTTTCTCCCTGTCTTTTTCCTCTTCCTCAGTGGCCCTCATCTCGTCTAGGCTTTCAAGTCCTTTCCACTTCTCCTCAGTGACAAAGATCTCTTGGTCATCCCACAATTTCTTCCTCTTCCACATGCGATCAGTGATGCCAGCCAATTCTTCACTTTCGTGCTTTGAGCTTCTTCCCTTGAGCTTGCCCTCTCCCTTATTCCATATATTCTCTCTCTCATTTAGAGCACTCTCTCTCCCATTTAGTTGATACTTTTTCTCTTAGTTTGTTCTCCCTCTCCTCCAACTCCTTCTTCACCTCATTTCTCATCTGTTTTTTCCACTCCTGCTCCCCTTTTATTTCTCTGTCCTCAGGGGTCTTCCACAACCTCTCATTCATCTCGCTGTGGCTCCTGACATTTTCTGTCTCCCTCTCCTCCTGCTGTGTCCATTCATGTTTGAACTCTGTGAGACATCTTTCTTTCTCTGTCCAGTTGGGCTAAAGTATCACCATCATTTTGGTCATCCTCTCTCTCGCTCCTCCTCACAATGGACCTTGATCTTGAAGGCTTTCCATTCCTTCCATTCTGTTGCTATCCAAAATCTACAGTCAGAAAAAGAAAGAACATGACCGGTCTGAACATTGCCAAACAATTTCATGTATCTTTAGTTTCTTAAGTTTATTAAGAAAAAATGTTTGCTTATGGATCATATCTCTCACTCCTTCACATTCCTCAAATATCAAAATGAATCTGTCGATCTGTCTGGCGCCAAATGTTACCTCGTGAATTTCGTTCACAAAATGGATTTCGTGCCACAAAATGAGTTTTCATCACACGAAATCCCAAAACACTGTGTTCGATTTCGTCCACCAAATGCGTATGGGGCCTCAAATGTTACGTGGAAGAAATTCACGGGGTAACATTTGGTGCCCCATAGAAATGAGCCTTTCATCGTACATCAAAATGGCATCTCTTCCTGTTACCATGCCTGCAGGTCCAGGTTCTACTCCTAATAACCTCAGTGATAAATGTCTTTAAATGTCTCTGTTAGTAATTTTGACTATCTCTGTTGCTTGCACGCACACACACACACACACACACACACACACCATAAAGCAGAAGAATTGGGTCATACACACACACACACACACACCTGCCCTCTTCCTCTTCTCTTTTAGCTGCTGGTGGTATTTATAGGCCTGTGGCCCTTGGCTACCCTTTCCTACAGATTGGGAGCTGGCTGCTTTCCCCAACACTATCCTCCCTTCTTGTTCTTTATCTGTTTGCCCTTCACCTTCTCCACCAAGGGGGCTCTAGCCAATGTTGTGCTGCAGGGGCATAAAGAGAGTGAAGAAAGACCTTTATTAAGGAACAGGTCATTGATCAGGTCCTTGTTGAATGTGAATCAACAGCGCCCTGTGTTAGTGGACTCAGGGTGGCCTGCATGTGCCACATGGAAACGCAGGGCTGAATGAGAAAAACACGCCAGATGTACGACTCATTTGTAGATTCTCATCAACATCATCTACTTTGCTTTCTAGCAGCCTGGCATGAGGTTAGATCAGCGTTCAGAAATTCAGTTGTCCTTCCTGTCAACACACTTTAAGAATCCTGTTAGCCCAGAGATGATGTTTTCTCTCCTGTGTTTTCCTTACTGTCTCTCTCTGCTTTCCAATGGTCAAAATAAATACAAAATACTACAGAAAACCACCTACTTTCGGGTATGTGAACGCACCAACCCAGAGCTTCTCATGCTTGCGTGACTTCTACCGTACTGTCCGGTGTACGAGTCACACTTTCCGTTATGCGGGGCTCATATTGGGCTCAAGAGGCCTCAAGAGCACATAAGGTATTTCCCATAAGCTCTGCGGTAGGCATGAGCAAATCAACGACGAGAGCTCCTGAACACCTAAAAACAGGAAGAGAATTTCTAAGTTTACAGTGTTAACAGACATAAAGAGAGACTAGCCAGTTACCCTGCAAGTACCCAGATGATCTGTGTGTATCTGTAATATGCAACAACACAGAGTGTGTTGTGGGTTTGAGTCTAGCTCATGACCTATGTTGGATGTCATCCACTCATTCTCTCTGCCATATTTACTGTTATTCCAACTATAACAACCTATAAATAGCAATGCCAAAAATAACGACAATAATAAAAAATACTATTCATCAAGATGTTAAGGAGAAGATATATAATTATTACTATTCCTCATTGTTGTATTAACTCCAAACTGACAATTGTCTTTTTATGAGGAGAGATGACACATTGATCAATGATTTTCAGTGCAGTTGTATACGTCTCTATCATGAGCAGGGTTAGAAGAGCAGGAGAGCAACGTCAATAAGGTCAAACATGGTTGGAGGTTGGGCCCAAGCAGTAATCACTGTGATGGGTGACTATGATTCAAAACAAAAGCAAGTTCAGAACCAGAACAAACACTGTTAGCAAATGTGTTTTTGCACTGAGAACCTCTGGACGGAGTTTCCATGGCATAGGCGAAGGCAGCAACACAAATTCCAAGCGTGATCTAAAAAAACGCTTTACACAATCCTTAGCTTTTCACCTCTTTCTGTGAAATGCATTTTTAGCCTTTGGTCATTTTGTAGATGTTTTTGTAACTTGCGCAACACAGACACGGCATGCCAATTTCCCACAAATGAATTTAGATTTTTGATTGAAAAGCTGTAATCTGAGATTGCGGAGCCAAAGTGGAGATCTGTGAGGCTTTTCCCTTCATTTACATCTGGTCTCTGGTTTTGCTCTTTTTAAATCATTATCATGACCGCGTAATTCCTCTGAGGTGAATAGCTGTATTGAAAATCGGCCAACAGGGGAGAACCGAGCCTGTGCCTCTGTGTAGAGTCCCTTCTGCGCTGGTTAAAATTCCAGTGAAGGTGCATGCTGAGAGCCAGTCAGCCATTAAGATCCCCCTTTTTAGATACCATTGACAGTTTTCTCTGCCATGAATTTATTGCAATTTAGTGTTGCAATCCCCAGAGGAGCGCTTTATTGCTGTAATCAAAAGCACACCGCGAGTCGGGGGTGAAAAGGACAAGTGATTTATCATCTCGTGTGATGTGCCCGGTGTGGCATTGCCAAGGAGCTGGGTCAGTTTACTCTCCCAGGCTGGTCCACCCTGCTGCCGCCTCTGCAGAGCACCGTTAACGTACTCTGTCACTGAGGACCTGTAAGAAGACAGTCTGTCATACAGCAACATGGGGATGTATCACTTTTACCCATCTTCATCCTCCCACTCCACTTCTAGTTGGGGTACCAGAACCAGAGAGGTGCTTGGTCGGTGCTGAAAAAGTGGCAGGGACAGGCCAACTGGGACTTAATAAGCCCTGGAGAGGCCATCATTCTGGGCCAATCTCCATGTGTTGAGAGCTTTCTTGGCAACCCGAGCACAGCATATGAAGGTGCTTAGTACAAAACCTCTCCCTCACCATGGCAGTACAGGCAGTGAGGAGGGAGGGGGAAAAAAAAAAAACGAACTAGCATGTTAAGAGCAGCAGAGGCTGGATGTGGTGTTGAAAGGCTGGCTGGTTTCCAGTGGAGTATGAAATGTCCAATGTGGTGTGGTGTGATAGACAAGCTAGAGATGATATACAAGTTTCCTCCGCACACATCCGCTCTTCATTATCTGTTCGGAGGGTCTGGGTGGATGCATGTGTGTTTTATGTTCTCGGATTGACCACAGTAACGGTGGAATCTGGCACGGCCGAATCATTAAGAAGACTTATGGCAAATGTTGTATGGCCAAATAAAGTAGTTCTTTTAAGTGTAAGGATATTTCTCCATATTTCGTAACGCTTTATCAAACGATGGTTTAATCACAGTTAGGGATGGTCCTTGGTCCTGAGAGGATGATGATGCTGCTGGCAAATTTTGAAAAGGTAAAATAAAAAATTGTGAGGGATAAGACGGAATTGAACTCGGTTATGGCGTGAACCTCAACTTTCTTCATATTTACTTTTTGCTCGACCAGCCGTGGACTCTGGCAGATGCATTTTCGACATTCCAGAGGAATTGAAGTGGTTTTTTTTTGCATCAAAGACAACTTTGTGTTTTTGAACAGAACTGAAGCTTGAAAGCGATAAACACACAAACTGGCTAGAAACGACCTTTTGACCTTTTTATGATCCTTTTGTTTTGAAAGACGTCGCCGGTGACCTCCCAGGCAGTAATTCAGTTGGACAACAACTTCCTCTGCCACATGCAAAAACCTATAGGTGTCACTATCTGTGACATAAATACATCAACTGATTGTCTCTGTGGATTTTATCATCCACTTCAGCTTCTACATGACGCAACAGTATCTGACAAGTCATACTGTTCTCTCCAAAACATGGCCCTAGATTGTTAGTTGTTTATACTGAAACAAAATATCTGTCATACATCATTAGTACCGACTCTTATCATGTGACGACAATAACTCCAAGTTTAAAAAGTTTAGTTTGTTGTTTTTCCAAAATGAGAGGGTCAGCGTGGACAAAGGAAACTCGTTGTACTCCGACCACCACAAAGACTTTCATGAATCCTCAGGTTCATTTTATTTATAATAATACTGTTAATGTGTTTCTTTTTTGATCACGCACAACCTGGGGTTTGGCACGTCAGAAAAAACATCGCTCTCAAAGCCACATTTTGACTCTGGCTGCATTTTAATATTTTGCTCACAATCGTTTCCCTGGCAACTGATTGACATGTTTTACATCAAACCGTGGGCCTCGAACCAATAGCCAACGCCTGGTGGAGTAATGAGCATGTAGCCCAAATAAAAAACAATGATTTTGAGGTCTAAAATATTAACCTTGAAAGTCATTACCACAAGCTAGCTGTGTCACTAATTCAACAAAGCTATATAACTCCAGTCTTCCACACTGACCTTGAATTGAACAGGTCACATATTTATCCAAACTGATTACAGGGTGATACAGCCTGAGTAATTATTGTGTGACTATAAAGGATTGGTAGGCCTACTACTGCTGGATCCAAGCTTTAGAAGAAATATGAGCATGCAGAGCACTATTAGTACTGGAGCCCAGAGACGTTGGCACCTGTCCGCTGTTTTTATAACTCCACATGGACTTCGCTCAGCGCTGAGCGTGGGGTGCCTGTCGCTGGGACGTGGTCGGGGCGGATGGTGGAATGTGCGTTAGCCATGCCTCCAGCCGTCTGCCCCATCTGTGAAAACTGGGAAGGCTCTCCGCACGACCAGGCCGCAGTTCTGTATACTGTCAGACGGCTAGGAGCAACAAACACAACCGGAGAGATCGGCAAAGTTGGTCAAACCCCCCCCCCGAGGTCACAGAGGGTCATGCGCCATGTGCTGGTGCTTTTGCTCCCCCTTCGCCAAATTAGCTTCAATTTATTTTTACACGCTAATAGTGACTTCGGTGCGTGACAAGTTCATAGACACGTACTCAAATAAGCGCCGAGGGCCTTCGCTAGTGTGTCCTGCAGGCGAGGAGGGAGAGCCGGTCATTGATTGTGTTTAGTGTTGGCCTCCTGACCCATACAACAACGTGACGTGATGTAAACCGTTGGCGCGCTTCTGGCTTTATTTGACGTGACAGACTCGGGGTAAACATATACATAGTGTAGCTTATAGCCTATACCGCTTCTCCGTCTTCCAGCTAATTTCCTGACACGCAATTGATTAGGTCAAATTAGCGGCCGTGTGAGGACAAACTACACCGATTTAAGAGAATCAATTTATCAGTCACGACAGTTTAACGAGACATTTGTTTCTGATCAGCAAGAAGCAAATGGCGTTGAAGCACTTCACTGCACCAAGTGTGGAGGAGGATGGAAAGGTCTGGTTTGTTGCACAGTCAGTGTTTTTGACAGGTGATCACTGTAACAGACCAATCGCAAGCTGACCGGCTGCCAGTTCGCTATGAAACATGTTAGACACGCGTCTTTATTATTTGAGTTTTAATAGGCGGCTAATAGCCTCGGTTTCTGCGAGGTGTTTAAGGGCCACGCTAAACTCTGTCACTCACTCCCCTGACCTCATTGTGTTTCTAATGGTTGAGGCAAGCGTCGCCAGACACTGACGCAATGATGCCCCGCAGGCCGTCTCCATATCCAGAGAAAGTGTGGAGAAGCATCTCCGCTTTCCTCGGTGGAAATACCCATAGTACATTTGGGTTGCGTGTTTTTCTTTTCTCCGTCTTTTTTTTTGGCTTCCTCCGTTATTTAAGTCCATAAATGCCTCCAGTAATCAGAGGGTCGTGTCAGGCAAAGCAAGAGGCACTATCAACATCAGTGTGTGTTATTTATTTATCCACATCACTTTGACTTTGACGCATTATCCCGCCACACACATTAAATCTTAAAGAAGCATAAGATCATCCTTGTGGCAAGAAACAACAAAGAAGTACTTTGGATCCTTGACATGCAGCTTTACGAGTGCACGTAGGGATGTGGTCATATCTGTTGGCTGCTTGTGTCATAAAAATAAGCTCACATCAGCTCATAGCACATCCTCTAAATGTGTGAGAAATCAAAGTTTGGCACAGTAGCCGGTTGGCACGAGACCACAGAAGATCACTGCAGTGCTATCACAGTTAAATGGGTGGTCACCATTTGGTATGTGTACAAAAAGAAGATAACCACGCAAAATGGGAATAAAAACACGATCTCTCAGTATTTCGCTGTAATTTAATGTTCTGGTCTTGAATAAATGTCCTTTTTGAGGAAGATCAACTTTGAATGTTGGATATCTGCTTATGGCCAACGATCCTTAATCCCCAGGATGAGGTTGATAACAGTTTTTATGAAATTTTGTAAATCCAATTTTCATGATAACGGTGTCCCGGGTTAAACAAGTTCTGCCACAGGATCAAAACACAGTGCTATCATTTACCCACTCACCCTTTCCTTCGCGTTAGCTGCAGTGAACTACTCGAGTCGTGGCCACAAGCAGCAAAGGTCTTCACACTGGGGAAAAGCTTAGGGAAAGCTGTTATTGGCAAATACAGTCTGGAGCAAAAAAAAAAACATTTCTGTCTGTTACATGAAGGGGTCATCGATCTGGTGAAAGAGAAAACAAAAGCAAAACAATCAAATCACTCCAAGTTACTGCAGGAATGTGCGACTGGATGTGGAAACGAGGAGGAGAATGTCAAAACACAGTTTGTGGAGCGAAAAAAAAACGCCGACTTCAATGTTATGTGAACCAAATACAAACACAGAAAAATTTAATGAGAATCTCAGAGTTAAAGCATCATGGCATCACCACCACCACTCATACATTTCATGCCAAGTTAACGGACCTGAGGCGATGACAGTACACTGTGCAGCGGATCACCTGCTGAGGTGGAAGTTGAAACCGCTGCCTCTGTTTTGTGGCAGAAATATTGGGTCTGTTCTCAGCATCAAACGGATGCAACTGAAACATTTTAACTACCTACCGCACCTTTAGCCTGCAGCTATCTGGCTATTTTATCTTCTAAAATCAACCAGGAACTGGCTGATCCAGAGAATGTGGGCTTGTTAATGTGAAGGAGATGGAGAGATGGATGAAATGAGGTTCATGTGGTGTGACGGAGTGATTCAGATACAATGGAAATTGAGAGGATAAAATTGAAAACAGACAGTTGTGTGTGTGTGTGCGTGTGTGTGTGGGAGAGAGAGAGAGTGTGAGAGATGTAAACGGATACAGGATCCACAAATCTTTCATCATGTCTCTGTTTGTGTCAGAGCATGAAAGGCTTGATCGTGATGGCTTCACATGAGACTTGGACGCCATTTGCAGTTGTCTTTTTTTAAGCATTTAAGAATTTCCCCTCGGGGATCAATAAAGTATCTATCTATCTATCTATCTATCTATCTATCTCTCTATCCATCTATCTATCTATCTATCTATCTATCTATCTATTCAGATATTTGTCAGGAGGGTTGGTAGAGCATTTACTGTATGTCGTTCTGTTAGCCTGCAGTACGATTCACAGTCAAGTCTCTCTCTCTATAAAGGTTTGTTTTTGTAGAGATCCTCAACATCTTCACTGATGTTTAAAAATAATTCACTTATTACACTAAAGTAGTTCCAGTCAATTCTCTAGTTTCAGGTATGCCGATTGATACAGATGATCCCTCAGGTCTTCTTAAAGAAACATTTCTCCATGTACATCTTCAAAACTACCACTGATTGATTCCACAGGAACATTTAATCACACCGTGTTAAGGAACCCATCCAATAAATCAAACGAGTATTCTCTGTTGTGTTTGCTGCGAGTAAAGCTGCGTTAAGTTTTTATCACTCCTCCCAGATGGATGTTACATCGAGTATACAGCGTCGTAAAGATCCATCTTCTCTCGAGGGTTCTCCACGTCGTACACTACCTGACACGGCGAAGACTTTGTGAACATTCTTGGGCCCTCAGCGAACTAACCTTGTGTCCATTAAAGGATTACTGCAGTGACAGAATCGACTAAACCCCTGCTCTGTCGGGGTGTTGGCTGTATAATACTTCACAGACCCGTGAGTAGGTGTAGGTGGGTGGACAGGGAGGCAGACAGACCAGCCCTTGTTCGCCAGGCCTCCTTATCAGATCCCCAAGCCTCCATCCTTCATGCGGAGGGGAGTAGGCTGTGAGGTAAAGCCGGAGGGTTAACAAACCCCTTCCCATTCGTCTCAGCCTGATGGACGGCCATGCATCATCCCGAAAACACAGACGTGCAGCCAAGAGAGGAAGGAGAAAGAGACAAAGACAAGGACTCCATATGTGGCAAATTGTGTGTGACATCCATTTTTCGACACCACTTTACTGCTGTTGTGTCATTGGACGTGATTGGCAACAAGTGATCGAATAGACCAAAAGGCGGGGGAGTCATAGGTGGATGTATTTATTGCTCTCACATGTGTGATCTCATTCAAGTGCACACACACACACACACACACACACACACACACGCATGCATGCACACTCTGACTCAACACGCGTTGTTGATTCCACAGGCGGTGCAGAGTCGAGAAAATAACCATGCGCTGATGTCATGCTCCGTTCCCAAAGTTTGTGCCGACCGGCCCCATTACCGCAAGAAGAAAATACTACATGACAAATGGCAGCAAGCTGGCCGCGCATTAAGATGAAGAGCGCAAACAACTCTTGCCAGTGGTGAAATTAGCAGAGTAAGTAAGAAGATATAGCTGGGCTTACTGTGTCCCCCGTCTGATGTATGACATTGGCCCAGGCATCGGAGGCCAGCGAAGGGTCTCCATCAGCGACGCCGGTGCCACATGCATCATGACTGATGTCAAACGGTGGTCCAAGTAGCCCGGGGCTAAACGAGTTATAGCTAATTAAAACTGCAGCGGGATCAGGTTCCATTGTTTGATAATGTTATGGAGCGTTGACAAACACTAACGCAATAACACCGTGTGATTACATTGAGACGATCGCGGTAACCGATCTCAGTGTGTTGCTGAGAGGGAGCGATGAGGAGGGGTGTGTGGGAGAAACGACGATAGGAAAGCCTGTTTCTGCGTAAGACCGATATCTGGAGGCATCTTAATGGATCGATCACGTCGCCCCTGCACGAATTGCCCTGACGCGGGGGAAACACGGTGACGTCAGCAGTCACCAGCTCGGATCAGGTGTCGTTATCTGACGTGGCGGAGGAGGATGGAGAAACCTACCGAGAGGACGTTAGCTCAGGACTGAGGAATGTGATGGGTGAGGGTCCTCTTGTCACTGACCCAGATAGATGGTATGTACCTACAGGCCACACTCACTCCTTCTGCTTTATGGTGTGTGTGTGTGTGTGTGTGTGTGTGTGTGTGTGTGTGTGTGTGTGTGTGTGTGTGTGTTTGCCATAAATGCATGCACTGTACAGTTATAAGTTGTGTGTGTGTGTATCCATATATCAGTGTCTCTATGAGTGTCAGTCTGAGACACTGATCAATAAAAGGGACTTCTGGAGTCTGAAGAGACTGAAGGAGGCTGCTGAACACACACACACACACACACACACACACAGTAGCCCTGTCTGACCAGCTGTTTAAGTCCAAGCCAGATGAGCGAGGCTACAGAAGCTGGAACCTACTGGGAAGCTTTGCAAGCCCGGCCTTCCTGCAGAAACACATTGTTTAGTGTGTGTCTTTTCGTTTGTTTTTGCCTGTGTGTCTATGTCAGAGCCCCGTTCGTGTCGTGCATTGTTTCTGACCGACATTGTTTAGTGTTTACTCAGCTCCTCTCGGTTGGAGTCTGCGGAGAGAGGAGCGTATCCAGCGTGACGTGGCGGATACCTCCCCGTCCGAGCCAAAATCCTCCTCCCTCCTAACCTTTGCGGAAAGCGAGCGACGAAGCAGCGAAGCTCAAGTTCTTTGTCTACGTGTTTGTTTGCGCGCGGGGTTCAGTCAACCTGTTGATTGCGAATTAAAAGCAGGGGCTCGTGTGACATCATCGTGTAAACTGCACTGTGACAAATTTGATCTAAGTGATTTGGGGGGGAAATGATTCCACAGCATGACCATGAGATTTTGGAGGAATGAAGCTTGCACGATTGAAGCAGGCACATAAGATGGCACCAGTAACGTCTTTCAATTTGATTTTGCCGTGATGCTAAACGGGTAAACCACAGAGGCAAAACAAACATGGGATCTAAACCACGAAAGCTTTTGGAGGCATAAACTCGCAAATGGATCCAAAGCACTGATTTTTGTCTTTTTCCCATCATCTGTTTCTGCTGTTTGTTGAGGTTCTGCCTTTTATACCATGGTGCCATACCCCCAAATGGGAAGAGGGGTTACCTTGACCACTGATGCTGACATATCTGAGCAATTCAGGAAATTACCCCTTCAGTTAAGAAGAGAAATAAAAGAATATTTCACCCAACACTGACTCTTCTGTTCAACTCGACCTGAACTTTGAGCCTCATGAGTGGAGGATGGGGAGGACCGAGGTGGGACCGAGGATTGGGCATGGCTTGCTTTGACAGCGGATAGAGGCCAGTGCCTGTGGTGAGTTGAGCCTCAGGAGCCCACGGGGGATAACCAGGAATGGCAGCCGCCTCGCACTAATGGCTCCAGCGGTGTCACTCCTCCGGCCGTCTCACCCTGATGACATCATCGCCCTCGGCAGGCATGTGCCACGCTGCGCTGTGTAGGAAATTCATCGAGTTATCTGCTGCAGCACAAATTGATGACAAATTAAACTCTCTAATGTCTCTCTACTTGTGTGTGTGTGTGTAAGGCTAGTTTAGTAATGATATACCTTTTCTACATTTGCGATAGGTCCACGAGGAATTAAGGGTTTAACTTTTTATTCCATTTTGCAGGAAGCCTAGCATGACAAAACGGGTGTCTTCGTCAGGCCTCAGTTGATTTTCCCCTTAATCCTTTTATATTTCTCCCAGCAAGGAAATCTGTTGAAGGTTGAGCCGCAGTATTTTTTTCTTTCCATAACGATTTCTGTAAGCAGACTTTAAAATGTGAGCTTATTAGGCTGCAGGCTTAACGCAAACTTGTTGAAGCAGAGTCACAGAGAATAAGCCATCAGTGGACCTCGTAACTCCTTACACATGCACTTCAGTACATCCAATCAGACGCCGATCGAGTCCCTCGCAAAACCGAAAAACAACGCACAAAAACACAATGCCTCACCTCTGAACCGCCAAGCGTGAAAACTGACGTCGTCACTGGGAGACGCGCTAACAAGGCTGTTGTGTGTGAGATTAAAGATCCCTCGAGGCCCCCGGCAGCTCTTTCAGAAGGAGCTCACAATATGGCAAGTCCACCCCTCACTCAACGCGGGAGAACAATACACTCCAATGACCTTCATTAGCACAAATTGGTCTCTCTGCTGATGACTCAATGGTTTGGATGCTGGCACTTGTTCAGTATTACCATGACAGTATGTGTGTGTGTGTGTGCATGTGTGTTTGTATGTGTGGGTATGTTTGTGCACTGTAATCACCATCGCCATGACAAACGGTGCAGATTAGGGGGGGCGAAAGCTGAGCCGCGTCTGCCAACGGTGCCATCAGTGTTCAAGACAGGATTACGCAACCACGCGATTGATTCAAATTTATTTATTTTTTTCCCCCTCGGTGAAAAGAAACGGGTAAACACCGAGGGAGCCAGAGCCATTGAAGCAGCGTTGAATGCGTTGCTGAGATGTGTCTTTGGGAGTCAAACGGAACGCTCTCTCCCCTCTCGCATTCGGTGACAGCTTCATTTATAACCCCACAGCTTCGTTTTCAGCCAGTTGTTTCTCCATAACTCGCACATCGTAATGTACACCTGAAAATGTCACTTCTATGATGCTTGAACTTTCATGCACTCTGTATACGCTGCTTGCCCAAACTCAGCATCTATTGCACGCCCAACCGATCCCTCTCCGAGTAGCCCCCTCCCGAGGTTTCTTCCAAGGTTTTGTGGGAGTTTTTCCTTGTCCTCTGTTGAGGGTCCAAGGCTGGGGGATGTCGTGCACTAACCATTTATTGTTTTCACACGTTGGGCACTGCGAAGCCCTTGGAGACTGTAGCGGTGATTAAGGGGCTGTGCAAATAAAATGTGATTTGATTTGAGATTGTGTGAAACAATGTGTTGATGCCATATGAAATGTGGGTGTTTTTACAGCATAATAGGTTCTTACCAAAGCGTTCACAAATCCCACCAAGAAACAGTGAAAAAACATCTCATTTTCTATCTTCCCACATCATCTATTCACTTTTACAGTACATGCGGAAAGCAAGTGGCAGTCAGATTGATGTTCAATTATACAAAACGTCCTCCCAAACCTTTCACAAGTAAAACACAAGCCAGATTCCCATGTAGGCCAGCTGCCTCCAGGCCTCTCACTGCTGACATGACCCATACTGAGCTTGACTGTCACAAGCAAAAAACGATTATCACGTTTTAAGCAAAAAAACTGGGTGTGCGTAGTGGATACGTGAGGGGACGGGGGGACGGTTACAGACCACGTGGGACCCCGAGGGTTAACGAACGATTGTGCTCTCGCAGCTTTGAAAATCAGGTTTGTTTTCTCACTCGAGTTCAACGTTTACATTCCAGTGAGAATTCAGATCTGAGATTACACAACTCAATTAACATCCCGTAAATATGAACAGCTTGTGTGTTTCCTGCCATGCGAGTGACGCTGCCGCCTGTTGTGGTAAGGCGAGCCACAATACGAGCAAATAAACTGCAAAAGAAATGAAAGGACATTTTATTGTTGCTGGAAAATATATTTCTAAACACATTTTAATAAAAGTAGTGAAGTAGTAATGAGCGTGAAATCGGTCGCACATGGAGCTTTGCAGAACATTATGTTTTATAAATGACTTGTTTACAGGAGTGAAGCCTGGTTCAGATTTTACTGAAGGTTGCCCAATGCGTGCGATTGTCTCCCCCTCACTTCCCTACCCCTTTTCCAGCCAGCGTCCGTCGTAGTTTAGGACACCAGCAAAGTGCGTCAACCCGAAGACAAGCTCTCTCGCTCTCCGATGAAACGTTTGCACATGCTTTGTGTCTCGGGTAGGCCGGGTTATTCTGGGGGTTTGTTATCTTGGGTCTCTTCCATGCATTAATTCACACCACCCCTTCTCTCCCACACAGAGGGGGCCGAGCCTTTTGTAGCCCCATGCTATCACTGAATACACACACTCTATCAAACACACACACACACACACACACACACACATAGCCGCACGTACACTAGCACACTGTCACACACAGATTGGGGTTGGACCAAAGGTGGAGTGGTGAAGTTTGGCCATAAACCGGCCGGTCCTGTCTGTTTGAATCAGGGATTTAAAGGGACGGTCCATAATAAGGCTTGACCTTTGACCCCGGGGCCTTTCAGCTCTGCATTTCCTCCTCTGGCCGATGATGAAGAGACATTCCTCCTGTATCTGCTCATTCTTGGATTTCACTTTGTTTCCCTGAAAACACAACAGCACAGGGTGTGTGTGTGTGTGAGAGATATATATATAAAGAGCGAAGAAGTGGGGGAGAGAAAAGATAGTGAATGAACAGAAAGAGACAGAAAGTGAATCTTCCAGATGGTGTTTGCAGAATCCCCCCCACTTACAGCGCTGATACGACTTCTGGGCTAGACGGAAAGTGACAACAGATCCCAATCAATCAGAGACAGCATGTTAGGAGTGGAAGCCGCAGAACGGGAATTGTTTGATCATACGTTTATCATGAATCATCATGTTTAGTTATCTCATTGTTAGGAGAATCCCCAAAAGGTCTCACATGCCTGGCTGGCGGGTTTTTCTCGATTAAAGTAAAGAAACAAAAGAAGAAAACGTGGAGAATCTATCAGTTAGATTATAAAATATGAAATCTAAAGATATAAAATATTCCTCCCCTGTGCCTACTTGTACTGTAGCACCTGTCACTACATAACAGGGAGCACCTTATTTGTGTTGTGTGCTTCGAAGCGAGGGATGCAGGAACAGATAAATCATACACACACTTTTATTCATGTTTGTGCGTCCACAACACGTACACACACACACACACACACACAGACACACACAGAGATGCACACAAAAGGGCAGGGCTACCACATGAGCCTGCGGTCAGAGAAGAAGTGTAAACCGATCCTCATAGTCGGAGCACATCCTCTGTGCTGGGGTCCCTTACTGCCTGGCTTGCACACACACACACACACACACACACACACGTGCACGCTCACACACACACACACACACACACACACATGCACATGCATGCACACACACGCTCACACACACACACTCGTCCACATTCGCACACACACATTCCTCGGCAGGCTCTGCGAGGGGCAGGCGCAGACTGGAAGCTCGGAGCTGTTCTTCAGCGAGCGTCTCTCTCTCTCTCTCTCTCTCTCTCTCTCTCTCTCTCTCTCTCTCTCACTCTCTCCAATCCTTTAGTCACACTGCAGAGGAGGAAGGCAAGGCAGAGAGACCAGGGGAGGTCTGATGACACCAAGCCGTACGCAACTGGTACTCAAAGTAAATGCACAGACTGACAGATAAATGCAAACACACACACACAGTCTGTATCTGGGCTGTGATTGATTTGCTGGAGGAACATCAAGATCTACAAACCGAGCTGTCGCGCCGCAACAGATGTACACAACTTTTTTTCTTGCCAGGACGAAAAAACTTTTAAGGAAACTCTCCGGAACCACCACAGCAGCATGTGTGTAAGTGCTGTTTAAGAAAGCGTGAGAATCGAGGAGAATATATACTGGCAATGCTCTGAAGTACTTTCACATACTGGAGGGTCCCAGCGTAAAAAAGATGGATGACACATGTTCCACATCATCCTCGCCGTCTTCTGACTCAGCTCCAACCCAGAGGAAATAACCCGGCGTAAACACTAACTCACCAACAAAGTAAGAGACAAAACAAAAGGGGACTTTTAATCATTTGCAACCCCCCCCCCCCCCCGGGCTGCTATGATGTTGTGGTACAAGTTTGCCTGCCACTTGCTCTCGTTGGCAGCCCTCCTGCTGATTGTGAGTTGCGGAGGAGGGGAGCAGAGGAGAGGAATGGATAGCAGCACCGGCAGCAGCAGCAGCAGCAGCAGCAGCAGCAGTAGTAGTAGTAGTAGTAGTAGTAGTAGTAGTGGAGCAAGTAGCAGCAATTACAGTAGCAGACGTTACCATAAGATCCAGCATGGCCAGTGCACCTACACGTTCATCCTACCTGAGGGAGAGGGGAACGGAGGAGGCTGCAGGGAAACGAAGCCCGGCGGCGCCCAGTACAGCGGCAACGCTCTCCAGAGGGACGCTCCATCATCACCGGAGCTGGACTTCTCCAACCAGAAGATCCAGCAGCTGGAGCACGTGATGGAGAACTACACCCAGTGGCTGCAGAAGGTAAGCAGGTGATGCAGATGATGGCTGCAGTTTCAGTTGACGTAGTTATAGGTCCGGGTGACCGGGAGAGGAAGGACTGACCACTTCCAAACAAATAGACTAAAAAAATAAACACCATGCAAAAGTATTGAGTATCAGAAACAGGATATTTTCACGAGGAGGTTTAGCGATCGTTTTCCTGTTTGACATCATTTTGTCATATTATGTTGATGGTGGATTGAAATAGAGACGCAGGAATATTATCCTGTCTGAATTTCCCTCACTAATCTCTGTATATACTGTCTATGTGTTTTGAAGTGGTCTCGCCGATATATATTTACGGAGATATTTGTGTTCCTGTGGGTGTGTGGTCTCGGCAGTGTGTGTGTGTTTGTGGTTTCACTTAGGTAGTTTTGTTTTGGTGTCTGGACGAAGTTCTCAGACTCGAGCTGAGAACTTGTTTGCTGTTATCTCAAAGTCGTCATATTGTTTGTCAAAGTGTGTTGTGATTGGAGCATTTTCAAATTGAAATGTCGGGGATTCTGGGAGGGATTACCACACAACCGACAAAAATGTCACCGATAAAAACAAAAGCAAACATCCGAAAGTAACACCAGGAAATATTGTGGATATACAATAGAAGTGCGGTGATGTTGGAAGGTTTTGATGCTCTGAGACACAGACATGATGACACTGAATAAGATGTGTTGAAGCTAGGAAACCACTGTTGAGAATCACATATGAGAACCTCATAACTCCATTTGTGGTGATTTTGTGTTTTAACTTAATTTGAAGGATTTCCCAAAACCCAATGGAGAAACAAATAAATGGTGGTCAATCTGAAAAGTCTACATTTGTGGAGATACGAGGTTTCTCCGGACAGTGGCGAAATGCACATTTGATAATCCAACGCGTTCATAAACAATTTATATGAACTATACTGTGTTGTTATGTGATTGTATGAACTGCATTGAACTTTTTGTGCTGGACGTTACTCAGCTGTCCTTCTCGTACACTGTGTCTCTGTCTCTCTGGCTCTTTATCTGTCCGGCTAACGCATCTATTTTGGTCTTCTCTGTCTCTCTGTTCTTCCTGAGTAAACTTCCCTTTTTCTCTGAGTCTCCGTACGAATCCCGAGTAAATTCCACAGATGTCCAGTTGAGTTCCACAGAGCGGCGGTCACAGAGCAGTGGTAGTTATATGTCAGTCACCCCCGGGTTCTCCAGTGGGCTGTCTCTTTAATGGCAGGAAGTCAGAGAGAGCCCCCAGAGACAGAGAGAAAAAGAAAAGAGAGAGAGAGAGAGAGAGAGAGAATGATCCCTTTATTTATGTTATTCAAGGACTTGTGTCTATAACTTAAGAATATACATGTTCACCTCTTCTTTGAGCTAACCCCTAAAATAAAAAACGATGAATCCTTCGTTTTATTGAACTGACATAAAATCATTTGACATTGAAACAACCATTTATGAGACATTGTATGACTGTCGATGAATGACAAACAATGTGTTCATAGATCTGCCAAGGTGCTTACTATGTTAAAACGCGGCCATACTGTGACGTGGATGGCTTGAGAACTGATATGGCTTGGCAGCAGGATCGCTTTCCCAAGCGTCGAGACTTGTTCTTCTTCCCCCGAAAGAGAGCGAGACTATCTCTCTCCGAAATGAATACACGACTCAAATAAACAAACCTCTTGCTTTAGGCTTCACCGGCTCTGCTGCAGCTCCTCTACTTTCCACAATATTGTCTCTCTCAGAGGAGATTAGCGGGTCCAATCTGTGATTAATTGCGCGAACATAATGGTTCTACTTTTTGTCCGTTAAAACCAAAAAAAAGGAAATGGAATCGGTGTGAGACGACGCAAATAAATGCCTGGTGGATTTGATGGATTACTGTGGAATTGTGGAATTAATTGAGCTGAACTTCCATCAATATCCATTAGCACGCTGAGCTCCCCGTTCATTAGCAACCAGCGTGTCCCTCTTAACACCGCTTGCCATGCCTGCTTTTCATTTGCCTCCCCCCTGAATGTAAACTTTTCACTCCCCGGGTTTGGAGGGAAATAGTCATTCCTCATCATTTAAAACAGGCATCGGTCACAGCACATTACAGCAAGATGTTGATTGAGTTTATAGTTTTGGGTGGTAGCGTGGGAGGCTGCTCCGCCCCTTTTTTGTAAATTCACTCTCACGTGCTAAAACACAGAGCAGGTAGAAATATGTGGATGTCCAAATGAAATATCGTATAAAAGGAATTTTGGAGCTTTCAGCGGCGAATCTGTGCACTATCATCCCATCATCTTATCAATGGACTGTATATCACTGAGTTTATCTCACTTTAGCACAGGAATTTAAATGGAGCATGTCAGAGTTTAAGAGGTAAGTTGGAGATATAAAATAGATACAGCGTGTAAAAAAAAGAGTTGCAGCAGAGTTGGTTTGATTCCCCCGTTTGGAAAAGCCATGTGTTTCTATACGGGCTCCCAATAGCGATCCGCGTGTCAAGAAAGGGCCAGGGGGTGAAATAACACCGGCTTTATCTTTGCTCAGTGGACCTCATCGCTCTGTGATAGTACAAGTGATACTATGAAAACAAGAACGGCAGCATTGGTCCGACGGAGGGTTTGACTAATGAGACCTCTGGAATAACTTCTCCTCAGATGTAAAAATGGGAGCATGTGAAAGCGTCTGCCATCACCACTAATACCATCATGCTTCTTTTTCGTGACACTCCTGGAGTTCTCTCCGCAGGACCGCAAGACATTTTTCATTCGGAGGATAATAAAAAAAAAAAAAATTGCATCCACCAGAATTTGTGTTTCATCTGACATTCAATTCTCTGGATGTTAATTGAATGCATTTATGTCTTTGAAAACACCAGCCGCAGCAACAAGTGGACACATCAGCACAAGAAGGGAATTGGCACCGGCGTTTCAGAGGGGACGCTAAAGCACACAGTGGTAATTCAGCTTAATTACAGCGCATGGAGGGGGGGGGGGAGAACATGAGGATGCAGTTAACATTTTTCATTGGACAGAAGATTAAGTGTCCCGGCCAGTCTATCTATCTTAATCACGCCAGCTTTTTACTGCTTGTCTAAGGGAAAGCTGGCTCTAATGTTGCTCTAGCCAGCCTTGATGAAAGAGACGGACAAAGGATACCATACCAGATATCACCCCCATGCCTGGGCGCTCAGTCCACTGTGGGGGGTAGAGAGAGAGAGAGAGAGAGAGACCCAGCAAACAGCTGTTGGGGAAGCATTAGCAGTCTGAGATCTTTCCTTCCTCAACCCACGGTGAAGTATATGGGCCCTGATAACATTCCTGGCCAGTCAAAGGTGGCTTCTGTTTGTCCAAGGATTACTTCCACAGCCACCCTGCAAAGCAGAAGAACCTTGGACAAGATTGCCTCTGATCTCGGAGCAGGCTACTTTGTCCAGATCGACTCTTAAGTGCAATGAGAATATGAGTATGGATGGGCTAATTCAAGTCAAAGAAAAGAAAAGGTTGAATAAAATGATTTTGTATGATTCAATCAAAGAGAGTCCTTGTGACTCTGAAGCAGACACATCTCGCCAACTTTGAAATTTCAGGGAAAATGAAGATTTGGCAAAGAGACAAATTCAGCAAGCCGAACTTTGTTTTTGCTGTTGAGAGAAAGTAATAGATCTTCTCATTTCCCTTCTGGGTGAGACAGTAGAAAGTGGTCCAGACCAGAGTTTCTTGAGAAGGAAAGGCCCGTGCCAAACTAAGCTGTTGAACAAGGGGAGGGGGAATAGCTATCGTCAGCGTCTTATCCCTGTGAAATTCCCATCAGTGAACACGACTGCACTGATCAGAATAAACACTGGTTGAAAAGACTCACCGACACGTGGGCAGCAACTCGTTTCATACGGTAGAGTTCATACGGTAAAGGGTGACTATATTGCTCTACTTGATGCTATTAGAGGGCCACACAGCATGCCTGGGGAGCCAAGGAGAGACCAATCTATTTTAAGGGTGACTTCCTCCATCACAGTTTATTTGCACTGATAATGCGGGCCAAGACTAACAATCGGATGATGCACGGAGGCTAGTGGAATAAAAACGCTCTTCCTTCCTGACCCCAAACCTTGCACAAGGAACCATGGAAACTGCTGTAGGATGCTGCAGTAACAGCTTGCAGTGTCTTTTTCGCCTCGCTTTGCACTACCACCGAAAAGTGAAAAGGAAACAGAGCTTTCTGCTGAGCACGTCAGGGGAATAGGGGAAAACATTACGGTAATGCCACAGTATTTCTACGCAGATGTGAAAATGGAGCCCGACGTTGTTAATGTTCCTGATTTTTCAGGAAACGGGGCATTTAGTAGTTTTGTCACAGTCAATATGGCAAGTCAGTTTGTTTCGAGATCCCCCTTTTTTTCCCCAGAAGTCATATTTCAGTGCAGTCGTAAGCCCCAGACATGCTGGAGGTTTTGACGCTGGGCAGGAAGGCCCTCCTAGCTCTGTGCTGCAACTCAATGAGTAAAGAAGTAAATTTCTTGGTGTAATTTTGAGTCTCTGTAGTTTTCTTTATTGAGAAGCATCATGCATGCATGTGGTTTCATTTCCTCCACTCACTTAAGTGAATCACCCTCCAGTGGGTTCTTGGTGTGGGATTTATTTAGCTTTAATTGCGAGGTTATTTTTGAGTTTGGCTGAACGTATTTATTATGTCCCTCTTGAAAACGTTGCTGCTCGCTTTGTAGCTCGGAACCCGCCGTTGTACCTGCAGGACAAAATGAGAATTTCTAGGTTTGTGTTTCCATGTGCCCCCGAGTATATCCACTGTAATGGCCCTAATTTTTCTTCATTTGGTTGGCGGAGGTTTTATAAATGTGAGTGTTCTGCAGCGTGTCACTCAGGTACAGGCAGCCTCTTTACCATACACCACTGGAACTGATATTTGGATATTTTACTCGACTGTGGCATTCACATATTTCCTCGTGGACCGTCTGAAACCAGATCAATGCCTTTTCAAAGGAATGGACATCAATAATATTGTTTTGGGCAGGGCGAGTGGAAGTCATTAGCACTGTGTGTGTGTAGGTTACGGCCTGCAGTGTTGCCAAAAGCACAAGGTCCAGGGCTGTATCTCTGCCTCTCGGTGCTGTGGGTGAGTGATTGTGACCCAAATATAAGATAGTAATACCTCAGACACCATGAAACATCTGATCGCACAGTTTGCCGGTATATGTGGTGTTATCGCAGAGTTCGAAATGATTTTCGGTTGTTATCTTTGTTTTATTTTTGTTTTCTAATGACTCCTGATAAGAAGAACAGTCGATACATTTCAGCCACCCATATCTGCTGCTATCTGTATTCCTACACTGTAGGTTCATTTCAGCTCTGTACTGCAGATCGAGGTTTGGTGAAGGTCAGAGGAGCTGAAACTGAATTTTCTATTAAAAAATAAACTGGATTAGGGAACTTGAGCTCCTCCAAATGGATTCTGCAGGACTTCCACGGAGCGCATTTGTATAAATGTCTGTCACTCTTTTACAGCTGTTTTCCTTCCAGGAACAGATAGTGCTGAGAAAACATGCACGTCTTCTATTGCTGATTCTGGCAAGCAGCGGGGGAAAGAAGAAAAAGCGGAACACAGTGCAACGTTTTCCTCTCCATGTGCCTCATTTTATGTTCATGAATTTTTTTTTTATGTTGTGTTGTTTGATCCCCTCAAACTCCATCGGCATCCTCTTGCATCTGACTATTATTAATCCCGATGTAAAGGCCCGACTCCTGTGAGGTGAAGAGAAATTCCTGAGGCATCCCCACATTCTGCCTCTCTCCCCGCTGCGTCTCTCCCAACCCTCCAACAGATGTTTGCGTTGTGAGTGGACGTCTTTGTCTGTCAACGCCGGAGAGCTTTCCAGAGGTTCCAGGGGGACATTTCACCTTATCTTGAGCTCGGCCTCTTCTTCTTCTTCTTAAGCTTATTGATTGTTCCCATGATTACAAATTTAAAAAAAAATAAAAAATGGAATCACAATCAGATGGCTGAAAGAGGTGAATCAAAGTTTATTGAACCATAAAATGAGGAAGCAAGCGAAGGTAAAAAGAGAGAAGGTAGAGATAGTGAAAGAGTGCGAGGGTGAAAGATAAACCGTTTCACTCCCTCCCAGATCTTAACATGACTAATGGTTAGCTCCACTGTTTTTGTTTGGTTCTTGTGCCGGTGTTGGGATACGAGCCACTTGCGCTTTAAGCCCTTCATGTCACATCCAGCAATTACCTCACTTATTTATTTAGTTTATTTTTTTCGGGTGAGAGAGCCGAGAGAAGGAGATTGGTGGGCGACACGTCTGTTTTTTCGGAGTCCATATCTCGTGAAGTATTAACTTACAATTTCAGACCCACACATTTTTATGGTAGACAGTCTGGAGCTATGCGGAGTGACAGGTCGATTACAGCCCTTTCCCTGTTCGGTGGGTGGTTTGCGCTCTTGAGTGTGATGTGTTATGGGTCTTCGTTTAGTGGTTTAGTGCTGTGATTAGTGGGACACCTCATTCATGCACTCACACACACACACTCAGGCAGATATAGACTCAAACACGCAAAAAACCACACATACGCTTTGAAAACACACAGACACACACACACACACTCTCTTTCTCATACACACACATTGCTCTGTAGGACATCTTAACCCTGTCCAGAGCTGTGTTTGCCTTGTCTGGGACCGGAGCCAGGCTTCTCACATTCCACACACAATACCAGGGCTGGAGCTGGCACAGCCGGCTGCAGATGGGAAGGGTAAACGTAGATACGGTGGAGTGGCTGACCGCCTGCCGTGTCTTACCTTCTGCTCGTCAAAGAAACAAGTCAAAAGTCCACATATCTGCATCACTCATCTATTGCCACACACAGTGTGTCTCCTCGCCTCAGTTAGCGAGGGAGTTTTATTTCTGTTTTTATTTGACCAAGGGCACAGTCTTATTTTCAGCAACAGCCTCAAGCAGTAGGTGTGATTTGGGACCTTTAAGATGATGGTGCTGTAGAAGGTTGCCATTGCCAGTATTTACACAAATTCATCAATTTATGGACCAGTAACAGTTTTTACTGTCACGGTCTGAAGAATCACTAACACTCAGCCAGCCAACTTCAATAAGTGCTGGATTTACAATAAAGTTGTTAAAGACAAGACAAAACCTTGGCACCATTTGATCCATTAATATCAATATGTCAATATGACAGTTGCATAGATCTGAGTTTTCTTCCATGTGTGACCTTTACTCTCTGAAAAGTGAAATTGTTGCCATTGTAGGAAAACGGCCTCGTCCTTCATCTATGCTTCATTGGTGCAGCAAGATTTTGTTTTTGTTGCACATGAGAGTGTCTTACTGTTTACATGCTGTACGTGTTGGGTTATATAACCATGATGTCCGTCTCTGGATAGAATTAGAGAGATTATAAAGTTGTATAATGACTGTTGCATGTAACTGGATGCCACAGCAAAAGGCTACTCCTGCTGTCATCTCTTCCCAAACGTTAAGAGTGTATCACAGTAGTGTGGTGTATCACAGTAGGCGTCAGACTGATCCTAAAACACGCTGCCATGCAAAGACCTAACAGGAACTCTCATAGATCTGGATGGATGGATGTGCTTTTTGCTTTGAGTGTACAACCGAAACTTAAATAGCCACAAATGGCTCCTGTTGTTTGTTTAAATGGACATGAGATGGAGAGGGTAATCCTCTGCAGGCCTGTGCGTGTCTGTATATGACCATGTGGTGTATGAGCACGCATGTACAGGGAAGTCTGTATCATATGTGTATGCACGTTCATTTGCGTGTGTGTGTGTGTGTGTGTGTGTGTTTGGTGTACATGCGTCCATTACATGAGTCTGTGTTTGGATGAGAGGACCTCCAGGTTAACTGATGGCCTGTAGAGGATCCAGTGTGACGTGCCTCTCTGGATCCACACAGTCAAGAAGGTGAAGCTCAGACATTCGCAAGCTGCCAGAGCGCTCAACGTTTTCTCAATAACTGTCAGACGGCGCTCCCACGGCTCCGTTATGAAGGATGACGTATACAGCTTGAGGATATTAGTTATAAATGCTATTATGTCTCAAGTCTTGGCATTCAGTGATCTTGGATGTATACGATATCACTATAATATTATAGTATACTCTACCAAAGTATATACTCTATTATATAAAAGGCATGATTCCTGGATTTTTCCACTGAAAGAAACCAGGGTAACACAGGGCAGGGTAATATCTGTTTAGCTTTAATACCATATTGCACAGTTTCCAGGTTACAACATGTCAGTTGGCAGATTACAGCACCTATGAGTGCTTCATTTTCAGTAACCCCCAGTGGAAATTGAACCCCTAACATCTGCAGTGTCGGTGTCCACTGAGCCACAAAAGAACAACAACTGGACAAGACTACCAATATGCTTTTACAAGCATTGAATTATGATATATATATAATATATATAATTCCAACTCTGTGGAAAACCTCCTTCTGGGCATAATGCTCCGACTCTGGTTGACTCTGGTTGACTCTGGTTTTGATGTTTTGATCTCTCCTCCACTTGTCACTGTGTGTATACACACTTGTTGTCCACTTCAGTCTGAGAAAAGCAAAAATAAACTGAGATCCGGGCACATGAAAGGCCAGGGGGTCGTACACATTGTGCACTGTGTATCCTCTATGTATACACACTGTTCTTCCCTCTCTCTCTCAACCATCCTCCTCTCCTCTCTCCTTCTATCACTTTAGGAATAGGAGTGATGACTGTGTTGTTGTTGTGATGAAGGCTGATAAACTGAAACATACTGAAACATTAAAAGCAAAGGCATAAATCATGAACGCATCTGCAGTGCAGCTTTTCCAAACGGAGCAGTAACACAGTGAGCACAAGGACAATAGAGACAATGAACGATGCACATTATCCGCATCGTCGTCGATCATCGAGGGAAGGTCAAGCAGCAGCAAACGTTTCCAATGTTGCAGTATGGCAGCGAGACAAAAGTAGCCGTGGATGAGATGCACATCGATAGCAGCGTCATCTATTCTCACAGCAGCATCTATTCTCACAGCAGCATCTATTCTCACAGCAGCATCTATTCTCACAGCAGCATCTATTCTCGTCCTTGTCCAACAGCAGTGGTGAACCGCAGGTCAGACTGAAGCAGTTCCATGTGGGGAAGTCAGTCAGGCTACTGCACCTCTTCTTCCTGCTGATCTCAGCTGTTTAGATTGGACGGCATCGCTGAGGGGAAACACACACACACACACACACACACACACACACAGATAGATGTGTTCACACATGCACACAAATACACTCGGCATTGACTTCAGCTGGAGGTGGTTGTTTAATCTAACTCATTGCTGTCAGCATCCTCCTCCTCCACCACCTCTCCCCCTGCACACTCTGCACTATGACTTCAAAGCCTCAACTATCCCGGATGATGCATGGCCCAGTGTGGGTCAGCTACCAGCACCGGGACAGGAGGAGATGAGGTGAGAAGTAACATAATCTGGACCTGATGTAGAGAGAGAGAGAGAGAGAGAGAGAGAGAGAGAGAGGGAGGCATGGGTTGGAGTTTATACTGAGGAGATTTCTCCGTGGTGATTGTAACCCTGGACGACTGTGGGGATGGTTTATAAACTCTGGAGTCCTCGCCTAATGGGATGTTAGGATGAAAGATAAACACGAACGTGACGTTGAAGGAAACGACCCCTGTCATTAAATGCCCATTCGTCGTGATGAGAAGAGGCACCCTGTGTGATAGACAGTGGTGCTGGCACACACAGTGGAATACTTGGATATAAGGCTTGTGTCAAACGGGATTCAATTTCATCCAAAAAAAAAATTGCCTGGCTAGGAGGTTTCAACACGAAGCGCACATACCAGTGTTTCTGTCGTGATCCATCTTGACACAAACCCTTTTCCATCTCTATCTGTAAGATCCTGGCAGGGGAACCCCCCGGCTCAGACGGCACACACAGGAATGCCATCTCAAATATTTGGATGTAAACGCCTCCTCCGTGGGATGGCGGGTTTGTGGGATCCCTGTGTGCTCCAGCAATAGGGCAGGCTGACACGGCCCCTGCCAGTGATGTAAGTAACCCATTCCTGCCTGGATGGATCCCCCGAGGCAGGTCGGCCATGTTGGAAGACTTGCGTCAGACTGCAGTACAATAAGCCTCGGAGGTCCGGGGTGATTGAGCAGGTCCGAGTTTGTTTGTTGGTTGTTTGGTTTTTCGTTCCGCATTCCCATGTCTTGGGTGAGCGCAAGTACTTCCTGTCCCATACATCCAGATGCGGATAATTAATCGGAGTAATTTTAGGGCCCCCACTTTAACTTTAGAGAGCTCCGTCCGTAACCAGGAGGATTTGTGAAAATATACATCCATGCACAATCTCTACCGCGTCGTATTTGCTTTCACGTAACGTGGATGGAAATCACACGGCCGGTGTGCGATAGAGATCTGTGCATCTACGTGGAGACGTGAGTCAAGTGGAGGAAATGAAAGAGGACGGTAATGATGATTTTCTTTCTTTTTTTTATCTTTTTCTGAACCATTTTCCACTTCATTATCACTTCCGTCACCTTTCTCTAAAGAGGAAAAACACTTGTTATCAAGCATTCGACTTATTAGAATCACTTGAATCATTCTAACAGCCAGATGATCCAGATGATCCTTATCTCCACCAACTCGGAAAAGTCCGATTGTAATAACAAGCAAACGTCCACATCGCTGTACCCATATCAAAAAAAGAAAAGCAAACATTTCTGTTGGATGTGCTCATGCCCTCTTCAGAGAGCCGAAGAACTGAAGTTCAAGGCAAAACATTAAAAAAAAAGAGGGTTTAATGTTGAAAGCGAGTTCATGTTTTTCAAAGCGGGACGTCAAAAATGAATTGCCCTCAGCTTTCGTTAACCACATTTGACTTTCACGACGAATCGGCTTTCATCTTACATATCACAGACTTCCAGAAGACTTTGTCCAATTCATCTTGCTCTGCTGTAAATAGAGGCTCTTAGTTAATTGTGGAGGATTTGTCTTGTAGACATAACACTGTCAGAGTCCTTGATTTAAAAAGTCCTCTTCAGCTATACATAGCGTGATAGTTTGTCAGCCATACTACATTAGTGCAGATGAAAGAGAAAGTGAAAGGTAGGTCACAAACGTGAAATTAAGAGTCCGAAGCAAAAAAAAAGAAAAGTTTTTGTCATATTAATTCATGTGAGATACGATACGAGGTTGATTTTCCCAAAAGAAACTAAAACATTCTGGCAGTGGTGCATCCAATTATAGTCTCCGTTCTGTTCTCAGGGTTTTTATATTTCTGAATCTTTGACCTTGTTCTTGTAAATCTCAAATTTGACTCAAGTTGAGTTATATTTCTGCCAACTTTCAAAAATAAGACTTAGCGGCATTTCAATTTCACTAGAAAATGATTTTGTGTTGACTCAGACTTATTTGAAAAAATCAAGCCTCGCCTGTTTTTATTGTGGGTTTTCCATTTTTTCAACATGAAGTAACTGAAGCATGTAGGAACGTTATTAGTCATTTGAACAATGCCACAAATCAAATGTTTTACCACATTTTCCTCATTGTTTTCACAATTTGTCACTTATTTGGATATGATGTTTCTTTGCATTCAGAAAATGAATGTGCAAATTCAATTTGGCCTAAAACAATGATAGGATCTGACTTGACTTTGGGTTAGAGCTGCTGTTTATCTTTGACATAGAAAGAATTAAGCAGTCTTGGAAAACGGAAAGCTAATGTTTACCATAATAATCCCACTTTGTTTTACTCTCCTCACTGTTGTCAAAATGTTGTGATAGGAAACCTTTGATGGATGGAAAGTGATGTTCCTCTGGACCCCGCCAGGCGATTTTTGGGCACCTCGTACCAAAAACGTCACAATTTTCCCAGTGATTTATACGGAGAGAGACGTTGGTTTGGTTTCAGGTTGTGTACACAAGGCTCATTATGTCCTTGGAAATGCTCGAACAAAAACCTAATTGAAATCAACACAATAACATCTTGACAGAAAGACAAAGGGGGGGAAAAGGAGAGAGGGAAAAAGGGCGGGAAGAGAGAAAAAACAGACAGTGGGTCCTGGCAGTAGAGGGGATGGCAGTCAGCCTCTCTGGCTGAGTGGAGCCCTGTGAATCAACAGCATTCGGCCCAACTAGAGAGCCCAGGTCGGGACCACCCAGCTCACAGCAGACCCCTGGTCCAACCACCTATTAGGCCTATTGATCCAACCCGCATTACAGAGTCAAGTCTAAGCTGTTGGTCGCTAAAACATGGGGGTGTCTGTCTTTTTTTTCCACAGTCAAACCCAATCTCTCTCTCTCTCTGATGACATTGTGAGGGGAGAAAAAAAAAAAAAGAAATATGGCTGCAATTGAGTAAATGCCTGGATGTTGGCCACCGGGGCAAAGGTCACAGAGGTCAACTGTGAGTTGTTTCCCACCTAATCTCAACAGAGCCTGCCTTAAAACTGTTTCAAGGTGGATTTGAACAGAAACAAGCGAGTGGAAAAGGCCTTGCGAGATACAGAGGCAGGGGCGACACCTCTTAAAGCCCGACGCGAGTGAATTATAGGCCCCGGGTTTCAGAGCCGTGTATCAAATTCACCCTTCGCTGTCAGTCGGCGATAAGGAGGCGTAAGTGTGTTCACTGGCATCGCTCCCAAGGTGGCTCGTGATTACACTGGGAGGTGCTGATGGGGGGGGGGGGGGGGGGGTAATAGCCCCTCTGCTGTTGTCTATTAAAGTGGTCTGAAATGGTTCCAGGCCATGAGCGCAAGGAGAAGCATCCCAGAGCCCAGACCGCCCCCCACCACCGCCCGCTATCACCTCCCCAACCACACACACACACACACACACACACACACACACACACACAGAGCCAGAGCCAGAGATAAGCAGAGATGTGACAGCGCTCCAGCAGTAAGTGTTTTATACAGTCCAGGCCCACCGTTTTGTAACTCTCACATTGTCTCTCAGCACCACCGCCGCTGCTGTTTAGAAAAGATCAAGACCCCCTTTTAAGGATGGAAGTTACTCTAAATGGGAAATGTCAGAAAAGTGGTAAACATTTGTAGTCATCTGTAACAATGATAGCAGGCAGTATCATCTTGAGGGATTATCCTATTCTGGGCTTTCAAGCATCGGCAATTTAGCAGCTCCGCCTCGACGGAGTGTGGAATATCGTCGGGGATCTCCGCTGATGGATTTCATGCTCTTTTCGCTTGTGATATTTTCCATGGAAATACGCACACGAGTAGCTCAGAAACCTAAACACTTGTCCTTTCCAATGATAAACAGCCCCTTAGCTCCTAAAGGTGCGCCCTGCTACATCCTTTATGTCCTACAGCTTGTTAATTGTGTCCTAGACAGCCCAGAGTGGGTTGTTTTACGATTAACAGCCAGCCCTACCCAGCACTCACAGGGTGCGCTCAAAGTTGTGATGGAGCTCTGCACACCATGCTTGGTGGGGGTGGGCGGGGGTCAGGATGTCAATCAACATCATTAGCAAAGTCACAGGCAGTCTGCATGAAGCCAGACAGTGCCAAAGACAGCACCTTAAACCTTTATGTCTCGGTGTAAAGTAGCAGTTAGGGAAGCATAAAGTTCTGTTTATGTGACTCTCACTTAGAAAACGGTGATTTGGTAAAACCAGAGGCGAGATTTAACACTTCTATAAGCGGAGCCTGGCGTTGCTGCACCTCCTGGAATGGTCCCTTATTATGAATCTACTCTGTCACCTCTGAAGCACGAAGAGCGAACGGAGGATGCTAATACACGGTGTATTTTTGTTTTCATGGGAAGTAGTGTTACATAGTGATGCCTTTCCGTTTTTAATCTGTGAAATGTTTGCCTCAGGCATTGACAGGGATTCACAGAGGGCTATTTGAAGATGCAACATAAGCAAAACACAAATATAAGGCAAAGGGCATAAACATACAAGCAGAGTAAAAGATGTTACAAAGTTTGCTGTTGTCGAAATTATTTCATATCAATTGTCATACACCATTAAAGATTATGCAGTGAAGATTGGCTGAAATCATGTATTAATCTAACTACATATTATTTTATTCTCAGTGGTAACTTGACTGATATGCCACACAGGTAGGAGGTTATACCTGACTCTATAGTTAAGGGTGACCTCCATTTATTTAGGTTGACCCCTGGTCGGTGGGCTCCACGTAGAAGCTAACCAAACCCCACAGCTGCTTGCTAAGCCAGGCTGTACTGGTCTGAAACCTGTGCCTCTCCACATTCCTGCCCGTGAGAAGAACTGAATGTCTATCAGAATGCCTTTCATTGGCTTACAGCTTTTCGCCTGTGTCTTTTGACAAAAAAATCAGTACCGCCTATTAAAATTCATTCGTTCCAGTTTCAGGTTAACTGAAAATGGTTATTCTATATTCTGTCTTCTCGTCAAATGTCAGAGAAAATCAGTTTCTGGCATAAGAAGCTCAAATCATAGTACCTCAAGAGGAAAGAAAGCACCACAACCTTTGCATGCACATTATGCACCCATATTTATTTCATCATCCCAATCCCATTCCCAACTGACACAAATGCCTCACCATTTGCATTTTAATGCTGGCAATGAAAGAAACTATTTGCTTTCGCTGCCTGCGATACTTCATGTTGGGACTCACTGACTGGAAAAGCAGCACTAACACTCACCCAGAGTAGAGGTTAGAAACCATCTAAATAACCTGACACCCACATAGACCTATTTTACTGCTTCCCAAGTGGTGTTTTTACATTGGGCGTGTTTGTGTAATCTTGTTTCTCCTTCATACTTTGCGTTTATGACCCCCACCAGATCCAGCCGTGAGTCAGCTACATTCCCCGGGAGACGAGCCATGAATTGAGCGCTGGGTTTAAGTTTCTGTCAGCCATCTGTCACTTCACTACTTTTTATCTCAAGGTGACTTACAGGGTGCAAAGCGTATCACGGTCCACGTACAGTATGCTAGTTAGTCTTAGCAGATTAGCAATAGGCTGCTAGCTGCAATGGAACAGTGGAAACTCATGTAGAGCAAACTGTAGCTGTCCAAAGATCTACAAAGCAGTGATCTTAAATCCTAAGGTTTGAAGTGAAGTTTTGAACCCAGGCCCAAAAGATGTGAAATGTTAAAAAAAAATCCTAAACCATCAACTGAGTGCTGAGATGTTACATTTCTAGATGGACTGAAAACCATTTCCAAACACACTCATATTCTATGGTTCATTATCAGCCAGGGTAATCCATCATTGCTTGAGCTTTGTGGATTCCAGACCTGTTTTCTTTCCAATTTCTTGGGCCGGACCATTGGAGGTTTTGTGGAAAGTGACACTTATATCAGCCTGATGTAGTTCACAGTTAGGGGAAGTTGTATTATATCTGAAATTGGGCCCAAAAAAATGTTACATTTCGCTTTAATATCAATGCCAAGAAAGGATATTACATTGAAAAGCTAATTCAGCTTGGCAGGCGTTTGCTAACGGCTGAGGGCTGGCTGTTTCAGTTGAAGAGAAAACGGTCCCGTCTCTGCTCTGTTTTATTGTCTTGGGTTGATTGAAATGTTGAAATCCATCCCATTCTTTATGTAGGTAAGCAATATGGCAATTGCTTTTTTTTTACCATAAATATCTATAAATATTATCAAGATTTAACTCTTCCAATGATCTTGATCAACTGATGCAATATCAGAAATAGATATTGTCATTTTAGAAACTTTGTTGTGGTATTTTGCTTTACCGAGCGAGGGTAAACCATTTACTCTTTATGAAAGAATATTGTTTCCTTTTTCTAGACTATTCCTTGGATAAAACAACAACTTTTGGGGAGTTGGGTCCATTGGTCACCTTACACAATATCTCATGAGAGGACTGGCACCAAGACGATCTCTGTGTCTCCGGTAGATAGCTCTGTCTGGTGCACATGCTAACACTTTAGCATACAGTATGTTAAGTAATTATAGCCGATAAGCATCATCCAACATATGAAGATAGACCTTTTAGTAATCCAAAATTGGTATTGGTTTTTATTCTATGGATTGTAGATAACGTCCGACACAAAATCTCAATCTCCATCATTTAGTAACGTCCATCAACAAATTAACGTTAGCTTTCTGGCTAACTTCACTCACGTCAAGTTACGCTTGAAGTCTCGCAGGAAGAGAGGTCTTTTGCCTTTGAAAGTGCTTTCTTTGTGTCAAATGTTGTGTTTATTTTACCAATCCCCTAAATAAGCTGCTACAAGTTCACATTTTCTCACTTTTAGGATACTGCTAGTCACCAAGGATTACCTAATATACTGCATGCTAAAGCGTTAGCATGCGCATTGGAGAGATCTGTCTACCAGACTCACAGAGATGATTGTGGTGCTAACCCTCTCGTCAGATATTGGGTAATATGACCAGTGGGACGAACTCCCAAAACTGGGTGTAATCTCTGAAACGTTTTGACTTCATAATGGGGTGCCCTCAAACTGCTGGTGATCCTACTACCCCATTACTCCCCTGTGTAAATTCAACACAATGTATGGCCGGAGCATGGAAGGCTAGCTAGCCTCAGGGCCTGTGTGTGTTGTGAGAGGGAGTGTGTGTGTGTCTGTTTAAATGTCTGAGTTGTCTGTATGTTTGTCTGTATAGATGTGGGTTATCTTCACGGGGCCCGAGGTCCTCTGTACGCGAGTCAAACAGTCACAGTTCAAGCCAGCTCCCATAGGAATACACATGTTAAGGTCACATTGCCTGCGCTGTCAAGGGGGGTATCACCAGACATTAGGCCTAACGCGATAATGGGAACAATCTGTACCTTCAGAAGGACGGAAAAAATGGAGTGAAAGACTTGTGGTGTCAGCAATCGCTTTTCTCTCAAAGTGTCTATGACTCAGGGTGAAATATTTTCCTTCACAGACCAGTGACTGCAATGGAGCTTGGCTCTCTGCAGTGTGTGAGGACTTTGATTTGTTCCACAGCCAGAAAACAGGGAACATCGAATAGATGCTGAGTAAGGACATCAGTGTATGTGGTGATGTGGTGATTGGCCTGTTCGGGCTGATGCATTACTGACAATAGACCATTACAATGTGTTGGTGAGCCACAGCAAAATAGTGCAAGCATCATAGAAAAGTGTTTAAGTCGCCCTCTGGCCTCGTATTAAATCCCATCAGAGCTTCTCTCATCTGTCTCCTCTATTGTGCCTCCCTCGCTACTTTCCACCTGTCTAAATCAATAAAATACCAAAGGTGAGTGGACTGCGCAGTCGCCTTTTACAAAAGGAAATCTCCCTATGTTATGATTGTGTGCATTTGTGATGTGGAAATAAATAGTGAATCATCGCAGGGCACTCCAAATACTATACACACCCTGGGTGGTTAATCCATATGAACAATCTAATCCAACCCTAACTTCTCCTCCGTCTTGTCATTTGTTTGGGTTTGGAGATAAGGATGAAAGAATTCTTTCAAGACAAGCCCTAGTGAATATCTGATCATCTCTGCCTCGTCCATCCATAGCTAACCACCTACATCTGGCTCGGCCTATATTGACTAAACTGATTCTTCACTTATGTGACGGATGTTTGCATTTTTTTTTTTTTTATATGTGGATCAGAAACCCTTTGAAATGTGTGACCGAGGGAATGCTGATTGAAGAAACTGAATGAAGAATGTGGTATCTTGATCGGGGTGTGTGGTACCCATCAAGCCTGTTGTCCTGTAGAGTCATGAGTATAAATGCGTCACCTGAAATTAACTGAAATGCTGACACGGCTTTATTTCTTTGAATTTCATCTTTGAATGTGAACATAATCTGGCTCGTCAGAATTTCAAACAAATCTCATCCACCTTACATGTGTGCGTTCTTCACCGTGTCTTTGGACTTTGCAACGTCGGTGAATCCATCCATTTCCACATGTTGACTACACCCCATGATGGTAAGGGACAAGACTTCTGGCTAGAGGAAACCTGGTGGGAATGAAAGAGAGGTCTGCTAGATGTGCATGCTATTATCATCAGCCTCCTCAGTCCGCTGGTATTTCATAACAGTGAGTCATCAGATCAAGACATGATGATTACAGATATCCATCAACTGGAAAGTATGATGAGTTTATGGACCCTAACATGGCAAATGTCTGTCAACTGTCTGTCTTCTGTACCCTCTTTACCCTCGTCTTTCTTTTGCACCATTAATGTCCATTTCCTTTTGAGTCTCATCCTTTCTCTGCCGTCTTTGTTTTGTGCAGATTGAAAACTACATCAAAGAGAGCATGAAGATGGAGATGGTGCAGCTGCAGCAGAGTGCTGTTCACAACCACACAGCAGCCATGTTGGAGATGGGCACCAACCTCCTCTCTCAAACAGCTGAACAGACACGCAAGCTGACTGACGTTGAGACACAGGTAACAACACCTCAACACACACACACACACACACACACACACACACACACACTCAGACATACACACACTCATAACATGCATAAAATCAGATGTGTCGTATTCACCTCTGTTTCTTTCTCTCTCTCTCTCTCTCTCTCTCTCTCTCTCTCTCTCTCTCTCTCACACACACACACACACACACACACACACACACACACACACACACACAAGCTTATGCTCCATTTCCCTTTCCTATTCCACTTTCAACTGCCCCAAAAAGGTTACAGGGAATTGGCCAAAGACAATATGGATGCTATATGAATACCTATCCTCTGTTGAAGTAATGTTGCTGTGGTTCCCTCTTTTGTTTATGGAGGGGTTTGAGGAGGAAGTGACGGACGTGAAGTTATTGGGGGGTCATTTTTGCTCATGCACCAAAACGAGAACTGTTTGCGAAGCTAAAACGATTCTCTATGATAACACAGCTGAATATCTCCTAAGTATTACCATGTGTCGGGTCGAACACATCGTTTTCTAAGGATGAAGCTGATGATTTATATCTTACCCCTGACCTGCTGTGTTTTGCTATAGCACGTTTATACACAAAGGAAACCTTTAAGAAATCCCTAAGACTGTATTTTGGTTTCGGGGCAGGTTTTGATGTGCATGATGTTAGACAGAGTTTTCACAGCCAGCACAGTACGCATGGAGGCACATCAGCCCCGCTGTGTGAAAACGGTCCTGAACGAGGATGTTGTATATGTGTTTTGTAACAGTATATCTGTGCGTCTCTTCCTCCTCGGGTTCAGGTTCTGAATCACACGTCCAGACTTGAGATACAGCTACTGGAAAACTCTCTTTCCACCAACAAGTTGGAGAAGGAGCTGCTCGTCCAGACCAATGAGATCAGCAAACTCCATGACAAGAACAGGTAAACAAAAGTGCAACCAAACAAAACAGTGCAAGCTAGCTACCATCAACACTGCAATAAAATGGACACAATTGACTAGAGGAAGTATTACAGTAATAAACACCCACAGTGAGTTTTTTTTTGTAGTGAAGGGTCAGTTTGTGCAAAAGAGTTTTTCACCCCGGCTACTTCTTTAGGTAAACAAAATCACGACGGCGCTACCAGCACTCATTGATGTCCAAATAGTTTGTCCATTGTCCAGAAACCACTCCGTTGTGTATACAACAGCATGATACGAAGCACATCATATTCTCCATGATGTAAAAATGATCGAGCGCATGAGGCCATGTTTTCCATGTTGGGCTGTCGCACTTTAAAAGCTGTTGCAAAACATGCAATTATAATGTGGCTTTTGGATACATTCTCATGTCTCCTAATCTTGTGCTTTGGAGTGATTGGTCCAATGGGATTGTCTCAGATTATGTTGTGTTTAAAAAGGGCTTGGTCTCCATTGCTCACTGCAGACCAATGCATCCATAGAGACTCCTTGCAATCACTTGGAAAAAGTGAACACGGTTTGAGAAAGCGGTCTCTGGTGATTCTGACTTTTGATTTGTTCTTGAGGCTCATGGAGATAGATTGCTAAGGGCAATTTCCTTAAGATGGAGCAATTATGAAATTAGTCCTATCCAGTTTTGTACGTGTCGTCTTTCCTTTTTCCTTTACCAAATATATGATAGAAGGGAAGGTTTGATTAGTTAATGAATTTGATGTCAGTCTGTATCATCTTTCAGATATTAGATTGAACAGTGGTTGAAGCATGGATACGGTGAGGGATTACTTTTTTACCTTAGATGAATCTGCAGAGCATATGATGAAGCATGTGTTTATTTTGTGTGTGGGATACATGGCAACCAACCCACCCAACCCCGCTGACGTCATTGTTTGCATTGCTATACTATAGATTTAGGTTCCTGTGTTCTCATACTATCCACTGACATAGTGAAGGAAGCATCAGAGCAGTTTGATTGTAATTACTTTATTATCCACCCCACAGTACCAGGAGGGTAGTGTCAAAGGTGGGGGAAGTTGAGTAATTCTTCTTTTATCCACTGACTTCAATTCTATGGATTTAGAAACTGATACAGTTAAATAATCACACAATCGTTGCTACCATTATTACAAAACAATATTTGATCCATTTAAATCCTGTGAAAACAAGTCTGCAGTCTCACCCAGGCAATCCAGAGGATTCAGAGGCCCTGAAGGATAATAATAATCACTCAATCATAGCTTCACCATCCTCCATAAACAACTTTTCCTGACCCTTTTTCCCCCTCCCCTCCTCAGCCTCCTGGAGCAGAAGATGTTGGAGATGGAGACACGACACCACGAAGAGCTGGAGACGCTGAGGCAGGAGAAGGGGAGCCTCCAGGTCCTGGTGGGCCGGCAGAGCGGGGTCATCAAGGAGCTGGAGACCCAGCTGAGCCGGGCCACGGGGAACAGCACGGCCATGCAGAGACAGCAGCAGGAGATGATGGATACCGTCCACAACCTGCTCAACCTCTGCTCCAAAGATGGAGGTATGTTGGCTCTACACTAACATGGTGCCATACTCCTAACCTGCTGAAACTCTGCTTCAAAGACAGAGGTAGGTTAGTCAAAGTCCTTGGTGTCTAAAAGGGTTGGAGCCTCCAGAGATTAGTTTACAAGGAAGCTGGTCAGACATTAAAGTCCTCTTCTGTTTAACCATCCTTGTTCTATAAACCATTCTGCTTCAGTGAGAGCAACATGAAGAAAGAAACATGGTTTTCATCATTAGAGGTTTGGTCTGTCTCATAACCCACCATGGTGCTCTTTTTATAGCAATGCCGTATCGCGCCTCAACCCATAAAGTCTCTGCTCACCACTTCACTGAAATGTCAGCTTCTGATTTCTGTGTAAAAAAGTCTGTTTTTATTTCTCTCTGTCTCCCCCATCATGATAATGAGAGATTTCCCTGTTGGCCCTCCGTTTGACCCAGGCAGCAATGCGACCCTGTAGTTCAGTCGAATGTAGTGAACTCACAACCCCCCGCCCGTCTCGGCAGTTTCAACCCCCATAACACCCCAAACGCTCGCTTGATCCCAACATTGCCCTCAAATCCCATTGGTCACAGGAGATTTCACATGAATGTCTGTGGTGGGGATTGGTTGGAGGAATCTCGGTTAACCCCGTTTCCATTTGCAGATTTCCTTCCCACGTCGCTCGCCCCCCCCCCCCCCCGCGGTTCCTCCGTTCAGACAAGAAAGGACAAGGGCATGAAATGGATGTGGGAGACCTGAGTGGATAACTGCTGCTACATGATTAACACATGCTTTGGATTAATCATTTTCTTCCCTATCGTAGTTTTAATGCTCCGTGCAGTAAAGGTCGCAGGCGGTCTTGTTTTAGTGCGCTGTCTGTTTTCAGAGCAGACAGTTTTTGCGAGTGTATGTTGCGTTTAATAACCAGAGGTCCTTTGAGGCCATTTTGGCATGTCTAACTTAAATGTGTGTCCAATGTTTTTTTTTTATATTTCACTGGATTTGTAGTCTGTCGTGTTTGATTTGCTTCACTGCAAATGATGCTTTTAGAGCCATTACCCCGTCTTTCATTTTGTCACCCTGTCAGCCATATTATCTCCCCGCCATTTCCAGTGTCAGTGAGGTCAGCAGAGCAGGGCACCGCAAGCCTGTGATTGGTGGCCGCCTTAACGAGAGGCGATTGAAAAGCAATGTGGCCGCCGCTTCTCTGTGGTTGGTCCCTTCCTCCTCCACGGTGGTGCCGAGGGCTGAGCCAGGAATGGGGGTCAGAGGTCATCGCTTTCTTCACCCCAGCCTAAATAAGTCAAACTGTAATAGCTCCTGGGGGGATGCCCCTGTCCCGAGGAGGTGAAAGAGTAGGTAGATCTCGCCGATCGTCTGACGCGCCGCCGCCTCCGTTCTCAACGCCGTTCGAAACGGAGACGCATCGGAGCTCGGTTTACTTTTTTTCACTGTTTGGGGGGGAGAGCTTTTTGTTTGTTTGAGCAATGGATTAGTGTTTTCATTTGAGGAAAGGGTTAGCATGTCATGCCAGCGAGTGGCGTCTGCTTGTGTTAGGCTCTGTTTTGACTGAGTCCCGAGCATTTCCTTTAAAAGCCCGGACTCAAATCATGGCGGATGTTGCTGCGGGGGGAGACCGATCCTTAGAAAGGGGAGTTTAAATACTAAATCTCCATCAACATTCAGAGTTTTACAATTGTGCAGAAATGTCTTTTCCTCTAATTAAGGTTTCCAGTGTCATGTCCACTCTGCGGCATAAACCCGAGGTCCAGGCTGCCATTTTTTGATGTGGCCAGATGCAGCCGCAGGAGCTCTTGTTTAGCTTGTAATCATTACCGAAACCTTATTAGGGTGCAATGAGCCACGCACTATTATTAACGTAATGGACCTCAGCTTTGGAGCGCTCGTTAAAAACCTCTGGCCGCCGAATTTTCTTTTACAGTGTTCTATTATCTCACTAAATGAATGACATCCATCATTTTTACAGCAGAGTCTGAAGGGGAACGGGATTATATTAGAGGTCCACGCAAAGCCTAAAAAGAAATGGCATGGCATTTACAGTACTGCCCCAACGCTACTATGTGGTAAATGCCTCTATTAAAAATGACTTTGTGATCCAAATATACTTTTTAAGAATTTCATGGTTGAGTTTTTATGCCTCACTGACTGGCAGGATGCCTTGACACCTGATGTTGCAAAGACACCGTGTAAGTGTGTTTCTGTGTACTGTTACTGCCAGCCAACGCAGTACTTTTTTCCCTATAGGTGGTGTTGTTATACGACTCCCCTCGCTTTTCACAGAGGGAGCTAGACTATTTCAAGAGGTGTAGCATTAAACACATGGGACAGTTTAATCAGGAGAGATGTAATCGATATCTTTGTATACCCTGTTTTAGTGTCTTCGGCCCAAGAAAATGTTAGTTTTGATTTTGAACTTTTTTCCTACAATGCCACAGCACCATGAGTCAATCAGAATCACTTTATACTTGTGCACTATCAAACTTGACAAAATAAATTCTGCAAATCATGCCTGATCTTTACTGAGCAGCATCTATTTCACTAAAAGAAGAAAGAGTTCCTTTATTGTGAAAATCTCACTTGAACTATGAATCTTCACACCTCAGCTGAACTCCCACAATCCTCCTCATATATTTACCAAGAACCGTTCATCATCGCCATGTATGCAGGAACACACAGAATCGGCGTTGTTTCGTATCATAGCGCTTTACATTCTTCAGATATGAATAGACCGCAGCAAGTCATTGGACTCTGTGTGGAATCACGTCAATCCTCAGCGGTATTTTGCGACTGAATATCTTCACATGGGAGCAGCGAGGTCCATGACAGTCCATTTAGCTGCGTTCCCTTACTCTCCGTAGGTCTCGTGTTTGGGCTCATTTGGCAAGGATGCTGATTTACGCAAACACCCTCGGCCCTGCTGGTCTTTTCACATGAACCCCCTACTGAATACGAGTCCCCGCTGAACCACAAAATATTTGTCTGCAAATAAATGTTGGGACATAAATAATATTTGCAGAGCCAGGCAGCAAGCTGTTTCGAGGGAGCCGCTCCTATATACTGGGGGCGTCCAATCCCTCGGCGGACAAGTCTTCGTGATTGTGATTGTGAAATAATTGTCCACACCGTTACAGATCAAGTACCAGAAAGTTCCCCCTTTGACGCTGATCTCTCTGGCCTCCATAATGTGCCCCGCTGTCTGCCGGCTTGGGGTAAATTACCGCCTGACAGGGCTGTTCTTTGTTGTGTTAGAGTCTGCGGCGCGAGGGTGCACTCTGTCAACCTGTCACAGCGGGAGGTTCTTGTTGCTGACACTCAATACTTTGTCAAAATGGACGAAGATAGGACACCTAAATAAGCGGGCCTGCTTCCACCGTGGAGTAGTTGGGCTGAGGAGGAGGGGGGGATCAAAGCAAGGGCTAAGGATCGCTGACACTTTTCACTTTTCACTGACGTCTTCTTTGACTCAACTATCGCAACAATAAAAATAATGGTGTGAAAACTGAGAGGAGCCCCTCATTTGGGGAAAAAAAACTAAAATCGGAAGGAATTTCCATCGATATAACGAGGGGCTTGGAAGGTAAATATAAACCACTTGTTATAACAGGAACTTGAAATTTATAGCTTGTAGTATTTTGTCCTTAGCCCTTGCTTGGTTTCAAAATAGTGGCGCCATAATTATCTACAGATGGAAATGGACACAGCTGCCTCTTTGAAAAGGGTCTGTCCAAGTCTGAGGCCGAGTGAGAGATCATCCCGTTGATGAACTGCTATTCTCCTGCTGATGAAGTCCGTCCACCCTGAGATGTTATCTGGCGGTTACGAGATATCCACCCGAGACCTCACTGGTCAGCTTCTGCCTCCTCGTTTCTTCCCAGTTGCTCCTCTGAGACGTGACGATCTGAATTATGATGAATGGACCTGTTAGGGGGTTTGATACTGGAAAAACATCTACCATTCTCTAAAGTTCATGATTCCATGAGATACTGTGAACATTGATTTCCATCTATCTCACTGACACTATCAAGAGGTTGCATCAAGAGGGACAGTTTCTAACATCGTGAACTTTTTACACACTGTGTTTATCTCGATCTGACCTGATTGAGGTAGAGCAGATGATTATTGTGCATGAAAAAAAAATTCACTTATATTGTAGCATTGACACCTGAGCTTTGACACCCTTTCACCATGGAGGTCAAGGCATGTTCCTCACATACAACAAACTGCATGGGTGGACGTGGGTGGATGATAAAATTAAAGCGACAGCTGCCATAGATTGTATTGTTGGTACTGGCAGAACAGCAGCCGAGACCTAAAACAATTTTCAAAGCGCCTCATTAGCACTTGTCACTCAGTCGACATATCGTGGTTAGCGGCCAATTTCTACATCAAGCATATCTACTTATATTGCAAACGTCTGCTCAACCCGTTATCTAACCAGCAGCTTTCATGTCTCGTGTGTCCACAGTGGTGCCCAACAGTACGAAGAGGGTGGACGAAGAGAAGAAGTTCCGCGACTGCGCCGACCTCTACCAAGCCGGCAACCACAAGAACGGAGTCTACACCATCCACATCAACCCTCAGGAGACCAAAAAGGTGGGCAGCCGCAACGCTTTTACAGCCAGCAGTCCACCGCAATGTGAAAATATCCCCCTTTTCATCACTTCCAGGCAGCCCTGTAACACTGGGTTTACAGGGTTTAGCTTGTTTTCTTTGAGTTGAGAAGCGATACTCTCAACTCTCTCCAACATAGCCAGAGATAGTCAGCCACTAACTGGGTATCCGCCAGGGAAGGTTGTGCATGACGGGGTACTAGCTGCTTCAGCTGGAAATACGACTTGGCCAGCCTGATGAGTTTGGAAGGTGAGGAGGAGGAGGAGGGGAGTGAAACAGGTGCTCACTACCTCCGCAGGGAGCTGTCGGTCCTCAAACTGATCGTGGCAGGGGATGGTTCGTGTGTGTGTGTGTGTGTGTGTGTGTGTGTGTGTGTGAGGATACTTACACACTTTTTCAACTATGGGAGTGACGATTTAATAAGGTAGAAGGTTGGACGGTGTGTGTGTGTTACTGTACGTGTGCATTTCTGTGTATGTGTGTGTTTTCCACCCCAACAGGGTGCTGCCAGACTTCAGACTAATGGCAGAAGAGTTTTAAAAGCTAGCTGTGTGTGTGTGGGTGTGTGTGTGCATGTGTACGTTGACGGGTGAAGTAGTCCTTCCTTAATTATACCCAGGCTGTGCCGCTGTGTGTTCAGCTGCACGGGCCGGCTGAGGTGCGAGACCTTCGCCGTTCCCCCCTCCTCAAAACAAAGAGCAACACTGCAGATATAGCGGCGGCCCTCTGTTATCAGCTTACACACACCGAGGTCCAAGGTTAAGGGCCACATTACACCCAGGTGTCCGCTGGTATGTGTCCAGTCGGGAACCTCCCCTTTGATGTGCAGAGAAACAAGGCCCTCTCATGAGGAACGTCTCCAGGGAGTTTGGTTGAGGGATAAGGAGACATTGATTAAGTTTGAGGAGGACGCGGATACTTTACATTCCCAGAGATGATGATTCATCGTCAGGGCTGGGAAAAAGGAGTGTTCTGAAACCGAAAGGATTCCTGAAAAATAATCGCTCATTGTTTTGTTAATGCAGCTGGGAGTCAATAGGATGATGATGAGTGTCGGTGAGTGTGCTCTAGTGTAAAGGATATCTTCTGAAACATGTGGAAACTCGGAAAAATTGAGTTTTCCCACTGTTTCATTACCCTGACCTATGTGTCTTTGTCCCACTGTCTCTCTCTCTCTCTCTCTCTCTCTCTCTCTCTCTCTTCTTTAGGTGTACTGCAACATGGAAACAGCCGGCGGTGGATGGACGGTCATCCAGCGCAGAGAAGACGGCAGTGTCGACTTCCAGAGAACGTGGAAGGAGTATAAGATGGTAACACAAGACACACACACACACACACAGACACTCACACACACACACATATACACACACTCATCCATATCCATTAAAGCCAGGACGATAATGATGATCTATTAAACATGAGATAGTGAGGCTAGACACACACTGGAGAGAAACACTCACTCCTGTCTAGTAAATCCAAAATTACGAAACCACGCGATGAGAAAAACATCCTGTTTCAAAAATACTCTTCCACCGTCGGATTGTGACAAATAGGGCATGCGTTCTGGCCCAGATCTAACATGTTGAGAACAGGATGAGAGGCAGGATTCGGTCATCCAAGACCGTTTGGAAGACTTGGACCAGATGTCATAAAGCTCCCCCGTCGTTTTGTGTTACCAACACTTGCTTAGGGTGTCTCAGATTGGCACCCATCCTCAGCCGGAGCGCAGGATGTCGCTCTTCCTGTTTTATCCTGATCGTTTCATAAATCTGAAACCGACACATTTGTTTAGTCTTTAGCACTTTAGCGCCAGGTGCCGGAGCAGAACATCATCTGTTTGTCGTCGAGGAGAGAGATATGTGCATGTTTACACGGCGGGGTGTTAACATATTCCACCTAAGCTCTGTTTAGACAGCAAATTGGATTTATTAGTGCTGATGCTCGTATCGCCGGTGTTTACTGCACGAAGCGACCTGTGTGCAATTTTCGCTAAATGTGTTATCGTCAAATGAACTGTGTGAATTCGAGCCCCTGTAATCTGCTTTCTATTGCAATTTCCCCTCTCCGCTGCTTCTGACGTACAACTCACCAGTCTATGGGAAAGGGTTTCAATTGTGCCACACTGAGCCAGGGAAGTCGGATCAAACGGGACGACGTTTTGTGACGATCACTTTTTGTTTTTGCTAACATTAAAACACGTCATCAGAATGAATTACACAGATAGTTTAGTGAGATAATCCCACATGTACCTGCTTTAATTGGATGCTATCTAAAGCTCCAGTTGGTTAGCGTCTCAGTATATTAGGGTAACGGGATCGACAAGGGGAAAGGGTAGAGACTAGCGGGGTAAAAAGGAACCGATAGAAAGAGAGAGAACGAAATAATAGAGAATAAAGAGAGAGTGAGGCCCGGCAAGGAAACCCTCCAGCCTCAGACAGGTGGACGGATAGAAAGCATGCACTGGAACAGATGGGGAGACGGTACCCTCCCGGACCCTGGCAGACACCGATGAAATAACAGCATCGGATTGTTTTTGCTCCTCAACCGCTCTCCCCCGAAGAGACCGGGAGGTGATCGATAGTGTTTCATTGCGTTATTGTTCGTTTCCATGCTTGCTGGCCTCCGCGGACTAGTGCGGATAGATTTAATACACTTGATGGGTTTGTAAATCTTTCAGTCAAAGCCGGAGTTGCTGGTTTGCTTTGTGGGAGGACGGAGAGCCTTTTGGCAGCGGGGATCTCCTCCATGTATTAAATGTGATCTTATGTCCATCCAATGTTCATAATCACATTAGCCAGAGCTGAAAATGTGCCACGGGGGGACTACCATGCAACTGATATTCACAACCCACTGTATATTTTGAAATCAACGCTGGTATTGAACCCTCACTGTAAATTCCTGTTTATCTTTGAATGCACAAGGGGGGACCTGCTTATGATTTACAATGCAATACACAATGTTCAACCTTATGTTTAAATTTCAAGTGAACTCTGAGCAAGTGTAGCTGAAATGCAAACCGAGCGCTCCGTCCAACATCGTGACGAACCCGTCTCCTCATCTCTTCTTGAGTTGAAGAGCTGTAGATCAGGTTTGCGTGTGAAAGGAGGGTGAACGAACAATACGAAGAGAAACCCGTTGACGGAGTTTGACTTGGGGCCGAACCCCTAGTCCACAGGAGGAGGCTTTGGAGAGACCTGAAAGGCCCGGTCAGAAAAAGGAACATCTCATCAGGAGTGAGACGAGATTTAGAGAGCAAGAAAGAGAGAAAGTAATGGGCCCCAGTCACTTTCTCTTCCACCCACACAGCAGGACATGCCTCAGGCCAGAGGAATGCCCCATATTTACTTTCCCCCCTTCCCACTCCTAATCACCACACACTCGGCACAAACACAGACTTCTCCACCACCCCCCTCCTTCCTTCCCAACTCGTCAATCTTTAATGGACCTGTCCAGACTATCCTGTCAGGGCTGTAATGTCATCCTGGTTCATGATATTCCCCCCCTCTGCAATCCTCTCTTGCTCTTGCTGCTGTCAGAAGCACTTTGCCTGTGACCGGGAGCCGCTCTGATCAAATGTAAACGTCGCGATTGTTTGAATGATGCAAGTGGGGGGTGTGTGCTATTGTGTAAGGGAATGAAGCTCTTTTGTCTGGAATGAACCTTTAAATAATAATAATGAGTTTAACATGTGGAAGAGAGGAATGGAAAAGGTGTGTTTCTATTTCAGCTGGTACCAATTTATGTTGTATAAATAGGTAAGGCAGCATTAAGCCACCAGGTCACTCCGCCATTTAAAACCTGCACAATATACTGTAATATACAATGTGCTATTTCACTAATGTCTGTCTGGAGGAATGAAACTGGGGATGAATAGACAAAAAACAACATTTCTAGGGGTGGAAAGTCATCATCGCTTTTTATTATCAACAACATCTTCTGCTCTCTCTACAATCATACAACATTTATTAGAAAATTCATCCTTCATCCTTTCCAGAATCCTCTATCCTTGAGATTTCCTCTTTCCGGGGGTAAACAGGGGCGATAGTGAGGAATGGTTTTCTATCCCGCTGTGACTTATGGGATTTTCTGCAGTATTTGAGTGCTGATTACTCCGGCCTCGTGTTTCTCTTCTCCTTCCCTGCAGGGCTTTGGGAGCGTGTCTGCAGAGCACTGGTTGGGGAACGAGTATGTCTACCTGTTGACCAGCCAGAAGCAGTACGCCCTCCGGGTGGAGTTGACCGACTGGGACGGACACCAGGCCTTCTCTCTCTACGACCGCTTCCACATCGGCAGTGAGAAACACAACTACAGGTAATACCACTATTACTAATATTATTAAGTAGAAATTGCTTTTTTGTCGTCAAGGATAATCTTTCATGCAAAGAACACACACAGCAATGAAATAAAAATCCACTTGACATTTTTTATGTGACAGCTTTGCACAGTGGCTGGGAAACGTGGATCAGTTTTTGCAGAATTCATCAGGAGTTTGAATATAGTCAACCACATATTTGCACCATTTGTTGGCATTGCATTAATGTGAAATCGATTTCAGGCTGAAAAAAGAATAGATGAATGAAAATACAATTGATTGAATGAATGACTTCTTGACCTTCGTTCTCCTTGATCACATATCAGCAGTGAAAGGTGGTGAAAAATGTTTCCTTTTTTGGGGGTTTTCCTTGATGGATGGAAGGAAGGAAATAAAGAATTAATAGATCTGAGGCTTTATAGATGGGATACTCTTAATGTGAAGGGATGAATATGTCAATGGAAAGTAAATAATGAAAATAAATAGATAGATCAAGAATAATGACATTTATAACATGCCCAGTCACTCTCAGCTTCCCAGACACTTCAATCACGTTGCTCCTGTTCTGTAAATCGAGATTTCCCCGGGTTGCAAATTCCCTCCAACCCAAACGTATCCCCTCGTCATCGTCTCGTCTTTCCGCTGACTTTCCTCTGACTGACACTTTGTCCTTGTGTGTAGGAGGGGGGGTCAAGTTCTTCTGTTTTATTTTGAGGGGGGGGGGGAGTTAATGATAACAGACCTCAAACTATGGCAGATGCTTTTGGGCTCTCAGATGTGGAAAACTACTGGAAATTCCAGAGTGTTCCAAGCAAATCACTTCAGAGGAGACGGCATGACAACTCCAATTTGGCAGCGTTTACTGGATTTCTAGTCCGCTCCGATAACGGCTCTCTTTAGTTTCGAAATGTGCTCTTTTCAACTTTGCGTGAGGGGAAGGGCGGCTGTGGTTTTAAAAGCCTTTACCTCAATCCTCTCATCCCCTGCATCCAGGTTCTGGAAAAGATACCGGTGTCAAGTGTTTCCTCGTATCGGCGGGGCTCTTAGGCCTTTTGTCATATCTGATTTGCAGAGCTGTCTCGTGATGACAGGCTTTCGCTTGACGAGGTTTCCGCCTTAAAGAGCTCGCATACCCGGTGAGCGCTCTTCGGTTTTCTCTGCGGACCGGCGAAAGTGGATTTCACGGCTAAATCTATCGGAAGAGATCGGCCCTGTTTTGTTTTGTTTTTGAATTTCACACGGGCTTAGGCTGAGGTTTTATGTGTCCGCCATCCCGGGGAGCCGGTGTAACTCCATCCCTTAACCTCTCAGTGTTGGAGTCCAGCTCTGGTTTTGGATGCACGAGGGCTGACTTCATGCTTTCTCATGGCATGTTTAGAACTTGGCACACGGGTTTTATGTGCACAGAGCCATAAATATTAGGTGGTTTATTCCCTGTATCTAAGAGAAGGGAGTTTCCTCTCTCTCTCTCTCTCTATCACACACACACACACACATATTCTTTTTCGATTCATACTTGTCTCGTCTCTCACACACATTTCTATTGTCCCACACACTTAATGCCCGTCTGTCCTTTTGAATTAGGTTAACAGTAGTTGTTTTTGTCCTGTTCGGGCAGAGCAACAAGCGTCTGGGCCGGCTTACAAGGATTTTGAAGGCCCCGGGACTGTTTGGGAGCCTAATCGACGTGCTGATCTCTATAAATAGATTTTGTTCTCGCAAATAGTCGTGGTATGATAATCACGCATTTGCTTCTCAGAAACGCCGGCCAAAACAAACCGGAGAGGCCGAACAACCCCGAACAACCTGAAGAGAGCGGCTGCCATGTTCTCTGTTCTCTCTGCTCTCTGGCACCCTGCTTTTTTTTAAATGTCAAATAATCTGTGACATGTTTCTCCAGCTTGCCTTTATTGTGCTGAAACAAGAGATAGTAGCAAAGTGATAGCGCCTGTCTTTTGGTTTGCTTTTGGATTATTTTCTGCCTTTTGGCGGCGGTTTCCTGGAATACAGACGTCAGCCAGAGTCAGACAAACATTTATAAAGTCCTCATATGGCATGTCTACGTACTCGCAGCCTCTCTATCTGTGTCTGTCTCTCTCTCTCTCTCTCTCTCTCACACACACTCACACACACACACACACACAAAAGCACACAAACAAGCCTACAGACTGACAAGCACCCGTTGGAAACCGCAGAGGATAATTTAATAGCTTAATTCCAACGAGGCCTCGCCATTTATCACGAACAACATGGAGCGTTACCAACCAGGAGATGTTTGTCTAACTGCCAGCTCCTCGGTTTCATCTAAATATACAGCGTGATAGAAATGACTCTTAAGCTTTGCAGAGCGAGGCAGGGCAGTGCAAAAGCTGCTCGGCGAAATATACGATGCTAATCCCTTATAAATTAAATCATGTACGTGGGCTATATTTCACATTTATTACCGTTGCACTAAATGTTTTACAAACCCACCAATTCATTCCTTCAATATTCTTATTCTTTCTGGATTTGTTCAATACGGCGGCAGTTCAATATCCCCACACATTCCATTGGATTGACTTTTCCCGTTTCCCGCAATTGGAAAGACAAGGGAAAACAGGGGGCTGTGGGAATATGAACAGTAGGGTTTTGGTGACGTCAGTAGCCTGGCTTTTTTAGTAGTGGTAGTTGAGGAGGCGGAGGGTGGTAGATACACTGTGACCCCACCATCCTATATTTCAGTGGTAATGTTAGGTGGGTGTACGCTAACTACCACAGGAAAAGAGGTGGGCGCACTCTGTATCCCTGTGTGCACCCAAAAGCATCAGTATACAATAACTTATTTAATATCTTTGGGGGGGAAAGCCAACATTTCTCTGGGAAAAGAAAGGAGTTAGTACCTATTCGCTACTTCTGCCTGGTGAACTCCGAGTTTTACAATCCATTCACTTAGTAAAATTAATGTATAATCCTGACCTTCTACAATTGTAACCAGGACGCCGGTAATTTCAGCGAGTTTCACAATCCCATGTGAATGCGTTTCACAAAATGCAGATTGAGCAGTAATTAATTAATTACATGAGGGCCCCAGCATAACACCGGTCCTGTGCAAATAGTGGCTTCAGTCTCCTGGGTGTAAGGTCATTTTCAGTCACCCAGTCCATCCTGAGACAGCCCGCTCCCATAAATCAAACTGATAAGCTGACAACTCATTATGGTGTGTTAGCGCTTGCTGCACCGAATCCAATGCAAAACTATTTGAAGAGTCCAAAACACTATATATTTATTGTGGGGAAAATAAAAACATCGTTCAGTATCTCTCTAGATGATCCAGTATATAAAGGTGTTGTCATTCTGTCACGTGAGGATTTAAGTTACCTAATATACTTAAAAATGCTCTGATTTGTTTTAGTTTTGTGCTATCAATCATTTAGCAAGAGTATGTCGTCATTTTTTCAAATGGTGGATATCTCATTTTTGAGCAAAACCTATTTTTCTTAATGCAAAAAAAACAATGTAAAATACAGTAAAATACAGTAGTTCATGATGATGTTTTTGTTTTTCTTTCACTCGCTCTTATCCTTGAGTAAACTACAGTAATATGCCTGGAGCAGCAGCCAGTTTACATTGGATGTCATTACATTATCTATCATGCTTTGGTACTGCGGGACTTTTGGGAGAGGAGTCTGAGTCAGGAGGACAAATAAAAGAACAATCGTACAATTGCTCCATCTGTACATTGTAATCTGACATCCGCTGTGTTGTTTTAATGTTTAATCTTGTTGACAGTGCTTTGAGAGTTATATCTGGGTCAACCAGAACTACAAAGTTCCCACTGAACCACAACCACATGATGTTGTGAAATGAGATTTTTTTTTTTTTTTTTTCTGTTTTTGCTCCATTGTGATTCAGGTTACCGTAATTGCTGAGGTTACTATTTTTATAAACAATCGAAAATAGCACCCTATCATCACGGCTAAGTGGGCTGCTTTCATAGAGCGTGGGTTGCAAAAAATGATAATAAAATAAAATGTAATTCCATGACCTACAAATATTGTTGTAACGATAACCAGCAGATCAACACATTTACTTAATCACCCTCATTTATCAAGGGTTTTTTTTTGTGGCAAAGTGAGGCTTCTTGTGGAATATCAGTATAAAATAGGAAGGGAAGGAAAAAGGTACATATAGCCAAATGACATATAGAGAGGAAAATGGAAAAAAAAAGGAGCTAATTTGAGGAAATACAGATAGAATGAAAGAAAGTTAAATAGTGGAGGGGCAGAGGGGAAATTCAATTACACAGTGAAGAAAATTGCACATCACACCGGCCCCTGTATCATGTTTTATTCCTATAGCTGAAAATTGTGGAGCTCACGATTCGAATTAGACACCTGCGAAACAAAATATAGCTACACATCTGTTCATATAGAGTCTCTGAAATAAAAACAGCTCGATTGGTTTCAGTTGAAGTGAGCATCGTTTCAAATGATCAATACGGTCGTAATGACAGGCTGGCTGGCCTCCTGTGTATTACTTACTGTGACTGGACTCACTCAATCTGCCAGCTTATGTAGAAGGGATCTTTTTTTACCCAATAAATGTGCGTAATCAAGTTTTAATAGTGGACTTTACAGGGTCAAAGAGGGGTGAGAAAACTATAGTGACTTTTAGTATGATTGTAGTAAAGAGTAAAGAATAATGCTTATAGTTGTTTAGAGAGTTTGCCACTAAAACCTTAGTGTTGTTGCAATATAAGGATAGCAAAACCCAAGGGGCTCACATTTAGGGTTAGTGTTCCCAGAGAGAGTAGGAAGGTATGAGTGTGTGTGAGAGAGAGAGAGAGAGAGAGAGAGAGAATGTGTTGTTTATTTTAAGTACCCTGTGTGTGTGTGTGTGAACTTTATTTGTGCTCAATGTGTGTGTGTGTGTGTGTGTGTGCGTGTGCCTGTGTGTGTGTGTGTGTGTGTGTGTGTGTGTGTGTGTGTGTGTGTGTGTGCCCGCACGCATGTTCCATGTGCGGTCATGCATGCTGTGGGCACAAGAAAAGCACCACATCCATGTTATTCCTCGCGGTCGGGGTCAAGTACTCAGTCGTCGGTTCGGGGTCACGTTTCGTCACGTGACACCCCACAGAGGAGCCGTGAACCGCTTCAACCGACCTCATCGATGTGGTTGTGTACTCCCTCAGGAAAGAATCACACAGATATGTATCGATCTATTGTTGTAAAATAAGATATCTATTTACAGATAATTCTTGGGTTTATTTTCACCCAGTATGGAGTATCAGATGGTATTTATCCCATCAGGACAATACAGATAGTGTCAAGCACGTTTTTGTCACACAAAAAAAGCATACAAACTACAATGAGCTGTTATCAGATTTATAAGATATCCTCACATAAAAGTCTCAAAATGTACCCAGAGCCTGGACATGTCTGTAGATATGTCTGGATATGTTTCATGCAGTTAGTTCAGAGGAGTGGTATGTGGGTCACTGGATGTGTGAGTCTGTGTTTTAATGCACCTTAAGACTCTAATGTGAATGTGAGGGTTTAGTGTATCATGGCACGGTATAGAGCCATCATTTCCAAAGTCGTTTGAGATAAAAACATGGACGGACCTGTGTGGGGGGGGTGGGGGGCGGGTTTGGTAAATATATATGCACTGACACGAGTCATGGTTTACAGAGGAAAATGTTTCGGATGTGTGTTCAAAGCCTCCCAGCTGCTGGAAGAAAAAAACTATATGTTTATTTTTTGACCATTACATCTTTATTCAATATCGTTCCCTCGTTCAGACAGCCAAGTTCTCAAAGCCAGGGATTTCTCCATATGGTAATGGCCAGATCTCCCCCGTGGAATCAGATAGATCTCCTTTGGATGTTTTTCATGTAGGGATTTGGGGAAGAAATTGGCAGAGAGTTGGGTTCCAAAAACGCCGTGACCCCTGTCTTTTCCTGGGCTCCCACTGAGATGGGCTTAGATGTCTCAGTTTAAGACGACGTTAACCCCATCCCTGCAGGCTTTAGGCATCCTCAATGTCTGATCACTATGAAGATGAGGCATCAAGGCTACAAGGCCGAAGACTAGTGTAGGTCACACAGAAGGATCAGTAGCAGGAGTTGTGTAACCAAGAAAAGCATCTTGTGTATTTAACTAGAATTAAAGGAATAATCTGCAACATTTTCATGTGAATAAATGGCCATTTTGCTACCAAGCTACCAAGTTAATTTTCTGTGGGAAAAATCTCTCTAACACACAGGAAGTGATGCGTTTTACCTTTCCAGCAGTTTCTTTGGAATAAATAGAAGAAGAACTGGGTAGTTAGTATGATCAGTGGTAGCCACCATGGCTGGAACAGACAAAGAAGAGACTGGCAGCTACACAAACTCAAACTTCAACAGAAAATTCAAGGAAAATTAGTCTCAGTACTGGACACACTGTTTGATTGACAAGTGATCTTCGGTCTTGGGGAAGTGCAGCACAGCAATGACTGCTTCTCTCCAAAGATGTTGCTAGTATATGTGAGAGCGAGAAAGAGAGAACATGCCTATATGTCCTATGGCTAGTCCGTATGTCTGGGTGTCTCCATGGAGCTATACGACGCCCAGTGGCTAGAGAAGCAACCGAGAGGGCCCCAGCCAGACGGACACCTCTGTGGCCCCGCAGTAGGAAGTGATCCATTGGGCAGGGTGATTAACCTCTGCTATTGGCCAATCAGACTCCAGCTCAGCGGGCTAATGACTGCCAGGTGTGTAACAGCACGCGCTGGACTTGGTCGTCGCCTTCACAGGCTGAGATGAAAGGAAGCAAGCAGGCTGAGCTGAGCTGTGGCAGTCAAAACATCAGAGGTAGCACGTTGAAAAGAAAGTGCTGCAGCCCCTATCCTTTAAACACCATTAAAAAAAAACTGAATGGCAAGTTTATTAATTACAAATACTTAATAAATGAATAAACAATCAATTATTTCACTATTTTCTTTATCTTTATTATGATATTCCTCAAAGGAGTCACTTGAACTCTGTTCGGGGTAACAGTTTGTCAGACACACATTGTTTTAGGACTTGACCCAAAAACTCTGCAGGGATTCCTTCATAAAGTTACTGTATAAAGAGCAATTTCCCCAATTCAGACTATGTTGTGAAAGAGGACATGGCGGATAACAGAATGACTGGAGAGGACATGTCAGCAGCTGGAGTGTGAAGAGGGACACATTCATGATTGTCTTTATTTTTCAGTGTTTAAGTGTTTTTTCCAAGGAATCCTTTATGAATTAACCCCCCTATGACAAGCGTGACCTGTGGCACTTTGAGACTTTACTGACAGCATAGTATATACAGTGTGAGTGAGTTTTCCTGCAGGCGTGGCTCAGTATGGCTGGTGTCACAGCCTTGGTTATTGTATTAAAAATAATTCAGTTTTTCTCTCATGGGGTTAAAAAAATTGTTTTATATTTATTGCATCCATCCAGAAACTCAGGGACTCAATCAGTCTGTATTCAATCAATTCAGAATTCTACATTTAGGACAGCTAATTTTAAGATAGTAATGTAGTAGGACTAATATTATATTATCTTAAAGCATTGCAGATAAACTAGCATGAGCCACATAAATCCTAATTCATCCACACTAACACGTTGAAACTTTCCTTTAAAAACATGATTACAGCTTGAGTCCTTATAATCTTCTACACTAATAAGAACATCGTGTGTTTCAGTGCAGTTTTGCTGAAATGTTTTAATGCTGAATGTTTTGAGAAAACTGAACTAAACTAATCTATTTTTAGTTAGAAACAGTTCAACATAAGCATATCACAGTCATCCTCACCTGACCCCGGTTCAAGCTATTTCCCACATCCATAGCATCCAAGCGGCTGTAATACTCCGGGGCATAGACCCATTATGACTGAAATTTAATCTGAAACAAAGCTTTAATGGTGACGTGCACCGTCGCTACAGTCACTATTTTGATTTGATTCTGAATACCACGCATCCGGAGTTGAAAGATTACAAAAAAAAAAGCCGGCATCCCCCCCACTGGATACTAAGGGGAATGAGATGGCAGGACACCAAGCTCCCTCCCTAGAGGTGTCATTGAGAAAGCCCACAGCGTTCCCTTCACAGCTCAACGTTTTGGTTATTAATGAGCCTTGGCCAATCTCATTTGCTGAGTTATTTTAATGGAGACAATCAGACTGGCGCTGGGTGCCTGTTTAGTTCCCAAACTGGCCCGGCAGATGTCTGAAATACGGCATTTTATTGACGTGAATTGCTAGACCCAATCTATTTCTCTCTCTCTCTGTGTGTCTGCTGAGAAACAGCCCTCAGGAAAAGCATGAGTTTATTACTCAACCCATCTTTGGATTACCCCACTTATCACTTGAAGGCATAATGGATCCGGACAGGGAAAAACTGCAGATGTCAACCGAGGTGGGGATGGTGGGGGTCTGGTAAATACGCAGCACACCCAGTAAACACAGCCACAGGATATCTAAAAGGGCCTGTCAAAAGTGTCATGCTGAAAATCCCTCTTGACGATGTGTCTTGGCGATGCCTCAGTGCAAGAGAGAGATCGTAAGGGCTTTGGCAAATGGATTGTAAATGTGCAGCGAAGTCTGTTCTTTATCAGCGCGGTAGCAGACCTCATCCCGGACGTTGCCTGTTTCTGTTCCTCGGAATCGGGAATGAGCTGATGCAAGTCATGCTTACCCGTTAGTGAGACGGGGGTTTTTTGGGAATGAGGGTTTACAGCATCTGCAAAGGCATGTGTTGCTGCGTAGGCACGGGATGAAGTGAAGTGCATGCACATAGACACACACTCATAATACACTCATGTTCTTATCCAAACTTTGGATGTCCAACGGTCATTTTGTGTTCCTATGGTCACTGATTACACACATGACTCACCCCTACATTTTAGCATTACTGGTTTAGTGGCTTGTGAACAGTGAATTCCCCCCACTGTGGCTCATAGTCACACTTTCTACGCCGCCGTACAAATCGGGCATTTACACAGCTGTCTAAATACAGGAGTCTTTCACGTTAAATGACTTTCTTTCCCTGAGGAGTCTCGCCCGCTCTCTCTCTTTCTTTGAGGAATCCAACTTGAAACCTCGCAAGCTACGAGTAATCCCGACATGTACACGACACCCTCACAGCAGTTGGAGCTTCATACAGACGAGTCAACATAAAAACATGAAAATACCGTTTGCATTTGTTACTTTCTCATCGGAAAAGCCCGACGAGGGTGCGGCGAGGTCCGCTACCCGCCCTTACGCTCCCCCCAGTCCAATCCCCCCGGTTGATGAGAATGCAACTCAGGAAATGACTTTTCGTTTGAGAGTGAACCGTGCTTCGTAGCGGAGACCTCATTGGCACGGCGCTGCAGTACTATTCACTTGACCCTGCTAGCTTCTTCTTTGGGGAGAGACTGAAACTGGGAGTGTGTGTGAGAGAGAGACAAAGAGAGAAAAAAGAGAGAGAGTGTGCGATACAGCAGGTTAGCGGAGGGCGAGCCGCCGCAGAGTGCATTCTTACCCTTAATGATGGAGGTCACCGCAGGATATTAATGCAGGATGTGATGGGCCCAGAGTGGAGCAGCTCTCGCTCTCACCAAGAGTGATTTCACCGCGGGACACACCCTGGAGAAATCTGCTTACACACAATGGACGCACATTACTTTATTCAATTTAAGAGACTTCTTCGTTGCGCGTTGAGCATGTGAAGGCATGCGGATCTGGGTTGAGGGACGACGGTCGATCGCAGTCGCAGGCTCACAGTCCTGCAGGGACTCTATATTAAACATGGCTGTCTGCAGATCTCCTGTAGAGAGAATCAAAGTGTCATGATTATTTTAATAGCACTATATAATAATAATATCACTTGAATGAAATTGCTAATACTGCACTTTACTCCAGTGAACAACCCACAACCCCCATCCTTCTACCTCCACCTCCCCAGCTATGGTGTCCCAGACAGGGGCATTCTCTACCCAGCAAACCTGGATCTCTGAGTCTCTCCCCGGTACAGCTGGAGCTCGGTGATTTATACCTTCCACATGTTCACCCTGAGCGGACTAACGTGTTGTGTGCAGTACATGCTGTATGGTTACTGTGTGTCTTCCAGTTTCTCAAGCCCCAATAACTATAAGACCCTTTGGAATGGGTTCTGCGACTCCCCGAGGCCTGACGTACAGTAGTCCTGGTATTGGTAGCGAAACTGCAAAAAGTGCACCAGCGTCTGCGTTCTTTAATAAAGCGAGCTCCTTTAGTAACAGACGAAATCTGGCAGCAAGGAATGTGACATTAAGAGCAGAGGAAGGACAGTAGAAAGTATGTACATAACAGACAAGGCGGTGCATTGTGTGTGAGCACTAAAGACCCACTGGGAGTATGCATTGCCTATCCAGCTGTGGGTGGATATGAAGTTATACAGGTTGCATGGTGGGTAGCATATTGCTCCTCACTGTATTACTGTTACAGGTTACTTCGTCTTTGTGATGGAAACGTGTGCCAGACATTCCTCACACTACCTCTCTTTCTGTCTATATTTCCTTCATATACTCTCTCTCTTCCAGTCTTTATTTTATACTCTCTCTCTTCTGTTAATGTTGTTCCAGGTGTTGAGACTGTTTGCAGAGCAGATGTAGTCAATCACAGAAAAAAAAATATATATATATATATCTCTCAGGAGACTTTTCTTACAGTGTTATGTCTTCTTTCTGTCTTTATTGCTTACATTGCTCACGCCGGCCATACTTGCCTCTCCCTCCCTCTCTCCTGTTTTTTCGTGTCCTCTCACCCCCTCCCCTCTCTTCCTCCTCCTCTCTGTCAGGCTGTTCCTGAAGAGCCACAGTGGGACTGCAGGCAGACAAAGCAGCCTGGTAATCCACGGAGCAGACTTCAGCACCAAGGACATGGACAATGACAACTGCATGTGCAAGTGCGCCCTCATGCTCACCGGGGGTAGGTGCAACCAGTGCGATGTTATAATGATAATGGTGAATTCATGGTCAAACAGGAAGCCCTTGTAATGCCTCGCATCATTATCTCCTTGTAAAGCGTTTGCCTGTCCACACTGTACAACACTGCTGCACGGCACCAGACAATCTATAATTGTTTTTATGGGGAGACCACGCCATGATATGAGCCATACCAGTCCAGAAACAATTCCCCCTGACTGGCTGCATGACCAGTCCACAATGGTCATTGCCCAATCATTAGTTTAGGTCATTATGAGAACGACCTGCTCTTTGTAAGCAATAGACTAACATGGCCAATTACAGACCTATCTGCATCCATTAGGCTTTATTCTGCATCCACTCTCAGTTGCGGTACATTGTGCTTGGAAACAAGTACATTACAAACGTCCCTGGGCGAGGCACCAAGTGTCAGAAAGATTTAAAATGACTCTAATTCTCCCGCTGTGTAAGTGGAGCCCAATGACCCTGGCCGTCACCGCATGGCAGCCGAGTCCCGACCTGGTACTAATCAAGCATCTCTTAATGCAAGTACAGATTTAAGGTCAGCTTTACCTCTTAGGTCATTGTTAAAGCAATGGGTCAAAGGGAATTGGCATCTGATCATAGATCATCACTCCTTCTCTGAAGGCTTGATTCATAGCCTGCCTATGGTCAGGCACCAGGAGAGGCATGACAACATGCACCCTGAGTCAAGGCCTGTTCCTTTAGGCCAGCAAGCATCTGATCCAGGCCCAGCAGTGTGTTAAGTATAGCATGTATACTATTTGATTTATTTCATGCATTTAAAAGAACAGGGTTGACATCAAATGATGTAAGTGTTTTGAAAAAGAAAACACTGCCCTGCTATATTTATGAGCACAGCCGGAACATGTTGTGTTAAGGATATGGGGGACTGTAGAGTTGTTGTTCTAATATAATGGTGACACCGTGGCCCAGACCCTCGGCTTTACCAAGGGAAGACATCCCCGCTGTTTTTACAAGACAGTAAAAATGTCTGGCCTGGAAACAGAGAATACTGATCATAAATCCCAGGGGATTGTTGCTGTGTGTGTTGTGTATGTATGTATGTGACAGTATGTGTGAGTGTGTGTGTGTGTGGTCCTGTCATCTATAGTGTGTTGTAGTTCAACATGTAAAGAATGGCATTAAGGTCACATTACACGCTATTCTGCTTTTTTGTAGAAAAGAAAAAGTGTTGTCTCAATGCACGTTGAGCTGAAAGAGAGTCAAACAACACACTTTTTTTCTGTGATGGCCACCTGCTGTAGCTGCCACTACCAACAAGCAGAACCTAGCTACAGGCAATGTGCTCCTATCGGCTGTTGTTGTAAACTGCCAGCTGACTATGTACCATGAAACCCTACCTCATCTTCTTTGGGATTAGTTGGCTCACAAAAAAACAAGTCCACGTCATGTGTGCTCCTTTAAAAAGTTTCTGTTTAGGAAAGATTAGGAGGTTGATTCTCCCTGGTGCCACCACGCTAAAACTATACACACTCCTGGTAACGTAAGGAACTTTCATGACTAACTCGACATGTGTTATGTGACGTATGGGTGCATGTGTACAGTCTTGTGTGATGATGAGGCAATATACTACCTATGCCTGCCAAAAGACAAGGACAGAACGGTCCTGACTGCTGAGAGGTCCAATGGAAATGTCACTGGCCGCAGTGGTATTCAGGTCTAATAGAGGAGAGGCTGTGGCACTGCCATCTGTCACTGTGTGATTAACTAAAGCCATACCTGGCATATGTGCTATCTCTAAATGTGTGTGTGTTTACGTGTGTGTGTGTACCAGTGGAAATGGAAGAGCTCAATGCAGTGTAATGCTGACATTGACAGTCGGGAAGTGAATTTTGTCACTTTGCGGTACAAATATATATATATGGTCCCATGTGCATCTACCCTTTCTCTAAATAATGGGTTAGGGAAACTAGGTAAGGTGTCAGCTTGGGAGTAAAATCAAAGTCCCCCATGCCCTTCACTACTCTAATGACCCTTTCTTTAAATAGGGCGAGGTTTTAAAATGGTTAGCAACAGGTACTGGCCGGCCGATGAACCCGGTGACAGTAACACAGTCAGCAGATAGTGTTGAAATGGTGTCCAGACCAGTGGCACAGCCCTCTGGGTTCACGGGACACGCTCAACCTTTACCCGCATTAAAGAAGAAGCTTATGAGGGAGGTGGCACGTCCTCTCGATTACACGTCCTCTCTTTTCCAGTGCTGTGAGAAAACAGCAACACATGTATTTCTGGTTTAAAAGGCATAGGATTTGGTTTTTAACATTTATATTTGGTGGCATGCATTCATATATTTTGGCTGTTTACATCCTCATACTGTACTTTGTGTTAAAAGCATGACAAAAAAAATCTCCTTTATTCTCTATCCAGGTTGGTGGTTTGACGCCTGTGGCCCGTCCAACCTCAACGGCATGTACTTCACCCAAGGGCAACACGTGGGGAAGCTGAACGGTATCAAGTGGCACTACTTCAAGGGTCCCAGCTACTCGCTACGAGCCACCGCCATGATGATCCGCCCGCTGGACTTCTCCTAGACCTTTGAACCCTCTGAACTTTTAACTTCCAAAAAGGCTATGTAACACTTCGGAGGGGCGCTTCCTGCTTTTTCCTGTTGTCTCATCTCATTTTTTGCCGACCACGGGAGTCATCTGATGAATCTTTTAGTCAACCTGGCTCTTCACCCCGAGCCACCGCTATAATTGCCCACAGATCTAAAACTGTGGCTCTAACATGCTGCTGCTGCCTCGTGAAACTTTTACCCTGACTGCACTGAAAAGCAGCTTTGGGGATTCAAGACCTGATTTCCGTATCAAACCAAAAATCATAAACTTGATGCATTTAAGGACGTGTGAACTCGAAGTCTCTTGAAATGTGTGCATCAAGCAGTCTATAATGTCAGAGGGAAATCTTATATCAGTTTCAGGCATGAATTCAAGCCACATTTTTTCCTGTGTTCTATTGGTGTGGATGACCCGAACCCTTCTGCATCCTGAATGGAGAGCGGCTGTCCCTCTCAAGACTCTGTTAAACTGTAGGACTCCATATGAACTTATCGGTAATGGTCTTAGAAGAGGAACAGGAGATACGGCTTTTTGTATTAAAATGTTGTTTACTGAATGCAGACCATAAACCTTTTATTTGTATTATATTTTGGGGGTTTTTTTATAATTATTTTTGTTATCCCTACTGTACACAATATTCAAAGTGAGTGAAATAATCTGTGTCTTCTGTATATATTTCTGTCTGCATAACGTATAAGACACATGCTCATGCTATAAGGTGACCTTCAATATGACCTTCAATATTAAGTGTTGATATGGGATGTGCAGTCGGTCTAGCTGTAGTTTTGAGGGTCACATGAGGTATTTTTCGCTGGCACTTACATATTTGCTGTCCTGCCAGAGCGTGATTATGTTCAAAGTTCAAGACGCAATGTTGTTATTGGATGAGGCCCTGGACGGAGATTTATCTGCATTTGCTATTGGCTGACAAACAACTATATACCCGCCAAGGTTCAGCTTTTGAGCGATCACCTTACCTTGTAATATGAAAAATGAGAACATTAATACACATGCATGTAATCATTGTCGTAACTTTTAAAGCCGTGTGTGTGTAAGATAGATATTCAATACCAAGTAATGGGAATTATCAAAAACGCACAGCACCATGGGAGGGAGTAGACGTCCTTCTGAGTGTAATGATGCATGTTGTGACAGTTCATCCACAATATCAGTAAGATGTGAACGTCTTTCTTTTAAGTTGGTTCTCCGCATGTTCAACACTTAGAAAGAACGAGATTGTAGTTAATATTACTGTGTCAATTTCATGATACTCTAACCCTTACTCTAAGAGTATGCAGCTTTTCCACTCCAACCGAACACTACGCCAGGTGATTTCACTCATCATCACACCTTCAACCACAGAGGAGGAACTAACCAGTGAAATCACCTGCTGGTGTGTTTCGGTTGGAGTGAAAACCTGCATCCTCTCAGCCCCTCGGCGGCTCACGGTTCGACACCTTTGCAGTAGATCATTAAGACAACGTACGTCCAACACACTTTTCAACCACATCGCTCAAACTCCAGCCCCGTTTCTGTTTTTCATCAGTGCAGCTTAGAAGAAAAGAAGCTGGAGATGAAGCATGAAATGGATGATTCCTCCCAGTGATCCATTTGTGCATGTATTGCGTAACTTCCAGCTTATAACAACATCAAAGAATGTGGAGTATTTACTGAAGGTGCACGTGGCGGGAAGACGAAGCGTATCTGGAACTTGTACAAGTGCAAAGTGACATGTTTAGTAGCACACTAACATGGTATCATTTAATGTGTGTATATGTAAAAGAGCTTTCCTGAGGAAAGCATTCATTTTCTGTTTTTTATCCCTCCAGAACTACAACGGTGTTTTGAACCTGATCATAAAACATAGAAGTAAAGATAATAACCCTGAAGAAATGTGCCTTTGATAACTTTGCTTTTACCTCATTAAATTTTAGATTTGCAGATTTATTTAAACATTTTTTTGTAACATATGGTCAGTATTGTGTTGTTAGATTAAATAAAAGAGCATGTGATGCACTAATGTTTTCAATCTGGGTTTAGACTGGACCTTTTTTTTCCAAATTGATGTGATGATAGATGGTTATTGAGTCAAGATTCCACAATTTGGCCCTTATTACATCTTTCTCTGTGCAGACGTACTTAACTCAGCAAAACCCTTTCATGATAATATCTTCAACATCAGGTCAAATCCTTCTATACAAATGGTATATGTCATGTGAAGCAAGCCTATTGGCATAGAGAGACATGAGATAAATCAAGGAGATAGGGACGTGCTTTCCCTCTCTCTTTCAGGACCAAACCAGATGGTGCAAAGATTAGTCTCCCTTTCTGCCCGGGCAGTTTAGTGGCTATTGTCTGGGTGGCGACTCGCTTGCTTGCTAGTGGCAATGACAGATTGCCAAAGTGTCAAACGTTGCTGTTGGGACCTGCAGTGTCTCTTCATAGTTGACATTCCTGGGCCTAATCAGAGGTTAAACAAATTACTGCAGCCCACAAACCGCTGCTTATCCTTCCTCGTCTGCACTGACCCGACACCCTCATTGGAATGTCTTCTATACAGAGTCTGGGGCGGCGGAGAGTGAAGAGGGTCCACACACTCACACACAATGAAGAAGTGCATCGGGGTTAGTTAGCAACAGTGGCAAACTTTACAGCCATGTGGGTCTTGTGCTGTCGTCCTGTCTGGATGTGGACGAGAGGAATGGAGAAGCACTTTGAACAAGAGAGAAGTTTAGTCTCCAACATCACATTGGCTGTTCAGGATGTTAGGCAAAGTGAAGTCTGACTTGGAACCTCTTGGAAAACGCACGCACATGTGCACACACACACAAACACACACACAGCACCAACATGACCACCACAAGCCCTTTACCTCCACAGCCCGGGTGGCTGTACTCAAGACGGATCATTTCCTGCTTGCTGAGGGCGGGTTGGGGGGCGGACAGTGGTGGGGTGATGGGACTCCCAGAGGGAGGTGGGGCCCGGGCTGCAGACGGACAGTGTTGGACCCTGGCCAGATCAGATACGACAGAATACAGTACCTGCAGTGTAAACGTCCAGGGCCATCTTATCCCCCCTTGAGACCACCTAGTCGCACAGAGAATGTGAAAAACATGGAGGGGAAATAAAGAAAAAGAAGGGTTTGTTTCTAAAGCTAGAACGTGCTTTTTAAACACTAAAATTCCTCCTTGCATCTGGTTGAGACATAAAAAGTGATTAGAATAGAAAAGACCTTGAGGCGAAAAAAGGAAAAACGTGTTTCGAATACAAAGAATGAGTGAGTAGACGGATCTGCACCAGCATAGCCATCAGTAACTTACACCTGACAGTGCTGAACCTCAGGCTGGCATTGGAAGGCAATTCCCCAGGTACTTTACAGCTCCTTCGCCTACCTGTCACTGCCAGAGACAATTAAAGCGTCCTTGTGGCAACCGGAGTCCTCCATCAAGCACCTGAGCCGAGAGAGAGAGGAGAGAAGAGGGACAAAGAGGTTGACAGTCAGACAGGGTCAGCCTCAAAACAAGAGCTTAACTTTAACAGCCGTTGAATTGTACGGAAGAGGATTAGGGCCACATGTGAAAAATGTATTTGAGTTCTGATTTTAAAGTCAGAATTCTGAGATTAAAGTCAGAATTCTAAAGTCAGAATTCTAAAGTCAGAATTCTATGATTAAAGTCAGAATTCTGAGATTAAAGTCAGAATTCTAAAGTCAGAATTCTATGATTAAAGTCAGAATTATGAGATTAAAGTCAGAATTCTAAAGTCAGAATTCTATGATTAAAGTCAGAATTATGAGATTAAAGTCAGAATTCTAAAATCAGAATTATGAGATTAAAGTCAGAGTTCTGAGATTAAACTCAGAACTCAAATACATTTTTCACGTTTCCCTAATCCTCTTCCGTAGAATTGGAATGAGGATCGTTGTGTGAGAATATCAATGAGAGTGATCAGACGTCCATCAGCATCAGACTAAACAATCCTGTTTTACTTCAAGCTGAAGCTCACATGCTGCCAGTTGGACTGCCTTCAGGATCATATACATTAAAGGTGTGAGTAAAACAATCTGTTCAGTTACACACGAACATCCAGAGGCAGCTGCGTTGCTGCAGCCTTATCTGATTTTTGCCAATGTACGCTAATTCAGTAGATGAAATTCACTTAACCAGAAGCAGCTGTTCACCACTGGACATGAAAATGGGGGAAACGCTCATATGTGAAATATTAGCCTGTTATAAACATGAGTAAAAATAGATCCTATCAACACCACAGAACGAGGAAGGAGCTTGTCCAGCTTCGTGTGAGCCTGACTGTCAAATTCGACATGTGACACTGTCCGGGATTGGGCCCTGGTCAGGGTTTAAAAACAGGAAAACAGGAAAAAAATAGCATTACTATATCTGAATCTGACTGATACCTCAAATCATAACTTATGTATGTTTCAATTTGTGAACCGCTGGATCAAAGACTTTGTTATTAGACCCAATTTGGGATCCCATTTAGGATGTAGTAGCTTATTCCCCAAAGACTACAAACATTGTGAACGCATATGTCATAAAAATCGTCCAGCTCAATATTTTGTCTTCCAGTGAGAGGGCCAGAATTGTTCATGTGTTTGAATTAATGACTGGATCTTTAATGTTTTGATGTTGCAGGGTCATAACCAAGACCTGCCACTAAAGTTAGCTGTTCAACCACATAACTGGCTCCGAATCGACCACTGGTTAAGCAAAACATTTTAAAAAGCTGCCACAAGACAGAGCAGTGTTAAAAGGGAACTGGGGAACTCATAAATTCATCACATGCAAGTCAACCTGAAATTGTTAGATTTAATACTGACATCAATGCATGCAATTCCAAGTCATTCCCTTGTTCGCTGCAGTACACTGAAATCCAAAACCAACCGTGTGGTCTCTGCAGAATCGTTAACATTAGGTGTTAGGTCATACGCTGTGTTTTGAGCAAAAAAATGAAAGAATCATTGTATTTCTCCAAATGCACAACCAATGCAGAACCTTTTTTGGCGTTTGAGACATTATCCATATCAAGCTAATGTATTTTGGAGATTTCTAAATCTACAGTAACATGTTGGATCTGGACCATGGGGGAAATAAATCTGTGCTTCTCATGAAGTGCACGATATTTTCTTAAATCCAAGGTACGATTGCAACACCAATGTCTGCAAGTTAACAGATCTCTCAAGACAACCAAAGGTCAATTATTCTCTGTACTAACTTCTTGACTTTTGTAATAAGAATGGTTGCTATTGGCATGCCGTATTGGTTGTCAGAGTAATAGATATTGTGTCCAACTGTGGGGAGAAAACACCATGAGTGTACTAGCAGTTATAAGGCAGTCTTAGAGCTGGTTTGGAGTAAAAACTCCTGTCGTTTAGCAAAATAAATGGAAAAGAAAAAGAGTACAAACGTGAGTTGAGGTGAGGGACTCCCTCGTTGAGAAAAACTCAATAGGAGCTCAATATGATCGATGGTTTGTGGTAGTGAGAATGACAGTTGGTTTAGAGAGAGTGTGTGAGGCAAAGGAAGGCTGTAGGCCCGGGCAGTAGCCGGACTAGCCAGACTAATGGTAATATAAAGGGCTCTTAGTTGGATGAATTACCAAGCAGCTTAAAAGCATCAGCCGTTATTTTCATGTCTCTTTTAAATGTAAAGTCTGAATCAGACCCCAGGGAGCCCGGGGAGACCTTAAATCATGTTTAAGACATCCTGCAAAGTTAAAGCAGGGGAGCATTAGTTTGTTGTTTTAATTCTCAGAATGTAGTCTTCTTAATAAATATGTCTCTAACTCTAATGCCTCCACATTTCTTTAGTACATTTGATAGGTTGGATAAAAATGTAAGTGCAGTGGAAGGGTGGATGAGCGGGCCCTGCTTCAGGGTTTTCATTTCAGTGTTCATAACATTTTATGCACTTTGTTATGACGAGTGAGAAGTGTGTGGCTAATTATGAATAGTTACAGACCCTGCAGTGGTCGGAGATGATGAGGTGTGATTGCTGACTTAAGACACGCAAGCCAAAAGCAACATGTTTTCACAAGATCTTTGGTTACAAGACCAAGTGAGGCGTTCTATTTCAAAACATTATACATCCATTTTATTTTGAAAAAAAAGTTAATTATTCAATATCTCTAAAAGTATTGAGTCTGTAAAAGTCATATCATCTGTCAACCAAAGATACAATTTACTCACTATGCTTTGAAACATAGCTTCTCTTAATTTGGTGTTTTCAACACCTCTTGCAAAATGAATGTTAGCTGTTTATGGTCAGCTAGCTACTCATCAATCAATTAATCAATCAAGTTTAATTGTATAGCACATTTCATACACGGAGGCAATTGAAAGTGCTTTACATGAGATTTAAAAAGAAGATTAAACAAAATAAAATACAATAAAATCACATAAAATCACAGAGTAGGTTCATAAGCTATCTGATCTGCTGGTGTGCTGAAATATCACTTAGCTAACAAGGATCTGACAGAGTCCAACAGCTACACTGTAAAAATAACATGTAATGCATTTCATATGTCCTTATATCCTTGATCAACCTGCTAAAATGTAGAGAGCTGACTTCCATTCAGACAATGGTTTGCATGCATGATGCAACACGTATCATGATGCCACAGTTCATGCAGTCTGCTCCTGCAGTTCTCCTGCAGTCATAAAACATGTCCTATAAATCCAGGTTAGGTAGCTCCAGCGCTCCTTCAGACCCTAATGAGCTCATCTGGGTCCAGAGGTGCTCTCAGTCATCCTGTCGGTCTCCCTGCAGGGGATGGGGTTTACCTCAGCTTCCTGGACGGCCCTCACTGACCCCTGTCTGTAGCTCAACCTAATTTACTGTCCCTCCATCTTTATTTATGAGGGTCAAATGGTACAGCCAAACCCAACCAATAACATATACAGACTCCTAGGAAGTAATAGTGGATTAAAGAGTGATTTTTTTTTAAATGCATTTGCTGACATGGTTTACTTTTCCTGGGCCAGCACAGATTTCCGTGTTGGGGTCAACATTGTGGACGGACAGGAATCCGATGCAGTTGTGTGTGAGAGACACGGGCGGTTAGTCTAAAAATTTAGTTTCTCAAGTTTCCTCATACAGATGATTTGTCAACAGCATGATGTTTGACAGTTGTGGATGCTATTGTTGATTGGATTGGAAATGACACCAAATTCATCAAATTCTACTGACATGTGGTAAAACAAACATCCTCTGAATCCTGGTTACAGCTGTTAGATTTGATCTATGTGCTGTAGTGTCAGTGCTATGCTCCTGCAGATGAACTCTGAATTGAGAGATAGCGTTTTGAGATACTGCGGCAATTAAGCAATGATAATCATAAACATCTATCACAAGCTCGGACGTTAACGATCATGTTCGTTATTGACTGATTGCAACAACAGAAATCCAATTATCTGCAGGCGGGTCACGCCAAGCACAACACAAATCAGCGTCCCTTTTAACACGGGGGTCACCGAGAAAGAGCATGCGAGGCCGTCACAGATCCGGCACCTCAACATTAATCTGGACGGCCAAATAAAACAATCCCACAACTCGCTGCAGAATGTAAAGGTAAACAAAACACAGAGTAACAGCGGAGATGTTGATACGCACCAGGAAACACAGGTGCACTCACTCCACATCTGGACCTCTGGTGTGGCGGACCACCGGGTCCAGGTGGCCCATAATACCAGAGTGGCTTTTCATATAGGAAATGTACACCTGCAACTTACAGTGAAGCATCACTTTATGAGCTGAGACAGACTGAAAACCATCTGATTTCATTGTTCTGGTATGTGGCTTACTTGCTGCTGTGTAAACAATATATATAACCTTCATCTTTGGGACCTGTATTCAATGTCATTCCTGACTCGTAAGTGGTTTTTATACTGATTCATCACTCTTTCAGTGTATCTGATGCATCTTAAAAGCCCCTAAACAACAACACAATCTCTCAAGGTTCTCCAGATGTTGGGGTTAACAGTGTGCCATAGTAAGATATGTGAGAGTCCTGTAACATTGCTATAATAGACTGATATACAGAGCAAAACACTATGGTGAATTGTGTACGGTTGGAATCAGCACATTCAGCAGGACAAAGATTACATGTGTGTACTTGGACCCTTGTGGAGTTTCAACACTGACCTTGTGGCGACCTCTACTGGTAGATTGCAACCCTCACGTTTTCCCATCCATTCAGTATTTTAGTGAAGATGCAACTAGGAAGCACAATGTCCTTGATATATATCTTCAACTTATCCTTAATATGGATATTAGAACTCACAATTTCCCTTTAAATTGTTGAAATCAATACGGCAGGCCAGTCAATGGGAATCCTTTTATTGAGTAACGAGAGAAGCATTAAGGAAAATAAGGCCTTTCAAACTAGGTGAATAAATCAAACACATATAATTTGCACCTTAAATACAGTATATGAACAAGCAATAGAAATGTTATCATATATTTAATTTGTCATACTATGTCGAGGTGTAGAGTCAGTGGTGTGTTTTAAGTCCTGCAACATTTCATCTGGAAATGTTATCACAATATCTTGTTGCACTGCTTCTTTTAGAAAATTTCCAAGTAATTTGTAAGTACAGTGTCAATTACGAAAGCATCTTCACCCATCCATTAGTGTCTCGATCCAAAACTGATTAACAAAAAAGTAATGAACATGTTTGTCCATGTGGGGGAGCACTAACCTTCCTTCCAGACCGTATATGACACTGACATGGCCAACGAAGTCCTCTGCTCATGTTCAATGACTCACCTCCACTCTGCGTGACAGACTGCCAACAGCTGTAACTGTGTGTGTGCGTGTGTGTGTGTGTGTGTGTGTGTGTGTGTGTGTGTGTGTGCCGAATTCTATTTATATACAACCCCACTCTGCAAACATGGACATATCAAAATTCAGCACACATAAATACACATAAACCACTCTTAAACAGATCTTAAACCAGCACCTCTTAAACCAACACCTCGGCCAAAGCCCAATTTTACAAGCTACAGACAAGCAACACAATATGAATCTAATATGCCATTACCCAGCATGCACACCATAAAGTCTTTGGGTTTGGGGTGCAATGCCAGTGATTGCCCTCCATTTTAAGTGGGTGAGTGAATGATCTTACTGCCAGGTGCATTGCAAGACTAAACCCCCTGAGCTCCTCATCTTCCCCAGGTGTCACATTCTGCCCCGGTGAAAAGCCCTTGTGCCTTTTCTTCAACGCAGATTAAGTGTCTCCTTTGTGCCTGTGATACCTCTTGACTGTGACTTGATGAGCGACTTGAGTTTTGCTTTCAGCTGCTCAGGTCATGTATTTGTGTGGGACACAGAGGCAGGGTGAGATCTGCTCATCTGTTTCTTTTGTTTGAGAGGAATTATGTATGACAGTGAAAATCCTCCTGCTATTTACTCACTGATCAAGAGCTGGAGTGACAAAGTTGTTTTTTTTTCTGATTGGTTAAACCACCTTACTATTTATAGCCTGCGGGAAAAGATGGTATCAGATGAGTATGAATACCTGCTCCGGTCTTACTTCAGCGTTCTCTGCACCTCTTCATTCTAGTTCATGGCCCTGAACAGTTGAAGGCAAACACTGTTCATTTCACTGCCTCCCTCCTCCTCTCCCTACAGAAACATTGCTGTTCCAAATGCTGCAGTCAGACCAGACAACTGGCATGACAGTGCTAAGTAGGAGACAAGGGCACAAGTATCTGTGCACTTGCCTGCACAATTGGCCTGGTCCTGACCTGAAGCTTCGCCCCGCCTCCCGCTCTATTGCCCTGTTTACCTCTAGATATAGCCCCACGATCTGCGATGAAACATGAGCCCTCAGGGGCCACAAGTGTCAGGGAAAGACGATCGGCACGGTAGCCTAGGATGACTCGAATACTTTCCACCGTCATGTTGGGGTTTGCGCTCCCTGTTTTAGAGCTATTGCTGCTGGAGTGAGGGTAGCAGGCAACAGGCAAATACAGAGGGAGCTGCATAAACAGAAGAGTTAGGAAGAGAGGAGCGTCAAGAATTTGGGGTAACAAACAAGGTGACAGCTTCTAAGGAGGGGTTATTTTAGGGGTTTAAATTGACACGTCAAGACACATAATTATGTCCGAGACACAGACTACCCAAAGGAAACCATCCACCAACAAGAACATCAGGAAGCTCCGTACCATCAGCATGGTGTGCAACCTGACGCGCAGCTGGCAGCAGTGGGTCACGGAGAACGAAGACAAGCAGGCCAGTGAACCCAGTGGCTGGGCACCATCTTGGATGGGAGGACCACCAGAGGAACCCAAGAAACCATGGGTCCCCAAAACAGCAGTGTCCACAAAGGAGGCCCTTCCCAGTCAGAACCAGCCAACAGGTGACATAGTTTATTCTGGAGAGACTCAAAAGTCATCAACTCGGCCCGAGGAGACCCAAGATGCTTCTCAGACAGAGGTTGAGATCGAGACCTCGATTCTGCCCTTAGTTGAGTCTCGTATCAAGACCAAGCAGGTGGTGAAGACCGTGACCAGCGGGGCTCAGGAGAAAAGTGCTGGCATTGGCTTCCTGACTGAGAGGATCACCAAGGAGGCTCTGCCATCAGGTGAGGAGATTGACAAGATGCTGAGCAAGCGAAGCTCGCCCACACGCCGCAGAAAGTGCTCCAACATGGTGTCGTCGCTGACCAAAAGCTGGAAGGAGGTGGAAAAAGAGAAAAAACCTGCGACAGAGGGAGGAGGGTTAGGGGAGGGACGCTCCTGTGGTGTTGACAGAGAGGACAGTTGGTACCCTGAGGCCGAGGGTGGACAGACAGACAGGACAGGCTCTTCAAAAGAAGCAGAGCACAAAGTCTCATCTGAAGGAGACTCTGAGTCAGCAAAGATAAAAAGACCGTCTGTCCCAAAGTAAGTATGCTCAGACCAATGCAATGTGTTTTATTGTTCATCTCCTACTAAAGACTGAGCGGTCAAATAGTTTCTGGCATTATATGTTTCATTTATTTCTATGTTCATGTGACGTTCCTGCCAGGTACAAAAAGGAGTCTGAGGACGCCAACAAGATCAATGCCCTCTCCAAGAAGTACAGTGCCGTGGGCAGCCTCAAGAGCCGCTGGCAGAGCTGGGCCTCGGAGCACACCGTCAACCAGAAACTGAACCCCTTCAGCGAAGAGTTTGACTACGAGTACTCCATGTCCACCCGCCTCCACAAGGGCCAGGATGGTTACGGACGGCCCAAGGAGGGCAGCAAAACAGCCGAGCGGGCCAAGCGCGCCGAGCAGCACATCCACCGCGAGATAGACGACATGTGTTACGTGATCAGGATTATGGCCGATCCGGACCCGGACGGGAAGACCCGCGTCACGTTCGGGCAGCTGTTTGACAGATATGTGCGAATCTCCGACAAGGTGGTGGGGATTCTGATGAGGGCCAGGAAACACGAGAGGGTGGCGTTTGAAGGGGAGATGCTGTGGCAAGGCCAGGATGATGAGGTGATCATCACTCTGTTGGTGTGATGTTATTACCTGGGTCGGTCTGTAAATCCTCTTAAAACTGCTTTCATGTGATTGAATAAAGTTTCCTGGCTCAGTGGAACTTATGGAACGACATCAGTCTTTATCTGGCCGTGACACTTCAGGCAAGTCTACGTAAAAGATTTAAAACATAATTTGACCTGGATGCTACTCAGGTGCAGAACAAGCACAAAGTGGTGAGGAGACATTGAGGATTTATTTTATTTTTTTATACACCTTATAGCTTGATGCTGCTATTTCTGTAGATACTTGAAGACTCTCCATGTGTGATTTGAAAATGTTTTTGTTGTTTTAATGTGTGAGGATCAGAGAGATAACCAACTTTAGCTTGCTTCAGCTTGTATTCAAACACTTGGGTCTCTGTCATCTTTAGTATTTTCTTACAACATTTTACGTAATTCAAACGCAGGAAGGGTTTAATTTCCCTGCAATGCCAGTAACTCAGCCTTCGTCACCACATCATAACATGCAGAGGAACAGGTCCAACACCGTGCCTTCACATCTCATAACTGGGGCTCATTAAACTGAGGCTGTGATAATTGAGACTGAAAGCGACTCTGCATTCCACGTTCGTGTTTTTAGATTGTTTAATAGTTTTTTTTTAATTGTTTTTAGAGTTGTAAAGCGTGTACAGAACACGGACGATGTAAGCTGTTCAAAAGTATGGCATGGTTTGGTGAAAGATTTTTTAGAGGACATAAAAACCTTGGACATACCAGTATGGCTCCTGATGCCAGAACTCTGATTCACCTGCAGTAAAACTCATCTTTATGTACAGTGTCAACCAAGGCTATTGACTGTATGTGACTGCTGAGCGTCAGAATGAGCAGAAATACTATACACTCCAATGCATTAGTGAGTGTAATAATAGCCACGGTGTTGCCTATTGGCAGAGCCAGAGGATTGTGGTTGTTGCTTACAAGCATTAAATTATAATGAATTAGGTTCATCTGATTTCTAGAGGATCCAGTGTGTGTGTGTGTGTGTGTGTGTGTGTGTGTGTGTGTGTGTGTCAGAATTGTATCAACAACACACTGAAGTTGCCTACAATCCTATAAAGATGATCATAATTTGTTTTGATTTTCATTTCATTTTCATTTTGTAAGAACAGGTGTCACTGCATTTTTCAAATGGTGGACGTCAGAAAGACATACTACCTCTCTAGTCAAAACTTTTTAGTTTGTTCAGATGTGGATGAATGACAAAGACATCATGATATTTGTCTTAATCTCTTAGTCTGTGAATAATAATAATAATAATAATAGATTATTTAAATAATAATAATTTGGTAATAAATAATTTATTTCATAATTATTATGTGACTTGATTTAAAAAGTAACAGGAAGAATTCAGTGAATTAATTTCCCTCCCAGGACGGGTTACCATGATAGGGCGTGCCACCGTTCACCAAAATAGATAATGAGTGTTTGCTTGGGCAGATAAGATTATTTGCCATGTCGTGACAAACGATGCTTCCTTGTCTGTTTTAGTGTAGTGTGGTTTCTTTTTCAAGCTCTGGTAGATTCCTGTAGTCACGGGAATCCTTGAAACGTTACGGAAAAAACACCTAAAAAGTTTCAAAAGTTGAGGAAATGTGTTTGTGCTATGCTGTTTAACTGGTCAAGCATGGCTGCTGTGACACCGATAGTCGCCTTTGAGAGAAGTCACATATTCATCAAATATATATAAAGTATCAGTAAAAAAGTATCCATCTATCTCTAATGGCAGTGTTAAATGTTGGTCATGGAAATTGACTATGTCACAGAGTAGTCATGGAGTTTGATCAGCAAAACTGTATAAATGAGAATATTGTACCTCCTGCAGGTGGTCAGAATGCAGTATATAAAGAGATGTAGTGCTTTGGCATGAGTCAAAAAAAAGACATTCATTTTTGTTTTTATTTATTTCTTACATAAACAAACTGGTGCTTAACATGACAAAGAAATCTCACCCGCTCTTCGAACTCTGTGCAGAGGGAGTTATGATAGAAGTTATTGGGGATTTGTTTGTTATGGAAAAATGATTGGCCTTTCAAACATGATAATGATGCTCCCGAAGAAGACACTGAATGGAGTAACTCAGGCTTTGATAGGGCGTCATATCAGTCACTGTGAAGAGGAGACATTAAGAGACCGCGGATAGCACAAAATAAAGCAGCAGGGATTATTTTGAAATGTCACTATGACACACATTACATTACATTACATTACATTACAGTCATTTAGCAGACGCTTTTATCCAAAGCGACTTACAATAAGTGCATTCAACATAGGTAGGCAAGAAAACTACTAGTCACCAGAAATCGTAAGTGCATTTCCTTCCTAAACAAGCAACTAAGAGCATAACTAGTGTTAAGGTAAGAGTGCAATAAGTTAGCAACCTACTATATCTTAAACAAATGAGACAAATAAGAGAATCAAATAAACAAGAGCTAAGACAAATAAGTGTATCAAATGAACAAGAGCCAATAAACAAGAGCTCAGACACACCATAATGCTCTTCAGTCATGGATACAATAAATAGGTGTACTATTTTAGACCATACGCCAAAAGATGACACTTAAATTTACTTCTAATGGATTATATTTGGGGGGGATAGCACCAGATTAACACCAGAACAGCCATGAGTTCAGATTATGTGGTTCCAAGTTTTAAGCATGAAAGGGGCAAGCAGCGATTTGGGCGGTTTTATGGAGCAAGCTACATGATTCTAATAGGATTTTAAAGGATTGTTTTAAGAGGTACATAAGGAGCATCTTTAGAGGTCATTGGGTCGAGATTATGTTTTAGGTACGTCAAGACACAGACACAGACATAGACACAGACACAGACACAGACACAGACACAGACAGGCAGACAGACAGACAGACAGACAGACAGTCACAGAAACAACTCAAAATAACTGCTTTTCTTTACTTCACCAATTGAAAGGTGTAGACTGAGTTCCAGTCAGTGTTTAATGCGATCGTCTTCACCATGTCAGACTGGTCCTGCCACTCACTCACCAGAAGATATGTGATGCGCAGAAAGTACCACCCCTCCCTTTGCTTTCTTTACTGGAACTTACATACTTAGTGGAAGGAACGTTCATGCTCGAAATGCTCTGGAACGTTTATCAGGAAGGAGGTGAGCAGTATAAATATATCTGCTGCAAACTGAGGAGAGTGAAGCGGCAGGCGCTGATGCTTTTACTTCCCACATGTTTCACCGCCTTTACGTTTGATGCACACTTGATCTGTGAGTATTTGGCCAGTTCGATGGTGTGATTTCTACGATTGTCATTGTAATCATTTGTTGAATTTGAGTTTACCCGTTCTGCATCTAAGATTATTGTCAGATAGATGGTTATTGACAAACTGATATTCTGAAACGCTGAATTTTAAAATGATCACAAGCACACCATTTTGTTTAACGTTTTTATTTCATCTGCTATAGGTACCTCTTTACTACAGTGCCAGCAATTGATCTGACAGGTGAGAATTCATCATTTCTATTCTTCTTATGCTGTTTATAATAATAATTCAGAAAATGTGTCAGAGTAATAAAATAATTGATCTAATTGTATAATCACAGACTTTTATTTATTAAACATTTATTAAATTTCAGATTACCTAGTGTACATACCATTACAGGTGTGCGGATCAAAAACCTATCTCTTTATTTAACAGAATGCTGTACCTGTCTCTCTTTGCCCTGTTTGTGGCCTCTGCTGTGGCTGACTGTAAGTGTCTAAATCCTTCAGAAAATATACTTAATGTATGATTTGTAAATGTGTACATTTTGGAATTATACATTTTCAGATCCTCAGCTTTGTTATGTAGCATTGCCGCCCATAGGAGCAATGCTTTATCAAACAACCATTACAGACTGTCATAATAATATCAAAAATAGGCGTAGTGGTGTAGCAAAATACTAATAACTATAACTAATAACTTCAGAACTATAGACCAATCTCAAATCTGCCGTTCCTCTCCAAATTACTTGAACGAACAGTAGCCAGTCAACTTACAGATTTTTTGTCAAAAAATAACCTGCTTGATCCCTTCCAATCTGGCTTTAGATCCTTTCACTCGACCGAAACTGCACTCACGAGAGTGGTAAATGATCTTTTGTTAGCTATTGACTCCAATTCAACCTCAGCACTATTGCTACTTGACCTGAGTGCAGCCTTCGACACAATTGATCATGCGATACTCTTGAACCGTCTTGAACATTATATTGGTATCCGGGGATCAGCCCTTTCTTGGTTTAGGTCTTACCTACTTGATAGATCACACCACGTCTTTTACAACAACATGACCTCAGAGTGTTGCAATATGGACTTTGGTGTCCCACAAGGCTCTGTCCTAGGACCACTGCTATTCTCTATCTATATGCTACCACTTGGTGGCATCATTCGCAAATTTGGCATTAACTTCCATTGCTACGCCGATGACACCCAAATTTACATACCAGTCAAACCAACCGATGACACCCAATTCCAAAAACTAGAGGCCTGCCTATCAGAGGTCAAATATTGGATGTCCCTAAACTTCCTACTCCTTAATGGCAGCAAAACTGAGATGCTGATTGTGGGACCGGCTAGACATAGACACTTATTTGAGAATAGTACTCTTAACTTTGATAGTTGTGTAATCTCCCAGAGCCCATACGTTAAAAACCTTGGGGTAAAATTCGACCCTACCCTCTCATTCGAGTTGCACATTAAGGAGATCACTAAATCAGCGTTTTATCATCTTCGCAATATTGCCAAAATTCGACCTATGCTAACAGAGGCAGACGCAGAAATTTTAGTACATGCCTTTGTATCATCCAGAATCGATTATTGCAATGTCCTTTTCTCGGGCTTACCTACTGGGCGCACTAAAAAACTACAACTGGTCCAGAATGCTGCTGCCAGAATCCTGACCAAAACTAGGAAATTCGACCATATAACTGCCATCCTGTCCTCATTACACTGGCTACCAATTCAGGCCAGGTGTGACTTTAAGGTGCTTTTACTTACATATAAATCATTACATGGGATGGCACCGTCCTATTTATCCGATTTGATTAAACCTTATAAACCGCCACGCGCCCTCAGATCTCAGGACGCTGGCTACCTGTCTATCCCAGCAATCAAAAAGAAAACTGCAGGTAACAGAGCCTTTTCTTACCGGGCTCCCTATCTATGGAACAGTCTGCCTGCCTCAATCAGAGAGGCAGGCTCTATCGAAGTCTTTAAGTCAAGGCTAAAAACCCATTTATTCGCTCTGTCATTTGACCAGCCTTGAGGGAGTGGCTCAGTCTCTTCTCAGAGTAAGGCTAGACCAGTTAGCTCATCCTAGATCAGGGTCCTGCCGATGGATACTAGCATCCTGCCTACATGTCCTATTCTCCTGGTCTACCTGCTCCTGTCCACTGACGCTGGTCATGTTTGTCTGTGTGAGTGAGAGTGTGTGTATGGGTGTGTGTGGGTGAGTCTCCTATCTGTTCCAGGCCACAGCCCGGCAGAGTTGGCGTCTGGTTGGTCCCCCCTCCTAGGCCGATGCTGACTGAGCGGACGTTGCGTTCTCCTATCTGGGCAGTGTTGGCGCCTCCATGGTCCCCTAGTCCTATGATGACACTGATTGAGTTGCCGTTGCTGTGATGCCGCCCCATCAGATCTGGATGTCCCACCAAAATAAACTTTCATATATTGTGTATACGCTGCTTGCCCAAACTCGGCATCTATTGCACGCCCAACCGTCCTGGTAGGGGGTCCCTCTCTGAGTAGCCCCTCCCAAGGTTTCTCCCAATTTTCCCAGTGAGGGTTTGTGGGAGTTTTTCCTTGTCCTCTGTGAGGGTCTAAGGCTGGGGGATGTCGTGTACTAACCATTTATTATTTTCACATGTTGGGCACTGTGAAGCCCTTAGAGACTGTAACGGTGATAAAGGGCTATACAAATAAATGTGATTTGATTTGATTTGATTTAATAAGACTAGTCTCAGAAGTCACCCCCTCTGTTTAGTTCAGCGCTGTCTGGTTCACTCGTGTTTTGTATCTCTTGTCTCTCCAGACCAGCCCCAGTACTACTCCTTCTCCCCAGCAGTGGGGTCAGGAAGTGGCACTTCCTACACCCTGACCGGGCAGGGCAGGATCACAGCCGTACGGGTGTGGGAGCATTACAATAACTACATAAGAGGGTGAATACTACACATGTTTAATCTTGATCACATGATTCGTTAATGTTATATGTACACTCTGGCAAAGTGTAAAGTAAATGGTAAGATAGTTATATTTTGGTTTGATTTACTGATCATAGTTGGGCTGCAGCTGTGGATACAAAACGTCAATCTAGCTTTGATACCATGAGAAGTATCCTAGTGAGTCCAATATGGTGGCACATTGGAAAGCATTTTGGAAAATTGTCTTAGCTGTACAGTATCTTTGCCAATTCTTGACAGTGTTCATGAATTAGTTTGGCAGTGAAAGCAACTTGAATTCCCACTTACAATTGTCCATTTAACCTTCACCAGCTTCCAGTTCAGCTACGACAACATTTGGTCCCCTCTTGCTGGCGTCAAGTACGGCGAGGTCAAGGAGATCACGTTGTTTGAGGGTGAGGCCATCGTCCAGATTTCTGGGAAGTACGCTCACTACATCCAGTCAGTGGTGTTCACCACCAGCAGGGGCCGTACTCTGTCTGCGGGCCAGCCCAGCGGCTACTCCTTCAACATGTACCCCAGCCACAGCCAAGCCGAGCTGCGCTTCATCAGCGGCAGGGTCCACGGAGCTATCACCTCCATCGGAGCCCACTGGGCAGTGGTTCAATCTGCCTCCAACAGCACTGCCGTGGCCTAAGGAGACGAGGAGAGGAGGAGATGAATAAGGAGAGGAGAGGAGACTAGTTACGACTATTTGGCCATACTAGAAAGAGTAAATCTGGCGATCAAAGGCTTTCTAAACATAAAAGCTCACTCTTATGATAGGTATGTGATTTCTGTTCTGTAGTACATTTTTAAAAATCATGTTTCAATAATTATCTTATATTCTCTGGTGCTACTAAGATTGGTATGGTACAAAAATACAGATTGCTCTGCTATTTCAAAGTTATTGAAGCTTTGGTCTTTCTGATATGGCCTCTATGTCAACTCTGAACTTTATAATAGTCCCCACTCCCTGCTGAGATGCTGAAATGCACTTTACTGGAATCACCATTCTTTTTAAAAACTTTCAATTTATTTTCCCAATTGAAAACAGAGCAGGATTCGCTTTCGGTGACATGTTAACATTTTAAATCACATTGAAATCATATTGAATAACAGAGGGGTTACGTTACTTCATTGGCTGTCCTAACCGTACCTTTTTCATTTCAATCTTCACTTCATGATTTTGGATGTGTCAATAGAAAGGACAATGTATGGAAATGTCCCTGTATACTTCACTTGACTGTAATGGTTTCATGAATGAAGCATTGACAAACAATCATTTTCTTCTTCCGTTCGGCTGAAATGTGTATGAAGTAAGATGTTTAATAAAAGCTGCCTATTTTGCACATCAAACCTGTTCACGTCACTATTATATGTCTGCTCAGATGTATATTACAATACCTGACATATTCTTCTTCATTCTTTCACTTTGGATACATCCAGTGGATGATAAAGAATAAAGGAATCTGACCAGGAAACACACAACTTAGACATGCCAGGCATCTCTCTCTGATAGGCGTTTTCTCTGATAGCTCGTGGTAAGCGCTGCTAAAATTAGACTGATGTACTATTTCTTTTCTGAAATTAAACTTTTCCCTTTAGTCATTTTTGTCATGAAATGGTCCAAATGGTCACCAATCTCTCAATGAATAAAAACTCTTTCTAGAATAAATTTGATGCTGACAATTATTTAATTTAACAACCAAAGTAAACCCACCTCTTCAGGAAACACTACCCTGACCCTTCCTCTTAGCCTTGCCTATTTGTCGTCAATTATTTATATGAGCTCTTGTTTATTGGCTCTTGTTTGTTTGATACACTTATTTGTCTTAGCTCTTGCTCATTTGATTTTCTTATTTGTCTCATTTGTTTAAGAAAAGTAGGTAGCTAACTTATTGCACTTTTACCTTAGCACTAGTTCTGCTCTTAGTTGCTTGTTTAGGAAGGAAATGCACTTACAATTTCTGGTGACTAGTAGTTTTCTTGCCTACCTATGTTGAATGCACTTATTGTAAGTCGCTTTGGATAAAAGCGTCTGCTAAATGCCTGTAATGTAATGTAATGTAATGTAAATGCACATGTGCAAATTTAAACAAATTTAATTCACTCACAAAGAAGTTTTATCTTTCAAGTCTCAAAATGCTGCTTTTCCTTGCAGTGCATAAAATGATAGCAGAGTGTGTAACATGCTCTCACCCTGAGCTAAGACCAATCTAAATTCAGTAGGCCCCAGTGAGCAGCCAGGGAGGTCACCCCACTGCTGTTGATGCCACCACTGAGCAGCCGGAGCTCCCTGTCGGGGTGGGTGGGGTAGTGGTTGAACGATTTGCCACTGGGTTGGCCAGCGGTCAGAGAGCGCCCTCTGTTGGTTGTGAAGCACAACTGGAAGGAAAGGGAAGGGAAGGGAAGGGAAGGAAGGAAAGGAAAGGAAAGGAAAGGAAAGGAAAGGAAAGGAAAGGAAAGTTGGTTGGTGTCTGGTTGATCTTACCCAGTGATATACAGTACCTGTTGGGGAGATCCTGGCACAGTGGCATAACCTGTACCTGCCCCAGTGCCCACAGCCAAGGAGTCTGATTAGTGCTGTGATGGAACAGCCTGTTAGTGTTCAATCTCTTAATCATGGTTGGGAACAACTCACCACAGCACATCCCTCACTTTCTAGTTCTTACCTCTTTTAGTTCTCACTCTGTGTCGCCAAGTCAAAAGTATTTTACAAAGCATAAAGATGTGAGTGTTGAATGTGAAGTGATGGTAAGAGTTACTTACACTGAGCCAGAGCACTGGCACCCAGGAGGCATAGAAGAAGAAAGCACAGCATAGCTACGATAGAAGAACAGCACGTTAACAAGAATATTCTACTGCATGTAGGCTGTACTGCGTACGCCATATATATATCACAGATTATTAGTGTCCACCAACGATACCAAGATTCAAAATGTAGGCTATCCTCATCGAATCAATACATACTACATATAAACAATAAAACGCACCAACAACTGCAAACAACTATGAATGTTGAGGTTTGAAGTGTCTTGAGATCTTGCAATGGCTTACTCCGTTGTCTATGGTTAGCAAGAAGTTACGTTCCACAGGTAGTGTCCATAGCTAGCCCAGCTGTACAGTTCAACAAAAATCCACTTCAGAAACGTTGTTGTAATAAAGAAAAATATAGGAATCTCCGTTTTATTACTCAGTTTCAAAATTATAATTCGCTTACAAACAATGTGGCTGGCTAATACACTTGCTGTAACTATTTACTATTCACAGAAAAGAAGGTAAGAAAACCGTTTGCCTCCACAGCTCTCAAGCACTGTTTTCCTGCTCTCCCTGTCCACAGAATATCTAGCGCATGTCTACGGTCTTAAAGGGGAAATACACCTTTTTATCAACATGTACCAAATCATATAAAACATGAATTCTAGTATGCTTTTAACATTTTTAACCATTATATGAACTTCCAAAATGAAATTATATATCTTTTTAACACATTTTAGTCATGTTAACGGTAATTACTATGAACTGTTCTTTCGCCTCTACAATGAAGGTTCAGACTGGTTTGTATTCTGTGACTCTCCAAGACTGTTTTTATGCCATTTTTTAGAGCACATTTTCCACTAGCTTGCATAACGTTCAAAATATGCTTCAAGTGGAGTTATTCACCATTATTTGATTGTCTAACAAGCTATGAAACTAGTTCATTCATAATACAAAAAAAAGTCACTTATGTAATCTAGGTGTCATTTCTGTCACCAAGCTTGTGAAGTTTCCTCCCAGGGTGGATTTTTGTGGCCACAGTTGTCGCTGATTCACAGTGAAGATATTTTTGTTGCAGTTTAATTTACCTGTCTACCTCCTAATGAAGCTTCGGGGATTTTTTTTCATGAGTTTCCACACGTGGTAATCTTTCCATTCCTCTCTCGTCAAGACTTTTTAGTTTGTTCAGATGTGGATGAATGACAAAGACATCATGATATTTGTCTTAATCTCTTAGTCTGTAAATAATAATAATAATAGATTATTTAAATAATAATAATTTGGTAATAAATAATTTATTTCATAATTATTATGTGACTTGATTTAAAAAGTAACAGGAAGAATTCAGTGAATTAATTTCCCTCCCAGGACGGGTTACCATGATAGGGCGTGTCACCGTTCACCAAAATAGATAATGAGTGTTTGCTTGGGCAGATAATAAGATTATTTGCCATGTCGTGACAAACGATGCTTCCTTGTCTGTTTTAGTGTAGTGTGGTTTCTTTTTCAAGCTCTGGTAGATTCCTGTAGTCACGGGAATCCTTGAAAAGTTACGGAAAAAACACCTAAAAAGTTTCAAAAGTTGAGGAAATGTGTTCGTGCTATGCTGTTTAACTGGTCAAGCATGGCTGCTGTGAGACCGATAGTCGCCTTTGAGAGAAGTCACATATTCATCAAATAGAGTATCAATAAAGTATCCATCTATCTCTAATGGCAGTGTTAAATGTTGGTCATGGAAATTGACTGTATGTCACAGAGTAGTCATGGAGTTTGATCAGCAAAAATGTATAAATGAGAATATTGTACCTCCTGCAGGTGGTCAGAATGCAGTATATAAAGAGATGTAGTGCTTTGGCATGAGTCAAAAAAAGACATTCATTTTTGTTTTTATTTATTTTCTACATAAACATAAACTGGTGCTTAACATGACAAAGAAATCTCACCCGCTCTTCGAACTCTGTGCAGAGGGAGTTATGATAGAAGTTATTGGGGATTTGTTTGTTATGGAAAAATGATTGGCCTTTCAAACATGATAATGATGCTCCCGAAGAAGACACTGAATGGAGTAACTCAGGCTTTGATAGGGCGTCATATCAGTCACTGTGAAGAGGAGACATTAAGAGACCGCGGATAGCACAAAATAAAGCAGCAGGAATTATTTTGAAATGTCACTATGACACACCATAATGCTCTTCAGTCATGGATACAATAAATAGGTGTACTATTTTAGACCATATGCCAAAAGATGACGCTTAAATTTACTTCTAATGGATTATATTTGGAGGGGATAGCACCAGATTAACACCAGAACAGCCATGAGTTCAGATTATGTGGTTCCAAGTTTTAAGCATGAAAGGGGCAAACAGAGATTTGGGCGGTTTTATGGAGCAAGCTACATGAGTCTAATAGAATTTTAAAGGATTGTTTTAAGAGGTACATAAGGAGCATCTTTAGAGGTCATTGGGTCGAGATTATGTTTTAGGTACGTCAAGACACAGACACAGACATAGACACAGACAGACACAGACACAGACACAGACAGGCAGACAGACAGACAGACAGACAGACAGACAGACAGTCACAGAAACAACTCAAAATAACTGCTTTTCTTTACTTCACCAATTGAAAGGTGTAGACTGAGTTCCAGTCAGTGTTTAATGCGATCGTCTTCACCATGTCAGACTGGTCCTGCCACTCACTCACCAGAAGATATGTGATGCGCAGAAAGTACCACCCCTCCCTTTGCTTTCTTTACTGGAACTTACATACTTAGTGGAAGGAACGTTCATGCTCGAAATGCTCTGGAATGTTTATCAGGAAGGAGGTGAGCGGTATAAATATATCTGCTGCAAACTGAGGAGAGTGAAGCGGCAGGCGCTGATGCTTTGACTTCCCACATGTTTCACCGCCTTAACGTTTGATGCACACTTGATCTGTGAGTATTTGGCCAGTTCGATGGTGTGATTTCTACGATTGTCATTGTAATCATTTGTTGAATTTGAGTTTACCCGTTCTGCATCTAAGATTATTGTCAGATAGATGGTAATTGACAAACTGACATTCTGAAACGCTGAACTTTAAAATGATCACAAGCACACCATTTTGTTTAACATTTTTATTTCATCTGCTATAGGTACCTCTTTACTACAGTGCCAGCAATTGATCTGACAGGTGAGAATTCATCATTTCTATTCTTCTTATGCTGTTTATAATAATAATTCAGAAAATGTGTCAGAGTAATAAAATAATTGATCTAATTGTATAATCACAGACTTTTATTTATTAAACATTTATTAAATTTCAGATTACCTAGTGTACATACCATTACAGGTGTGCGGATCAAAAACCTATCTCTTTATTTAACAGAATGCTGTACCTGTCTCTCTTTGCCCTGTTTGTGGCCTCTGCTGTGGCTGACTGTAAGTGTCTAAATCCTTCAGAAAATATACTTAATGTATGATTTGTAAATGTGTAAATTTTGGAATTATACATTTTCAGATCCTCAGCTTTGTTATGTAGCATTGCCATCCATAGGAGCAATGCTTTATCAAACAACCATTACAGACTGTCATAATAATATCAAAAATAGGCGTAGTGGTGAAGCGAAATACTAATAAGACTAGTCTCAGAAGTCACCCCCTCTGTTTAGTTCAGCGCTGTCTGGTTCACTCGTGTTTTGTATCTCTTGTCTCTCCAGACCAGCCCCAGTACTACTCCTTCTCCCCAGCAGTGGGGTCAGGAAGTGGCACTTCCTACACCCTGACCGGGCAGGGCAGGATCACTGCCATACGGGTGTGGGAGCATTACAATAACTACATAAGAGGGTGAATACTACACGTTTAATCTTGATCACATGATTCGTTAATGTTATATGTACACTCTGGCAAAGTGTAAAGTAAATGGTAAGATAGTTATATTTTGGTTTGATTTACTGATCATAGTTGGGCTGCAGCTGTGGATACAAAACGTCAATCTAGCTTTGATACCATGAGAAGTATCCTAGTGAGTCCAATATGGTGGCACATTGGAAAGCATTTTGGAAAATTGTCTTAGCTGTACAGTATCTTTGCCAATTCTTGACAGTGTTCATGAATTAGTTTGGCAGTGAAAGCAAGTTGAATTCCCACTTACAATTGTCCATTTAACCTTCACCAGCTTCCAGTTCAGCTACGACAACATTTGGTCCCCTCTTGCTGGCGTCAAGTACGGCGAGGTCAAGGAGATCACGTTGTTTGAGGGTGAAGCCATCGTCCAGATTTCTGGGAAGTACGCTCACTACATCCAGTCAGTGGTGTTCACCACCAGCAGGGGCCGTACTCTGTCTGCGGGCCAGCCCAGCGGCCACTCCTTCAACATGTACCCCAGCCACAGCCAGGCCGAGCTGCGCTTCATCAGCGGCAGGGTCCACGGAGCTATCACCTCCATCGGAGCCCACTGGGCAGTGGTTCAATCTGCCTCCAACAGCACTGCACTGCACTAAGGAGACGAGGAGAGGAGGAGATGAATAAGGAGAGGAGAGGAGACTAGTTACGACTCTTTGGCCATACTAGAAAGAGCAAATCTGGCGATCAAAGGCTTTCTAAACATAAAAGCTCACTCTTATGATAGGTATGTGATTTCTGTTCTGTAGTACATTTTTAAAAATCATGTTTCAATAATTATCTTATATTCTCTGGTGCTACTAAGATTGGTATGGTACAAAAATACAGATTGCTCTGCTATTTCAAAGTTATTGAAGCTTTGGTCTTTCTGATATGGCCTCTATGTCAACTCTGAACTTTATAATAGTCCCCACTCCCTGCTGAGATGCTGAAATGCACTTTACTGGAATCACCATTCTTTTTAAAAACTTTCAATTTATTTTCCCAATTGAAAACAGAGCAGGATTCGCTTTCGGTGACATGTTAACATTTTAAATCACATTGAAATCATATTGAATAACAGAGGGGTTACGTTACTTCATTGGCTGTCCTAACCGTACCTTTTTCATTTCAATCTTCACTTCATGATTTTGGATGTGTCAATAGAAAGGACAATGTATGGAAATGTCCCTGTATACTTCACTTGACTGTAATGGAATCTGACCAGGAAACACACAACTTAGACATGCCAGGCATCTCTCTGTGATAGGCGTTTTCTCTGATAGCTTGTGGTAAGCGCTGCTAAAATTAGACTGATGTACTATTTCTTTTCTGAAATTAAACTTTTCCCTTTAGTCATTTTTGTCATGAAATGGTCCAAATGGTCACCAATCTCTCAATGAATAAAAACTCTTTCTAGAATAAATTTGATGCTGACAATTATTTAATTTAACAACCAAAGTAAACCCACCTCTTCAGGAAACACTACCCTGACCCTTCCTCTTAGCCTTGCCTATTTGTCGTCAATTATTTATATGAGCTCTTGTTTATTGGCTCTTGTTTGTTTGATACACTTATTTGTCTTAGCTCTTGCTCATTTGATTTTCTTATTTGTCTCATTTGTTTAAGAAAAGTAGGTAGCTAACTTATTGCACTTTTACCTTAGCACTAGTTCTGCTCTTAGTTGCTTGTTTAGGAAGGAAATGCACTTACAATTTCTGGTGACTAGTAGTTTTCTTGCCTACCTATGTTGAATGCACTTATTGTAAGTCGCTTTGGATAAAAGCGTCTGCTAAATGCCTGTAATGTAATGTAATGTAATGTAAATGCACATGTGCAAATTTAAACAAATTTAATTCACTCACAAAGAAGTTTTATCTTTCAAGTCTCAAAATGCTGCTTTTCCTTGCAGTGCATAAAATGATAGCAGAGTGTGTAACATGCTCTCACCCTGAGCTAAGACCAATCTAAATTCAGTAGGCCCCAGTGAGCAGCCAGGGAGGTCACCCCACTGCTGTTGATGCCACCACTGAGCAGCCGGAGCTCCCTGTCGGGGTGGGTGGGGTAGTGGTTGAACGATTTGCCACTGGGTTGGCCAGCGGTCAGAGAGCGCCCTCTGTTGGTTGTGAAGCACAACTGGAAGGAAAGGGAAGGGAAGGGAAGGGAAGGAAAGGAAAGGAAAGGAAAGGAAAGGAAAGGAAAGGAAAGGAAAGGAAAGGAAAGGAAAGTTGGTTGGTGTCTGGTTGATCTTACCCAGTGATATACAGTACCTGTTGGGGAGATCCTGGCACAGTGGCATAACCTGTACCTGCCCCAGTGCCCACAGCCAAGGAGTCTGATTAGTGCTGTGATGGAACAGCCTGTTAGTGTTCAATCTCTTAATCATGGTTGGGAACAACTCACCACAGCACATCCCTCACTTTCTAGTTCTTACCTCTTTTAGTTCTCACTCTGTGTCGCCAAGTCAAAAGTATTTTACAAAGCATAAAGATGTGAGTGTTGAATGTGAAGTGATGGTAAGAGTTACTTACACTGAGCCAGAGCACTGGCACCCAGGAGGCATAGAAGAAGAAAGCACAGCATAGCTACGATAGAAGAACAGCACGTTAACAAGAATATTCTACTGCATGTAGGCTGTACTGCGTACGCCATATATATATCACAGATTATTAGTGTCCACCAACGATACCAAGATTCAAAATGTAGGCTATCCTCATCGAATCAATACATACTACATATAAACAATAAAACGCACCAACAACTGCAAACAACTATGAAGGTTCAGACTGGTTTGTATTCTGTGACTCTCCAAGACTGTTTTTATGCCATTTTTTAGAGCACATTTTCCACTAGCTTGCATAACGTTCAAAATATGCTTCAAGTGGAGTTATTCACCATTATTTGATTGTCTAACAAGCTATGAAACTAGTTCATTCATAATACAAAAAAAAGTCACTTATGTAATCTAGGTGTCATTTCTGTCACCAAGCTTGTGAAGTTTCCTCCCAGGGTGGATTTTTGTGGCCACAGTTGTCGCTGATTCACAGTGAAGATATTTTTGTTGCAGTTTAATTTACCTGTCTACCTCCTAATGAAGCTTCGGGGATTTTTTTTCATGAGTTTCCACACGTGGTAATCTTTCCATTCCTCTCTCGTCAAGACTTTTTAGTTTGTTCAGATGTGGATGAATGACAAAGACATCATGATATTTGTCTTAATCTCTTAGTCTGTAAATAATAATAATAATAGATTATTTAAATAATAATAATTTGGTAATAAATAATTTATTTCATAATTATTATGTGACTTGATTTAAAAAGTAACAGGAAGAATTCAGTGAATTAATTTCCCTCCCAGGACGGGTTACCATGATAGGGCGTGTCACCGTTCACCAAAATAGATAATGAGTGTTTGCTTGGGCAGATAATAAGATTATTTGCCATGTCGTGACAAACGATGCTTCCTTGTCTGTTTTAGTGTAGTGTGGTTTCTTTTTCAAGCTCTGGTAGATTCCTGTAGTCACGGGAATCCTTGAAAAGTTACGGAAAAAACACCTAAAAAGTTTCAAAAGTTGAGGAAATGTGTTCGTGCTATGCTGTTTAACTGGTCAAGCATGGCTGCTGTGAGACCGATAGTCGCCTTTGAGAGAAGTCACATATTCATCAAATAGAGTATCAATAAAGTATCCATCTATCTCTAATGGCAGTGTTAAATGTTGGTCATGGAAATTGACTGTATGTCACAGAGTAGTCATGGAGTTTGATCAGCAAAAATGTATAAATGAGAATATTGTACCTCCTGCAGGTGGTCAGAATGCAGTATATAAAGAGATGTAGTGCTTTGGCATGAGTCAAAAAAAGACATTCATTTTTGTTTTTATTTATTTTCTACATAAACATAAACTGGTGCTTAACATGACAAAGAAATCTCACCCGCTCTTCGAACTCTGTGCAGAGGGAGTTATGATAGAAGTTATTGGGGATTTGTTTGTTATGGAAAAATGATTGGCCTTTCAAACATGATAATGATGCTCCCGAAGAAGACACTGAATGGAGTAACTCAGGCTTTGATAGGGCGTCATATCAGTCACTGTGAAGAGGAGACATTAAGAGACCGCGGATAGCACAAAATAAAGCAGCAGGAATTATTTTGAAATGTCACTATGACACACCATAATGCTCTTCAGTCATGGATACAATAAATAGGTGTACTATTTTAGACCATATGCCAAAAGATGACGCTTAAATTTACTTCTAATGGATTATATTTGGAGGGGATAGCACCAGATTAACACCAGAACAGCCATGAGTTCAGATTATGTGGTTCCAAGTTTTAAGCATGAAAGGGGCAAACAGAGATTTGGGCGGTTTTATGGAGCAAGCTACATGAGTCTAATAGAATTTTAAAGGATTGTTTTAAGAGGTACATAAGGAGCATCTTTAGAGGTCATTGGGTCGAGATTATGTTTTAGGTACGTCAAGACACAGACACAGACATAGACACAGACACAGACACAGACACAGACAGGCAGACAGACAGACAGACAGACAGACAGACAGACAGTCACAGAAACAACTCAAAATAACTGCTTTTCTTTACTTCACCAATTGAAAGGTGTAGACTGAGTTCCAGTCAGTGTTTAATGCGATCGTCTTCACCATGTCAGACTGGTCCTGCCACTCACTCACCAGAAGATATGTGATGCGCAGAAAGTACCACCCCTCCCTTTGCTTTCTTTACTGGAACTTACATACTTAGTGGAAGGAACGTTCATGCTCGAAATGCTCTGGAATGTTTATCAGGAAGGAGGTGAGCGGTATAAATATATCTGCTGCAAACTGAGGAGAGTGAAGCGGCAGGCGCTGATGCTTTGACTTCCCACATGTTTCACCGCCTTAACGTTTGATGCACACTTGATCTGTGAGTATTTGGCCAGTTCGATGGTGTGATTTCTACGATTGTCATTGTAATCATTTGTTGAATTTGAGTTTACCCGTTCTGCATCTAAGATTATTGTCAGATAGATGGTAATTGACAAACTGACATTCTGAAACGCTGAACTTTAAAATGATCACAAGCACACCATTTTGTTTAACATTTTTATTTCATCTGCTATAGGTACCTCTTTACTACAGTGCCAGCAATTGATCTGACAGGTGAGAATTCATCATTTCTATTCTTCTTATGCTGTTTATAATAATAATTCAGAAAATGTGTCAGAGTAATAAAATAATTGATCTAATTGTATAATCACAGACTTTTATTTATTAAACATTTATTAAATTTCAGATTACCTAGTGTACATACCATTACAGGTGTGCGGATCAAAAACCTATCTCTTTATTTAACAGAATGCTGTACCTGTCTCTCTTTGCCCTGTTTGTGGCCTCTGCTGTGGCTGACTGTAAGTGTCTAAATCCTTCAGAAAATATACTTAATGTATGATTTGTAAATGTGTAAATTTTGGAATTATACATTTTCAGATCCTCAGCTTTGTTATGTAGCATTGCCATCCATAGGAGCAATGCTTTATCAAACAACCATTACAGACTGTCATAATAATATCAAAAATAGGCGTAGTGGTGAAGCGAAATACTAATAAGACTAGTCTCAGAAGTCACCCCCTCTGTTTAGTTCAGCGCTGTCTGGTTCACTCGTGTTTTGTATCTCTTGTCTCTCCAGACCAGCCCCAGTACTACTCCTTCTCCCCAGCAGTGGGGTCAGGAAGTGGCACTTCCTACACCCTGACCGGGCAGGGCAGGATCACTGCCATACGGGTGTGGGAGCATTACAATAACTACATAAGAGGGTGAATACTACACGTTTAATCTTGATCACATGATTCGTTAATGTTATATGTACACTCTGGCAAAGTGTAAAGTAAATGGTAAGATAGTTATATTTTGGTTTGATTTACTGATCATAGTTGGGCTGCAGCTGTGGATACAAAACGTCAATCTAGCTTTGATACCATGAGAAGTATCCTAGTGAGTCCAATATGGTGGCACATTGGAAAGCATTTTGGAAAATTGTCTTAGCTGTACAGTATCTTTGCCAATTCTTGACAGTGTTCATGAATTAGTTTGGCAGTGAAAGCAAGTTGAATTCCCACTTACAATTGTCCATTTAACCTTCACCAGCTTCCAGTTCAGCTACGACAACATTTGGTCCCCTCTTGCTGGCGTCAAGTACGGCGAGGTCAAGGAGATCACGTTGTTTGAGGGTGAAGCCATCGTCCAGATTTCTGGGAAGTACGCTCACTACATCCAGTCAGTGGTGTTCACCACCAGCAGGGGCCGTACTCTGTCTGCGGGCCAGCCCAGCGGCCACTCCTTCAACATGTACCCCAGCCACAGCCAGGCCGAGCTGCGCTTCATCAGCGGCAGGGTCCACGGAGCTATCACCTCCATCGGAGCCCACTGGGCAGTGGTTCAATCTGCCTCCAACAGCACTGCACTGCACTAAGGAGACGAGGAGAGGAGGAGATGAATAAGGAGAGGAGAGGAGACTAGTTACGACTCTTTGGCCATACTAGAAAGAGCAAATCTGGCGATCAAAGGCTTTCTAAACATAAAAGCTCACTCTTATGATAGGTATGTGATTTCTGTTCTGTAGTACATTTTTAAAAATCATGTTTCAATAATTATCTTATATTCTCTGGTGCTACTAAGATTGGTATGGTACAAAAATACAGATTGCTCTGCTATTTCAAAGTTATTGAAGCTTTGGTCTTTCTGATATGGCCTCTATGTCAACTCTGAACTTTATAATAGTCCCCACTCCCTGCTGAGATGCTGAAATGCACTTTACTGGAATCACCATTCTTTTTAAAAACTTTCAATTTATTTTCCCAATTGAAAACAGAGCAGGATTCGCTTTCGGTGACATGTTAACATTTTAAATCACATTGAAATCATATTGAATAACAGAGGGGTTACGTTACTTCATTGGCTGTCCTAACCGTACCTTTTTCATTTCAATCTTCACTTCATGATTTTGGATGTGTCAATAGAAAGGACAATGTATGGAAATGTCCCTGTATACTTCACTTGACTGTAATGGAATCTGACCAGGAAACACACAACTTAGACATGCCAGGCATCTCTCTGTGATAGGCGTTTTCTCTGATAGCTCGTGGTAAGCGCTGCTAAAATTAGACTGATGTACTATTTCTTTTCTGAAATTAAACTTTTCCCTTTAGTCATTTTTGTCATGAAATGGTCCAAATGGTCACCAATCTCTCAATGAATAAAAACTCTTTCTAGAATAAATTTGATGCTGACAATTATTTAATTTAACAACCAAAGTAAACCCACCTCTTCAGGAAACACTACCCTGACCCTTCCTCTTAGCCTTGCCTATTTGTCGTCAATTATTTATATGAGCTCTTGTTTATTGGCTCTTGTTTGTTTGATACACTTATTTGTCTTAGCTCTTGCTCATTTGATTTTCTTATTTGTCTCATTTGTTTAAGAAAAGTAGGTAGCTAACTTATTGCACTTTTACCTTAGCACTAGTTCTGCTCTTAGTTGCTTGTTTAGGAAGGAAATGCACTTACAATTTCTGGTGACTAGTAGTTTTCTTGCCTACCTATGTTGAATGCACTTATTGTAAGTCGCTTTGGATAAAAGCGTCTGCTAAATGCCTGTAATGTAATGTAATGTAATGTAAATGCACATGTGCAAATTTAAACAAATTTAATTCACTCACAAAGAAGTTTTATCTTTCAAGTCTCAAAATGCTGCTTTTCCTTGCAGTGCATAAAATGATAGCAGAGTGTGTAACATGCTCTCACCCTGAGCTAAGACCAATCTAAATTCAGTAGGCCCCAGTGAGCAGCCAGGGAGGTCACCCCACTGCTGTTGATGCCACCACTGAGCAGCCGGAGCTCCCTGTCGGGGTGGGTGGGGTAGTGGTTGAACGATTTGCCACTGGGTTGGCCAGCGGTCAGAGAGCGCCCTCTGTTGGTTGTGAAGCACAACTGGAAGGAAAGGAAAGGAAAGGAAAGGAAAGGAAAGGAAAGGAAAGGAAAGGAAAGGAAAGGAAAGGAAAGGAAAGGAAAGGAAAGGAAAGGAAAGGAAAGTTGGTTGGTGTCTGGTTGATCTTACCCAGTGATATACAGTACCTGTTGGGGAGATCCTGGCACAGTGGCATAACCTGTACCTGCCCCAGTGCCCACAGCCAAGGAGTCTGATTAGTGCTGTGATGGAACAGCCTGTTAGTGTTCAATCTCTTAATCATGGTTGGGAACAACTCACCACAGCACATCCCTCACTTTCTAGTTCTTACCTCTTTTAGTTCTCGCTCTGTGTCGCCAAGTCAAAAGTATTTTACAAAGCATAAAGATGTGAGTGTTGAATGTGAAGTGATGGTAAGAGTTACTTACACTGAGCCAGAGCACTGGCACCCAGGAGGCATAGAAGAAGAAAGCACAGCATAGCTACGATAGAAGAACAGCACGTTAACAAGAATATTCTACTGCATGTAGGCTGTACTGCGTACGCCATATATATATCACAGATTATTAGTGTCCACCAACAATACCAAGATTCAAAATGTAGGCTATCCTCATCGAATCAATACATATACTACATATAAACAATAAAACGCACCAACAACTGCAAACAACTATGAAGGTTCAGACTGGTTTGTATTCTGTGACTCTCCAAGACTGTTTTTATGCCATTTTTTAGAGCACATTTTCCACTAGCTTGCATAACGTTCAAAATATGCTTCAAGTGGAGTTATTCACCATTATTTGATTGTCTAACAAGCTATGAAACTAGTTCATTCATAATACAAAAAAAAGTCACTTATGTAATCTAGGTGTCATTTCTGTCACCAAGCTTGTGAAGTTTCCTCCCAGGGTGGATTTTTGTCGCCACAGTTGTCGCTGATTCACAGTGAAGATATTTTTGTTGCAGTTTCCTTTACCTGTCTACCTCCTAATGAAGCTTCGGGGATTTTTTTTCATGAGTTTCCACACATGGTAATCTTTCCATTGGAAGTAAGATGGTATTCATGAGAATTTCTGAACATGATGACAGGCAGTAAGATGAAAGATACACACACACGCACACACACTTGTGTTGTTTTCCAGTATATTGGAGGAAATGGCAGAGAAACTCACCAGACAGGCTGAACAGACCTCAAAACCAAACACGAAACAAGAAGGAAGGAGGACACACTCCAGCATGCATACCAGCAGCCTCGCCTCTCTGAGCTGATGCAGTGATTAGAAAAGAATTAGAGACATAAATTGAGCCCAGGGGACATCCAGACCGTCAATCCACTCAGACTGTCACGTATCTGTCACGTCACAGCAGGACATCAGCAATGAACAGATACCGAGACACACACTGATGAGGCAGACCCTGACAGGCACGCCGACCAGCAGGCAGAACTATGGGTAGCTCGGGCTGGCCCCCCCCCCCCCTTGTGTTATTTCTTGTTTTTCTCAACAGGAGGTGCGTCATGTTGAAAATACCCTGTCCAATTAGTACAACATAAAAGCTTGATTTACACGTCTTTTTGTCAGATTGTAAATCTTGATAATATTTGGAGTGTGCATTTGACCCAACTGGATTAGAGTTGCTGTTCCTGTTTGTTAGTTAACATGTAACTACCATGATTGCTGCCCTTGTATTGGATTTGGGAATTACAGCACAACTCAAATGAAGAAAGAAACAATAGAACTATAATAATCCTGTAATACAGGGATTTTAGAAGGATACTATACAAACATCACTGCAAAACTATACATATATATATATATACAGTATAAAGTCCATGTAAGAACATTATCTGATTATTATAGTGATGGCATTGTGGATTAAAAGAAATACCCAAAAGTTTGAAAAGGTCACTATTGAGTACCACAGAGACACTGTCAATCCCTACAGGAATATTACAGAGAGAGAGAGAGAGCGCGCGCGCGAGAGAGAGAGAGAGACTCCCTTTTCCCCTCATATTCCAGAAATTGCCTTGCCTACATTTCCCAGACACCTTTGCGAGGCGGCAGCAGCTGTGCGCTCCAGCTTGCCCGCAGCAAAGTGATAACATGCCAAACAAGGTACGAGAGAGCGTTGAGTTTGATATTTCTCTGCTGCCTCGCGAATGATGCCCACATCTATGGAGTAGCACGATGGCCGTCCAAGGTAAGACATGCATCATGCCAGTGTTGTTTATCATGTCGTTTGTCGTTTTTTTTATTGTTTTGTTTTGGCGTTGAGATAAGAGACAATATTGTTGTATCATGGTAAAAACTGCAAGGTGGATGGCTCAATACGGAGTCAACTGTGAAAGCCTTGGGTAACGTTGCGGGTCTCTGCTCTCTCTCCCCATTACTCTGTCCTGGTCATCTTCACAGTACAGCGGGTATGGAGACACCGCTGGGGTATTCACACAGTCTCATACCTTGAAGATTAAGTGTTCAAGCGCAGCCAGCCGCCTGCCCGTGTCCGTACCGCCGCGTGCGCCTCTTCGGGAAAATAAAAATGCGCTGAATGAAAGCCCTGCGCGAGAATGTCAGTGGGGGTCTCGTGGTTAACAGGTTTGCTGTAGTGTTGAGGCGCGTCCGCGTGCAGAAAAGGTAGAGAGCAGTCGTTTGGGTTAGTCTACAGAGTGTGTCGTGCACTGTCTCTCCACCTGTTCTCCAAAGGACGCCGAAGTCCGCAGTGGGGGAGACCTGCATCTGGCATCTGAAACCAGGAGACTCTTTTTTACTGAGGAAATAACATGGTGTTGTTGTGGTGAGACAGTAAGCGCCCAGACTTAACTGAAGACTGAAGGCTGTTCATCTGGCAGCAGGTGGTGTGACATGAATAGTTTGGTGAGGTGCTTGTCCCGGACAATATAGGTGAGGGACGTGCTGCTCTTCCTTGCCCCGGTGCTGTCAAACCGGACTCGTAATGCTCGGCCAATCCAATCACCTAATCGGAGGCATCTTGTGGATCCAGAATCCAATGAGAGGTATGTGGAGAAGGGAGGGGGGGGGGGGTTGTGTCAGGTATGACTGGTATGATACTGGTTATCCATCTGTGACAGCCATTACAGTTCATTTCCTGCTCTCTCCTGAAGTCTCTCCTGTTCCTCTGGTGTTGTTTTTGGGCCAGTGGGCCTGTACTGTAGATGGCCACACACTGTTTGCCAGTCACTGCGGAGAAGAGCGACATACAAAGCTTTACTCAGGACTCCCCGTTCCTTTTCAAGGACCCATAAATAGGTGTGTGTCAAGTCATGGTCTCCTGCTTGATGTGATTTTTATCCCAGGGACCCTTATTTTGGAAGATTGTTATTGTTAGATGTGATTTAGCACAACATTTATACTTAAAAACATCTAGCAAATGAAACGATATCAAATATAACTATTCCTTATTTTGCTGGAGGCCCCCTTGGAGCCCTCTCAAGGACCCCTGGCTCTCACGCTGGGAACAGAAATGCCCCGTTCAAGTCCTGCCATTCAAGTTCTGGTTGTTGCAGCGTGCGTGATATGGCCTACAGTTTCAAAGCTTGAAATAGATCTGATGTGCAGTCAGCACAACAATCACTTTGTAGCCCTGCCGTCCATCCGGCACGTCCTCCGGTATAGTTTCAGCTGTCTCTTGAGATCTGTCTTTCAAACGAGAGGAGGCAGGCACTTAAGCTACCCACAGACCTTTATCCATTATCCATCCTCATCCATTTCTTCCTCCCGTTCTCATCCATTTGTATCCAGGCTAACCAAGATGAATGGAAATGATGTGCCAGTGTGCTGACATAATGTTAGATATCACAGTTCTGGCCTCATCATCTCCACAGCCATGAAACTCTAAAGTCATGATACCATTTTGTCATTCTCATCTACCACCTTATCACCTTTTCTAACAGTATTTCTTATGGTTCAAGCTCTTATGGTATTTTGGAAATAGAATGACATTTTCTAAAATTGAGTTTCTTAATTTTAAAGGTTATTGCTAAGGAACTATAACCACAATCAATTACAGAGCATTTAACACATCGATACAGATGTGTTACTTGCAGATATGGAATCATTCAATTCATTAATAGTGACTCAGTGAGTTGTGTCGCTGAGAGAGATGGATCATGAGTCACGTCTCTATTCATCGAAGCTGCAATAACTAATATGTCTGCCAGGGTCGGGCAGCGAGCGCGTAGAGACTTCACGTCTAAACACACAAGGTCAGATCGGATTTTGCCACAGCAGCCAAAACATCCTTGTAACGCACACGATGGCCGGAATAGGATACTTTCAAATCCTTTCCCCCTAGTAGACGGTGATACCATCGCTCTGCTTCGGAGAGGAAATTTGTAGCTGGCAGTGCTGTCATTTCGGATTTAACAATTATCTGCTTAGATTACCTCTTTTTGGAGAAAGAGCCGAGGGCACTATGCACATCCTATTTTTGGTGTACTGCTATCAACTTCCCTCTGAGAGAATACTTACTGGTTTGTTTCGGAGAGGCACATTGATCAGCGTGACTGTAAATATGCCACAGTTAGCTGAAAAGTCCCGTTTCTATTTATAGGTCTGATTTCATTTGGGGGGGTTTGTTTGATTCTCTGTGCTCCCAGCGAGGCCGTCTCTAAAAGACTGGACACGATAAAGCTCACCGCAGCGCTTCTGCTTCTGTGTTTAATTGACGATATTGAGAAATTTGAGAAAAAAAATCGCAATTCTGCAGTGTCACCAGTTTCTCTTCTGCTGCCCTGCCAAGCCCTCCGAGCCGAGGAATATAGGTCAGGTTTTAATCATTTATAACACATGAGAAGACAATAAGCTCCTTTTTGAGAGTGCCTTTCTCTGTTTGAGCACCACTTGGAAGTATGTTGGATAACACTGCAAGCTGGCGGCACTTAATTGATTAGATGGTTCATATAAATGGTCACTTAATTTTGTCTGCCTGGCGAAGACGCGCTTTATTTGAAATTCTGCTGAGCAAATTGCAAAGGTGGCATTGATCCAGTGTGTGGGTATCATCTTTTTTTTTCTCTTTCTCTGTGCTGTCTGAGAAAATGTGTGGCTATAGGCAGACTGCCCCAGATACCAGTTACAGTCCTGAGCGCGTTGGATAGTGAATCTGTTATTCGCTCTGAGATGGATTACATCATCCGTGTAGGGTGAAGGCCTGTGGCTCCAGGTAGACCCACAGTATGCAGGCACATGTGGGTGTACACCATTACACACACATACATGCACACATATCTGTACACTGATGCCTTCGAGTACTCAAATAATCACAGACAGACACACAGACCATGCTAGTTCTAATAATACCCATCAGGCCCAGCGGCTCCTGCCTCACACTTGACAATGCCTCCTGATGACGAAGCTCTAGGTCGTTCGATGTGGGAGACGTCGTTGTCACAACTGGCGTGGCCTCGTGACAACTGATACCGACACAGTCATGACTTAACGTCCTGCCATTGGAGACGTGACTCGGCGATGATATATTTAGCCCCTAGCCGCGCTGACATAGGTTTTTCAGGACCGCTTATGTCATCTGTTATGTCACGTCAGCAAGGCTATAAAAAGGGCTACGTGACCTCAGGGCCCTAATGAACAGCTACACACAAACACATCACATGCATGCATACCCAGACACACACACACACACACACACACACACACACACACACACACACACACACACACACACACACACACACACACACACACACATACAAAACTGGACACCACGTCCCACAGCAGCAGTGTTTACCCCTGTGGCTGAAGTTGCTCATTTAGCTCCTTCGCTTTTGCTGTTGGTCGCTCTCCCTCTCTGATGTGTCCTCCCCCCGACCCGCCCGCCTGCGCACCCATTCAGAAAACTCATCCTCGGGATCTCGCACGGAATAAAAGTTTGATGTTTTTATTTGAGTCAGTGGAATATAAAGTGAAGGAGCAGTTTTTTTTATGTTACTTACTGAAGAAATAGGGTTGAAATGGCAGAAGATGGCCGAAGCAAAGTATAATGGTATAATCGTTTCTAGGTGTGGATCCATCATTGATGTGCCATTCTGAAGAGCTGTTGCCTGGACTGAAGCATCAGGGCGAACTAAAAAATTAAATAGAAATAAAAAATACAAGAAAGCACAAAAAAGCACGCTAGTGAGGTAGAGATTTGTCCCCAGTTTGTAGAGTCCCACCCAAACCACATAGGATTTGATAATCTTTGAACCAAATATATGTCATTATATTATATATATTAAATTTGTCTGTGTCACCTATCAATAGACTGTCAAATGGTAAGAATCAATAAGTTATAGTAACTCAATTATTAGCTAGAGAGACCGGGGAGAACCTGGATGGAGAACTTAACGTGACTAACCATTTCCAGGGTTCTGCTCATTGCAATTCTACCGGTTCTGTCTGTCGTCTCGGTGCCCTCGCCGGCTCAGCTGGCATCCCTGTAGCTGGGTCTGACTGTCAGCCCGGGAGGAGAGAAACCAGGGGAGAGGCAAAGCCAACGGGGACTGGTGCTCTGGTGGATAAGCCTGACAGGCCCTTTGTTGTCAGGCAACACTGGCTTCTTTCACTTCATTTAACCAGGGCTTTGCTGGTAATAGATTTATATAGCGCTGTGTCATTCTTCCTGACCATGCAGGGCAGCGCTTAACACTGAATATTATCCGTCTCCTGAGCACACGGGTCGAGGCTTTATACTCATAAATGTATGACTTGTGTGGATGATGTACGACAGCAACACCCCCTAATGTCGGCATCCTGCGGTCTGAGAATCCACCAGGGAAAAGCATGGCTTGTTTTTCTCTGTTTGGTTCGGTTGCGGGTACGATAGAAGCACACTAGAAAGGCAGCTGAAACACATTTGGTACTGACCCACTTTCTGAGGGTGCTGCCAGGGTTGCACCGCACGCTGGTCTCTTGCACAAGCAGTACCACACCTGCTCAGCATTTCAAAAGGAAAACCAAAGTGGTGCTAATACTACTACCATAACCACAGTAGGGAAAGTACAAATACAGAGTACTGGTGCATCACACTATTCATGTAGGGCAGAACCACACTTTGCAGCGTTTGCGTGATGTTGTTCCCTTGCTGAAACTTCTTACTGCAGTAAGACTCTCTAACCTTGATGTAGTAGTTATTGAACTGGCCACAGGCATTAGAGTACAACCCACTGGAGGAATCTAATTGGGTGCAATGTGTCAGGGCTGCGTTATCTTCAGGAATTTTCCATATCCAGTGCCGTACCTGCCCCAGGAAGTGTCACTTACCGTGTTCATGAGTCACTCCTACCCCTCCAGCAGGCTTTGTGCTTTGCTGCTCAATCTATTTGAATTATAACCCATGTGCTATTTCTGTTCTTGACACTCAATAGTGATACTGTGTCAGTTTCACATGGATGAAAGAGCGAAAAGATTGTCTATATTTATACCTAGTGGTTATGCATTCGAGGCAAGGCAAACAAGCAAGTTGTTTGTCCTTGTTGTTGAATGCACTGCACTGTAGCATTGGCCCTCTAATTGGGACTTTAAATGCACTACAGCGGTAACCTGACTGACAGCGTAGGTTCCCTGTCAGGAACCAAACGAACAGGAACAGGAACAAAACCCAGTCAGTTGTTTAACTCATCTTCATGAAATACGACCGTCTTGCAAACATAACCAAGGGGAAGAAATTGTTGGGTTGCAAGTTCTTCATTACTTATTTCCCCATTGCTCCCGCCCTATCGCACCTCCCGTGTCCGAGCTCTCAAATGACCTGGCCTTTTGTGGGCGGTTTGTGAATCTTCTGCCTCATTCGGCACCCCGCGGTGCTGAGAGCCAAAGCCTGGCGGCGTGACAGCCCCCGGCCTCCCCGATGACCATGAAGTTCACCGGGCTCCGTTCTGCTGACTGATTGAAGCCGCTCAGCTGAGACAATTTGGGTGTCATTGATATTACAGTTGACACAGATGGAGGGGGGGTCAATGTCAGTCATGAATTATCGGTGCGGTTTAGTCACGCTGCAGAGTGGATTCTTTCTTTTCCGCCCTCTCATCTAAGGTGGAAGAAATATCTCTCAGACGATTTACTACAGTTTTAAACAAAGAGCCTTTTTTCAGATTAGCTATATCAGAAGATGTGTTTTTATCCAAGAGAATAATATAGAGATAGCTCAAGTTCAGTCAAGAGGGAAATTGTATTCAAAGCAGAACTATATCAAATTGTAGTCATAAATAATTCTCAGGGTACAAGGTACGGTTTACTGCAGCAGGATAATAAAGGTGGTGTCAAGTAAGTCATAATTCACAGAAACGTATCCGACTTTTACTCTGAAATACTGTGATTGCTGTAATTTGGCTCTATGCGGTGAAACTCAGCAGTGTGGCACTTACAAGTACAATTTGACCCAGAGTCTAGCTTTGGAAGCACTATAGGGCTGCAGTTGTAGCTAGTCAGTTGCTATTAAAGCCTGTGACCCAGATCGTACTCCGTGACAGGGAAAGGCCGATGGTTTAAAAGATACATAACAACCTCCCAGAGAAATCCCAAACCCTTCCTCTTCAGCTGCGATAGTTCCTGGCACTTCACGGTCGACAAACAGAGGAGGGTTGTGTCTCTGGTCAAATATTTATAGCCTTTACTCACGCTCCAAATTAAGACAGTCTATTTTTTCTGTCCTTTTACTCTCGCCTTTGATGCTGAGAGCGTTAATAGCTTGGTGCTCCACAGTGGCCCAAAGTGAACAGTAGTTATATTTAGCCCACTTGTGTCTGTATCATAAAGTGGGTCATTTCTCTCCCTCATCTGTCATCTTCGTCCCTCTTTCTCTCTCAGTCTCTCAGCTTTTATCTTATTCTATCTGTCTCTCATTCTGTCACTTTTTCTTATCCTCTATCTTCTCTCACCTCATATTTTGCCTTGTCTTTCTCACCCCTCCCTCCCTCTACAGCTGAGAGACGTTCAAAGCGGAGCGCATCTGTGCCTGCTTCACACAGGACCGACCAATCACAGCTGAGTGATTGGAGCGAGCCCCGGGGTGGTGCAGGGCGGTCTGTGAAGTTTGAGCGCAGTTAACTTTTGATAGGATGTCAGGGTGAATTAGAGACCCGGAGAGAGTCTAGCTGGCCGGCTAACTTGTTACGTAAACGGAGCGACGCCTGTGAAGCTAGTTCAGGCAGTCGACTCGAGTGGCGCTGCAGCCAATCAGCTGACGTTGCATTGCAAATTGGGCGGTCTATTTAAACTGGTAAACGCTCACTGGCTCACTCTCTGCTGCTGCTACTGCTGCACATGAACCTCACACCCCCACCACCACCCCAGCATCCACCTGTGGGCTCTCTTGCTTCACTTGGCTATCTTAATTATATTGCACAGAGGGCGACGGAGCCTTGACACAAATAAAGCTGTATGTACATTTATTCTTAACAGAAAATATGGCACAATCAATACGTGAGTCGTTTGACTGAACTTTACTTTGAAACTTCACCATGCAGTCAGTCCTCTATACAAACTGGAGACATACGAACAGACCAGCTAACCAAATGGGTATACATGAATGCAATACATGAAATATACAACAACCCCAAAAAGAAATGAAAATTGTCTCTTGGATTTTTCATGTTATTTATATATTTCTCTATTATTTTAAAGTCTTTCAGCCAACCAAACATGTCCCTTGTTTCATAACCTGTATTTCCTGGAGGTTCAGATTAGTGCAAGTCTCTTAGACCGTCATATCACTTTGCTAACATATTGTGCTGATATAGGCCATTTATTATAAATCAGATATCAGCCATGCAGTGTTGACCACCTCAGAAAGCCATATCGGTCAGAAAGCCATATCGGTCCACCCTCAGATTCTATCATTCATAACCTTCATATTAGACGTGAATAAACTCACCAGAACCAACAAGCCAGAGAAGACATTGACAAGAGTTCCTCTGGCTGTCTTGTTAGTAATGTGCCATCATATTACTAGGCCAAGCTTATATAACACACTGGAGTTGAATCCTTGTGGTTACACCGACCTGCTGAGTTTGCCTCAGGACAAAACATTAGTTCAGTGAGCTAACACTTAAATAAGGACACAGTTTATGAAAAAATGAGGCAAAGTGCAAGTAATGAGTGTTTCAGTTACAGCAGTATGGATAGTGAAAGTCTTTGTTTGACTTCTTCTTTCCCATCAGTTTCCCCTTTTCCCCGAGAGGCCCTCAGGATGTACAGAAGGATGCTTATAAGAGATTATGATCCTTACATTTCCATTTAGCACCATCAATAGCTGTCGGAGGTCATACCGCCCCTATGAGCACCTTGATAATCACACCTTGCTCAGCACACTCATGCATTTCAATGGCCCAGAATCCTCCATGCCAGCAGACGAGTTTCCCTTTCAACCTTTATTCCGCTAATAAAGGATCGGACCCCAGTGGTAACAAATTGATTCAGGCAGCGGCAAAAATGTGGACCCTGTTAACTAGGATGACCTGGGCCTCAGATTAGATTGCAGACCTGAAAGAGACATAAGCTGTGGTAATGCTAACGGATGACTCGCTATGTTTGGGTAACTTACCTCAGCACTGTAGAGACATAAACATGTACTGTGCGAAGTGGAATACCTTGCTGGCTTAGCTGACATAGCTGTGTACTCCTCTGAAAGTAAACACACCCAAGCTGTGAGACGCTGTAAAGACAACCACGACATGTAGAAAATAAATTGGCAGGCTCATAGCCTCAATTCAGCTCAGCGAGAAGCAGCCATTGGAAAGCAAGCCGAGATGAGACGGCGCTCGTGTCCCAGCAGTGTTACTGTTATCTGTTAAACACTAGGATGAGAAATAAAACCCTTTTCCACAATTTCTTCTGTTTTGTTCCAGATAAGCAACCACCAGTTATCAGTAACCACTTAGCATTAGCATAGAATTTCTCTCTCTGAGTAAAGTAGGACATTATCTCGATTCATTCTCCTCTCTGTGTCCAGGGCAATGAAAGCATGATACTACAGAGATCTCTTAAAGAAGACATTCAAGGACTCCTCTCCCACAACGACTACCGATCAAGCGGACCTTGAGCAGGACACTTAACCCCCGATTGCTCCAATGCAGCTGCTCAGAGGCCGATAGTAGAAGGTTGTAGTTGTAAATGGCAGCTTTTAGGTGTGAATGAGGACTGAGAAATAAGAACAAGGCTGAAAAAGAACCGACAAGTAGAATATTTGGATGAAAGTAAATGTAAAAAAAAAGGGGGATTTTGATGCATTTGTGATGCAAACAGTTGGAGATCACCAAGAATGTAAACATGCTGGTACAACTATCTCCACACACTCAAACTAAGATCTGTCTCGCAGACGACTCCAAACTATCCTCTCATTTACAGAAAAGAACAATCTGCAAAGAAATGATCACACAGTGACGGATGTATCTCCTGTTTCTCCTGAAGTGGAGACGATCATCTCCCTGAGCAGCAGGGCTTGTCCTGTGGGCACTTCTCCAAAGACTCATGCACTGTGGGGCGGTGTCTCTTTCTCAGAGATATTCTCATTAGTACCTTAGGAAGCGTGCAACAAGGATCTGACTGTGTCTTCTATCACTCACTGATAGAGACAGTGCTGTCTTGAAAGCCCTCAGGGTATAGGCAGCTGAGCAGACTCACTCGTGTCGTATACTTTCTGATTTGGAGGGGAGCGCCGGGTAGATGGACTCACTCGACGCCCCATGTAGGTTTGCTCGTTTCCCTCACTCACCGCAGCACCGAAGCATTCAGATAGTGTTGGTTAGTCATATCTGTTAGTCTGGCATGTTGTTGTTGTCTGGCATGTTGTGAGAAAGATGAGCTATGGAGGAAGTTGAACACTTCCGTGAAAAAAACACTCCGATCCAAACAGCTAATCACTCCTAAAGTGGGTGTTTGTTTGCAGCAGGGTTGCGTTTTGTCCTCAGTCTTATAAAAGGGACTGATTTCTGATGCAGCTCCAAGCCACTGTTAGCATATAAAAAGAGTAGCAGCTGCACAGAGGACTGCGAGATGTCGTTTTGCTGATACGCGGCCAGTTTCGCCGCCACACCACCTCTTCAAAATTCCCAAGGGCCTCCGTTGGCACAGTTGGGAGGGTTGGGGGAACGAATGCACCCACATCCTCCTGTCCCGGTGTGTGTGCCTCCTAGCGGATCGTGATTAGCTTCACCTTTTTTTGCTAAACGTCCTGGCAGCGGGAAGGGAGTGCAGAATTGCTGCAACCTACACAGACGCTTGGCCTGGATTGCCCCTGGACTCTTTTCTCCAGGCTTTGTTTCTGGGTCATTCAGTTGATTCTCTTCACAAACAATTCATTCACTGACTGCGAGCCTGAGCGCCCCCACACCGAGCAAACTTCGCTTTTTGATTATGGACCCCACTACTGGTTTCACTTTGAACCGGCGCACTCTGCGAAGCGTCGGCTCTGGAGTCGAGCACAAAACAGTACTCGTCTTTTTCCGGTTCTCTCTCGCTTTGAAATATGTTTTTTCCTGCACAACTGCACAGATTTTTGTTGCGAATATCAACGGGGCCCCTGACCGATTCCTGGGCTCCTTTTCCGCCTGTGAAAATCTGGTGCAGAGCCGTTAATACCAGGTGTAATCTTGGTGGGGTGAAAACAAATTGAGATGGAAATGATTAAGCACTATGTACGCTGATTAGATACTCACACACACACACACATATGCAGTGTTTTCAGTAGCACGGCTGCTATTTCTCAAATTCGGGTGGTTGGCAATGGCCTGCTCGTTTGAAACCATGTAATCAAGAGAGACAGAGTTACGCAAGACTAATCCAATTCTTCATCAATCTTCCTCTCCATTCAGTTTCTCCCCCTTATTTACTGTGTCTCATTGAGAAAAAAAGGTGGGAGGAGGGAGGAGGGAGGAGGGAGGGAGTCATACTTCCTCATCTGTCTGTCTCTGCACGGCGCATGTCAGGGAGGACAGAGGGGAGAATGTAACGGTGCTATTTATAGTAACTGTTGCTGAAAAAAACCCCATTTCTCTATCTCCAAGCACCCTCCACCCTTCATCCCCTTCGCGGGAAACAAGAGCAATGCAACAGTCCTTCTTCTCTCTTGTCTTTCTACTATTCCCTAACCCATCGTTTTGTCTTCCCATCCTTCTATCCCCCCCCCCCCCCCCCTCTTTTGGTCTCGGTGCGCCATATTGTTCAGACGCTCTCAGCAGAGGATGTATAATTCATGTCTCCTCCAGAGCGAGCGGCTGCACACCCGTCACGAATCGAGTCAGGACGGGGGGAAAGGGGGGAAAGAGGGAGCTGAGAGGAGAAGAGAGAGAGAGAGAGAAATAAAGGGCAAGGGAGGCGGCGGTGAGGGAGCAATGCTTCGTGCCGCGCATCTCAAGTTGCCTTTGTTTAAAACATGGCTCACTCATGTATATTCCCTCTGTGTTTTTAAATGGGGCACCTCAGGGCCCCTGCCTGGTGCTCCTCAGAGATTAAGAGGTCTGCAGCTGTAGTCACACTATTGGTTCATAATATCAAACTGCTGTTCCAACTCTCCTCCTCTTCGACTTACAAAAACAGACTTTGCCTGTGTGCCTGTGTCACCTGCATAACTCCTGCGTAACCTTTCCCCCCTCAGAGTACATTGCTATATTACACTGCATTTTTATTTTTGGCATTTAGCTCAGCGTGATGTAGGATGAGTGCAACGGTGGGGATCAGCTTCAGTTCCTACGCCGTCTACATTTTAAGCAACCGACAGTAAAGGCCGTGCGAGCAGTCAGACCTCCCTGACAATAACAAGTATTCCTCTGTCCCTAGATTGATGATGGTGATGTATGATGGAGGAGTGCTTTTTATAGTTGCATTTTCAGTGCGACTAGAAGAGCAAGATATTCAAGAGGGTGTGATTTAGAGGAAGGTAGAGGACGCCGGGGACGTGAAATGTTTCTTGAAGAGATGAGTTTTGCTGGAGGATAGTTAGTGAGTCTGCTGTCCTGACATCATTGCACACACAGTATCTCCCTGTTGTTGAGATGCTAGACCGTCTAGCATCCAGACACGAGGTTGAATTCCTTCTTTGATTCCCAGATGTATGTTAGAGATTAGGACGTGGCTGCCTAATATAGCTGCGACGCTCTCTGTGCTATGAGGAAAGACTTTGTTGTTGTTGCTCGTATTGTTATTGTCGCTTGGGCTCATTCTGAACGGTGTCAGGCTTGTTGTAATCACCTGGTGACGGTCCTCCGTTGGCTGTTCTCCGAGGCCTGGTGGCCTGCCAGCCCGACTGACGTTGTCTTCAGTCTGATTTATGGAACTGTCATCTTTTTCATCTCAGCCAACACCAACACTGTACTGTGTTGACCTTCAATAAAGATGTTTTTCTACAGAATGGTGCTGTACAATAGTGTGTCTGTGTTAATGCGCTTCGTTTTTTTTCCCAAATCTCAACTGCTCGACTTGTTTTCAAGTTTATTCTCCCACTCTTTGCCCATTAGGCAAACCTTTGAAAAAACAACAACATTGCTTTGACCCCTCGACAGCAGTGGCAGCAGCAGCAGCAGCAAGCCTTTAAGGTTTGATGTAAAAAGAGCTTTTTGGTTCCCTTTCCACATAATTGAGCTGATGGTGTTTTTAGAACAGGCTGGCAGATGGCATGATGACAAATGCTCCGTTTCCGTTACACCTAACAAGTCATGGCGAGCTGTCTGGTCTGTGTTTGCATCACCGCCTGATGAGACTAAAATAGTGACTGAGGCACTTCAGCCATTTTATTTATGTCACTATCCTACAAGCAAACGGTGAAGTGGTATGACACAAACCTTGACCAAAATAATAAAGCCTTAACCTAATGTTTTAGCTTTGTCCTTCATCCATAGCATCCACTGCTGAAACTCTTCCCACCCGGCTGTTATGAATTGATGCATTGGATTGAAAGCATTTCTTCTCTCTCAAATTGATCGGCGGACATCTGGATATAAGACCTGACAATTTGTGGCAGCAGAGTTTTACACAAATTGGTGGTTGATGCCTGCGTGGGGCTGTGTCAGTGCCTCCCAACCATCTGTGACCCAGAAGGACGCGGTTTTTCATTCCAATCGATCACGACAGCGGTTGTTTTCCACCGATTGCTTCCTCCTCTCCGGTTGAAAGTGCTTATCGTTGAAATCTGCTGCTGTAGTGATCGGCTGTATTGACAACCTGCAGACTCTTGGCGATTGCACATGGTTGAGAGCTGAGGTTATGTGATTATATATAGGGTGTGAAAACAGTGGAATTAAACAGACTTGTACTTTGAGTTTGAGTGGAAGCTGCAATTATTATCTACGTGCAAGTCAAACATCCATGAAATCAAAGACATTCTGGTATTTAAACATTGTTGGCTGACGGAAACACAGCGACTACTCCTCCACCATGTCGTGTCGTCTGGCGCCATCTAGTGAATTTCCTGCGGTGTAGCATCCAGCGTGGGAGGATTTAGGGCGATACATCATGCTCACAGATGGAAATCTTCACCGGCGGTGCTAATAACGACACTCGGTGTGTAATGATGGAACAATTGGAAGCCACGCTTAATTAGCCACGCTCTTAAAGTCGGTGTGGGAGACCATTAAGAAATGTCATTTTTATTGTGAGTGGTGGGCAGGGGGGGATGTTCAAATCTCCACAATCATTATCTTACGCTACCATAAGTTAAGACGCTGTCAGAATGTTATCTCCAATGGTTTTAACCTCCTCCCATTTCTCCTTCTCTCCCCCATTCCTTTATCCCCATCTCCCTTCTCTCCCCCTGCTCTCCCTCTCTTTCCTTTACCCCCCCCGCCTGTCCGTCCATCCATCTCTCCCCATCCTTGCCTCCCACACCCTAACCAGCTGTTCACTGCAACCTGAGCCAGAATGGGATCGACCACCAGATGTGCCCCGAGGACGTGACGTCACAGCTGGAGGAAGAGGAGGAGCCTGTGGACCAGGGGGCGGTGCTGCTGGACGACGACAGCCCGGGCTACCAGGATGTCAGCCCCCCCGCGTACCAGCGCCGCTCCCCGCCACACCGCTCCGTCTCCGAGTCTGAGCTGACCCGGGTAAGAGTTGGTTTTTCCCGAGCGCCCTTTCATCAGTGTTAATTTACCTCAACACGATGCCAAGTCCACCCGCCCATTACAGTTAATTTACTTTTTGATTACTTTTGAACACCCGCCCAGAGCCATATCAGCTCTGAGTTAATAAGCAACAAATCAATACATATCTGTCACTGAAAAACCGACACCAATTAACACCGTGTGCATGTGCCGTGTAAGGTGAATCCCTCATTTCTTCACGCAGGGTTGAGGATTAGCGGTAGCCTTAACCCATTTAATCCCACACCAAGTACACGCCTTCATGGCATGTGACTGAAAGGGTCACTGGTTCACTGTCTGGGCAGCGAACAAGACCACGTCTAATGTTTGTGACCAGAACTCATTGATGGCTTTAGTGCAGATAAAGCATAATATGTCTCAGAAACTGTCTCCTCCTGGCATGAAAGGTTTAGTACCCACTGTGATCCCATAACTCCAAATGCTGCTAAATGCAGTCAAAGAGAGTCGGAGACAGGATTCCCATTAGTTTAATTCAAACTGTAATTCCTTACAGATAACAGTAAAATACTAATTAACTTTATTCATGGGATTAGTTCTCTATTCTGACGCGATTCAACTACTTTCGGTTATTTTGCCTCCACAATCTGTTTCAAAGACTATAAATTGTGCAGCGCTGTTATCATCTATAACCATGATTTCAAGTTGTTTACGTTCATCCATATTAATCCCGTGGAGAACAAGGAGCTCACTTATTAAACCGTTTGTATTTGTGGTCAAATTGTGTGCAACAAATGTATCCTGCACTGTGATTCGACATGCACACCACACACACAACACCCCACCCACCCACTGAAACACAATAATGCTCCATCTTCCACACACACACACACCCCTCTAGTACAAACAAGGAAGTAAACATGGGAATAAACAAGGAAGTACAAGCTGTTGTTCCAGACACTGTTTCAACTCTTCCTCAGAAATAGATTTGGTTGAGACAGCGGGAGGAGACAAGGGTGATCATATGACACACACACACACACACACACACACACACACACACACACTCTCTTTAGTTTCTCAGTGTAAAAACCAGGGATGAGCGACGGCGATAATCAACTGTCAATAAAACTAAGTGCTTTCAGCCAGACACTGTCCTCCATGTAAACCCTGCATGAGCCTTTGAAATGCCAAACAGGCACACACACACACACACACACACACACACACACACGGGGTGGAGCTGCTCGGTTCTTATTGTACTGTACTGTAACTGTGGAAATCATGATGTAAGTTAATTTGTGGTGGTTTAGCGGTGGGAGAAAATCTCTGCGCCGTGCGGTTTCCACGGGTGTCATTATGTAACTTGCAACCTTACATCATAATTTGGCAGGAGCACAAAGTCTGAATCACATCATCATAAAGATGGTAGCTCCCTGGACTAGCGCCATTCAGTCCCTCTCAGCCAATCCCATCGTGCGACGCAGACTTGGCCAAATAGTACTTACGGATACTTTGTACGGTTTGTTGGAGCCAATTCAGTGCCAGATGGGGAGGTTTGCCACATAGGACACTTTAGCGAGTGCCATAAAATTGACACAGCAAGTTGTTCATTTAGTATATTTCTGTGTGATTGATAACTTACCCCGACGCTGTCTAAATCGTTCCCGCTGCAGTAAACCCCTGCCCATCTGCTGCCGCATTAAAACAATCACCAGGAATTAGTCGCGAGCGCCGTTTGACCCGGGTCCGCTTCAAAACACACTTCCAACGGTTCAAACGGTTCACAAACAAGCAGATTAGAGTCTACATAGAGACGTACAGGATACAGGAGGTGGGTATCAAACCAGGAGACCATCTATCTGGTGTGTGGACCTGGTTCGTTGGTTCATCTGTGGCTGACAAGATCAATCAGTTCAAACGGTTCAATTCAACCTGAGGAAGACTGGAGGGCTTCCTGAGTGGAAAGATAGTCACATGGGGTCTTCAGAAGGTTGCTGGATGAGACCGAGGTGCTTTTTTATTACTAAATCATCCCCCTCAGACGTAGGAGTTGCTGAAATTGCTCTACAAGTTGATGCTCATACGTAGCTCGCAGCACTAAATCTATCTAGAGACTAAACACGTGCAGACCCGTTGAAATGGATAGGTCGTTTCAGTTCAGCACAGCAACAGTGTTAATTTAAGATATTGAATTAAAGCTGGATCCGGCGCCCCCCCCGCTGGATTTGTAATCGAGCAAAGGCTTAGTCATAGATTAAGCGTGAGGCATAAAGCAACCCGTTTGGGCTCAGTGGATGGCTGCAGCATCCATAACAAATCAGCTCATCTCACCCTTAATCAATACCACGCCCGAGGTGGATGTTCTTGTTTTTTGTGTTAACCCGCTCTTGTTTACTCCCCGCTGCGCGTTGCGGACCCCGCCGAATCCCAAGGTCAGCGAATTAAGAGGGTCTCGTGTACTTCTTTGATGTGCCTCCGATGAAGTTGGCACCGCCTGTAAATCCAATTTCAACCCGGAGGCGCTTTTTAAAAAGGCTTATTAATTCATCCAGCATGGCGTGTTATTCTCCATCAGCAAGTCCACAGTTCTCTGCACTCTGCTCCATCCTGTTCACGCTCGCACGCACATGCACATGCACGCACACACACACACACACACACACACACACATCCCATTTTCGTCCTCATTCCTGTATGTAACAGATTAATTAATACAGGGAAATTTCATCTCCTGCAAGCACTGGCTGAGAGGCTGAGAGGGAGGCAAGAGTGAGACAGAAAGAGAGAGAGAGAGTGAGAGAGAGAGAAGAGAGAGAGACGTTAATTAGCTGTGCAATGGAGATAGGGCAGGCGACACAGGGCTCCGTGTCTCAAACAGCCATTCACTCAGTCAACATGACACTAATGGCAGCGGCCCTCTCTCCTCTCAGCACTTTACCGTGCAGGCACACTCGAAGCGAGGTGCGGTGTCTGTTTACGACCACTAGATGGCGATGTGCAATAGTGAATCTTGTTGGACGACATCGCCAGAGGTAGTCGAGGCAAATAACACAGGTACATTGAAGAGTCTATAGAGGGAAAGCAAGTCTGTTTGCAAGCTTGCAGTTTTCCCGGGGTAAGCTTGAATCAAGTGGTCAGATGAAATGGGTGGAAACGGAAACACATTCTGCTTCTTTTACGTTTCCAAGTGCAGTAATTATACAGGAGTCTGCCCTGGTGACATGTTACAGAGACGTTTCCTCGTTTTGCTCACAGATGACTCCCATTCATTTCTAACAGGCAACGGCCAATTGCCTGAAAATAACTTTATTGGTAGAGGTGGAATGAGTATAGCAGTATTTTGTTGAAGTAGAAGTATTACTATAGTTACATTTTAACTCAAGTAACTGCAGTTATGCAAAAAATACTCAAATAAAAGAGCAGCTAATTAAAAGTATTACAGTATTAAGTACTTGGTTACTTTCAATGAAAGTCAAATTTCCTCCAAAAAGTAAAGGACTACCAGTTTTGGTGTGGCACTTGGAAATACTGTACCTGATGAGTGAATAGCAGCTGAAGGTTTTAGTTGATTCCTGTTTAGCTCATATCAAGAAAGCTATACAGTAGAGTGTAGGTCAGGTATGGAGGTGTAAGTGACCTGTTTTACTTTAAATACTAGATCTCATTGTACTCACTACTCTTGTGTACCCTTAAAGTGAAGAAACATTACTCAGGTACAAGTGACTCTCCACCTCGAGTCATACGAGGCCCTTTGAACTGGAGTTGAACTGTATGCTGCGTATTGCGGGAACTGTGTTTGTCCCACTTTCCTGCAACCATGATGACTTGTATTGTTATTGTGTTATTTAATTGTGCCAACAGTGGACTTGAACTTGTGAACTTGTATTGTATTGTATTCATTCTATTCTATTCTAACAATATGATAGACTTGATGAAGGCTACTACAGACAAAACATGTCAGTTTTGAGCGAAACCACAGTGTCTTTTGATTGTTTGTTGTCCAAGAGCTGTTGAATAATGTTTGCACTCAGTTTATGAACAAACTGGGGGGGGAAATATCTCTCATATATCAGCCAGGGTTGAGATACCATTCAATTTGTTCACCATGAGAAGGTTATTGCAACCAGTCTCTAAAGCAATCACTGTTATTGTATGTTAACTGATGTTTTAGTTAGAATTGAGTGAAAAGCGATTTGACCACAGTGAAAACTATGATGCACACGAGGTTACGGCTGGTCCGCCTCCTTGGATACAGCCGCAACCGCTGCTGTACACAGCGGGGCTGCCAAATCCTCCTCTCTCGGTCACATGATATCAGGCCTCTGGAATGCTCTGCGGTGTTTCCCTCCAAATCCACAGATCTTGGTGTATTACCGCCCGTGTTATTGTCTCTTTATTAACGGTAACATCCTTAATGGATCTTTAAATGCTTTAAAGTTTACGTGTGATTATGCAGTTCGTTATGTATGTAATGGTGTTGCGCTGTGGCTCTTAATGGGCTGGCTGTTTATTCCAGTCTGGTTCGTGTTAGGGTCTGAGTGTTTCCCCGAGGCTTTATTTCTCGTCTTTAATTTCGGAGGTTGTCCTTGCTCTTGTTGCTAAGGCAACGTGAAGAATACAGTGAACTCTGCAGGGCTTCCAGATATCAATTAAGCCAAGGACGGCACAACACAGAACGCATGTTGGTGTGTCTGTTGCATGTGTGGGTGTGTGTGTGTGTGTGTGTGTGTGTGTGTGTGTGTGTGTGTGTGTGTGTGTGTGTGTCTGTTGCATGTGTGGGTGTGTGTGGGTGTGTGTGTGTGTGTGTGTGTGTGTGCGTGCCTGCCTGTCTCCCAGACGTATTCCACTTAGAAATAAAGAAGGGTTCCTCTTCTTGCCTCGACGCTGTCACTCAAATCTCTAATTGGCCCCGAGTCTCTTGAACGCAACACTCTCTGAGCATGATTGTACTCCTGTTTTCTCCTCGCTGCTGTTTTCTCTTTGACTGGCTGGCAGGCGGGCACTCACCTATTGTACCCGCCCCAGGAACAGCTATGGGCTAAATCGGTAAAATGTAAAACACAGATGGCCATTGACTCACAAAATGGGTTCATGGAAAATGTGAGCGAGAGAGAAAGAGAGAAAGTCTTTCCCTCTGTCAAACTCTGCTGAGTCCACTACATACTCTCTCCTCTCAGTCAGTGCAAGCAAAACCATTTCTTCTCTCCCTCCCAGTTCCTCTCCCTCACCTACCATCCCTTTACCCAGCATCCTCCTCTTCCTCTCCTGCTAGTTCCTCCCCCCAAACTCTGTTTCTCCTGCATTCAACACACACATTCCCTCTCTCTCTCTCTCTCTCTCTCTCTCTCTCTCTCTCTCTCTCTCTCTCTCTCTCTCTCTCTCTCTCGTCGCCTCAGGCTGCTAGTCAGGGTTAATTAGCGTTGAGTTGAACTGTGTTTAATGGTTAATATGGTTTCTTCCTGTGGCACCACTCCCGCCCCTCTGTATTCAGTGATTCAGTGTCTTATGTGGCCCTGCCAAGCCGTCAGGGCCAGAAACCTGCCTTCCTGGCCTTCCTGCCTACCTTCCTATTTGCCCGCCTGCTTGCTTTGGCTGTCTGTCACTTTGCCTACCTGCAGGGGGATGCCAACCATATGACAAAACCAGCGTGCACATCTCCCCCCCCATTTTCTCTTTCTCTCTAGGAAGCCAAATATAGAGGGGAGGAGTGGGAAGGAGGGGAGGGGTGGGGGCCCAGAGAAAGTGAGGTAGTACCATATAATAAGAAAGAGGTGAGAGATGGAGATGGAAAAGATGAGAGGTACAATATGTGAGGAGAGGAAGGGAGAAAGACAGTGTGATAGATCTGACAGGGACAGAGCGAGATTGAACACGGGGGAGAGATGAGAGATTGGGAAGGAGCTGGAAGGCAAGGCAGAGGAAATGCTGCCAGTACCTGTTATTCTGCTCTCTCTCTCGCTCTCTCTCTCTCTCTCGCTCTCGGTGAAGCGAGCGAGATGGTGTGCCATTGCTATGCTGCACCACACGGCAGCCCCGAGAGCAGGGCTGAAGTGGAAGGGAGTGGATGTGAAATTTTAATCACCTCTCTCAGTTTGTAATTTTAGTAGCCCCTCAATCAAAATCAAACGCGCTGCCAGCACTTTCAAGAGCGACCCGTTGGCGGGCTGCTTGCCTCGCCTGCTGCCGAGGGAATTAAAATAGAATAGCAGCTTACAATACAGCGGTGTGTGTGTGTGTGTGTGTGTGTGTGCATGTATCATTACATCCATTTGTAACATTATCTAGTCAATAAATGGCATATTTTTGTGCAGTTGCAACTCAGCCCCGTTGTTTACAGTTACATTACTGGATATCAGGATTGTATAAATGCCTTGTTATTGACCTGCTGTGTCTGATTATTAGCTCATGGAGTAATGCGATGCCATGTGGCTGTTTTTTTTGCAGAAGTTATCTGTCTCCTTGTTAGATGGCTAGAAAGACGGGTTACGTTATTGATCCCTGAGGGGGAAATGTGGTTGTCACACAGCAGCTTGTAAACACGGCATGCAGTACATGATCAGATGAGACAGGTGGAAGTTCAAGCCATAAAAAGGTGCCACGTGAATGCACATGCCTGAAATCAATGGCAACCAGCTGAGCAGCTTTCCATCCATAACCATGAGGTAGTGACTGCAGCCTACAGCCTGGTGGTGTGAAAGTGGTAGCCAATTGGACCAGTAATACCAGTCATTAAATATTTCTATTGTTGTATTGTCTCCCATGCAGCCGGGGTACGTGAAGCTGTCGAAGCCGGTAGCCCTGTGGACCCAGCAGGACGTGTGCAAATGGCTGAAGAAACACTGTCCCAATCAGCACCAGATCTACAGCGATTCCTTCAAACAGCACGACATCACAGGTACCGCTCAGCGTCCACACTGACACGTACAGGTGGTAGGACTTTACGAGCAATTCCTCTCGGAGTAAAACAGCAAGAACTGCAATTGTGCAACATAGAAAAAGTGGAATTTATAGCTGCAGTCATTATGGTCATTATTTAATATATTATAGAGGAATAACCTTACAAAGTCTTTATCTAAACCTCAAATCTTAACGAGAACATGCAAAACAATATGATTTAATTGGTTTATTTAACAAATCTAAAAGACATCCCTGTGTGAAATATGTGAACTCCTTCAGGAAATAAGTTGTGGCACCTCCATTATCGGCGATGACGTGGAGTTAGCGTCTCCTATAGCCACTGATCAGTCTCTGGCAGCTTCCTTGAGAGATTTTCCACCACTCCTCCTTGCAGACCTCGGACAAATCAGTGACGTCAGATGCAGCGATGGAGGCTTGTAGATCTCCAGATGTTGTTCTTGGGTTGTTTTTTTTACTAGTTTTAATATTTTTCTTGACGATATTTCAGGAGGACGTCCACTTCTTCTTGATATGACTTTCTAACGTTCCCCAGACTGATGCACACTGAGGTATCCTTAGATCGCGACGTAGTGTTTTCTTTACACCCAACAGAACAGGTTTCCCATCTGTATTTATGTGAGTGCCACACAAACTCCTCCCCAAAGATCTGACCTTTGATTGGTTAACTTCATACCCAATTATTTACCTGCCTGATTCTTCTTACCTACTTGATTTAACTAATGCAAGAGGAGGTTCACTTATCTTTTCACCTGCATTCATTAAGAAAAGGCTCGTTTTGATTAAATCAGGATCGCATGGTAAAAATGCACAAATTAATTCCACAAGGAGTTCACAACATCACCTAGCGGAAAAAAGGAGAAGCCTAGTGATGAAGAGAAATGCCAAGCAGAGCCAATTAAGATGAAGCATCACAAGCTACATTTTTGGAAAATTCAGTTGACACTCTCAGCCCCGGCAATTTACAATAACATGAGAGTCGGCGTCACGTTAGTCACCAAGAGCAATAATTTGTCTTGTCAATACACAGGAGTTTGTTTTGGTGGCGTTGGTGCAGAAACATCAACAGCTTACAGAGCAGCACATTTATGCACCGGCACGTCGTACGGTGACAGCGGGACATCACCTCCAGTCAAACAGGAAGTTTGTGTGTTACTCCTGTGCAGTACATCACCAGCTATCACCTTTTGTAAGCTGCTTTGGATAAAAACGTCTGCTAAATGACATTACAATCATCATCTGGAAACGTGGCATACAAGTGGGTAAACATGTTACAAATGATGTTCAATCATCATCATATAAAATGCATATACAAAGCTGCTAGATCTACTGTACATCAGCGCTGCAGAGTATCCTTGGAGCGACTCAGCGACTCCCTCTCTGTCTTAGAGGACGGCCACATTTGTCATCTCGCTCTCGGCGAAGCCAGATCTCATTCATAACATCCCAGGTGCGCTCTGCACCCACTGTCTGCCGCCTGCCGCCTCGCCACCCGGCCCTCCCGTCTGTCCCGCTCCTCTCCTCCCACCGTCGGCGTCACCGGTGACAACGGTTGCCACGTCAATCATCTCCCTAACGAGGCCCTCAAGGTCACCCCGGCGCTAACGACGCTCTCGCCGCCGTAACGACAGGATGCCGGTTAATTGCCGTGCACTCTACACTCTCAGAGCACGGCTGATCACGTTAATGTTTATTTGTTGCTTGCCGAGGACCTCCCCGACTCGGCGACTCGCCTGGCTTGATGAATCGCTTCGCGACGATGATGACTGGCATAATGTCTCACTTTCCCCGTTTTACCCAATGAGGCACTTTGATTGTTATATGTTTGCACGGAGGGTGTCGAGGTTTAGCACCGCCCATTAAATGGTCTGTAACCTACTCTGGTTGCACGTGTTCCTCCAGCAGCACACAGGTCCGTTGTAAAACACTGCTACTATTTGGACCATCCCCAAGAACACTCGGTTGACTAGTGACTTGAAAGACATCACAGTTTTGTCTCACGATACACAAACTTGGCTCTGTGTACCATTAGAATTAAGTACTGCAGTACTAATGCAGAGTAAATGCAGGATGAATGCATGAAAAAAGGACTTCTACAATAGCTGCCGCTGAAAGCACACCTTTTAGCACACAATGTAATACAATGGGCGATGTTTGTAATTGGATAAAAAGACTCGTGTTAAGTGCGGCGGGGAGTGTTTTACCACTCGTGTAAAAATCCGGTCATTCATTTGGTAGAAATTTCTCACGAAGGGCGGCGTGTAAGCAAGCTAAATGAATCCAACTTTAATATGAAACAGTTCAGTGTTCCTGACGAGCCTAATGCACTCGGCGGCAGTTTGGTAATAAATTGCATTTTCAGCGATTAAAAAAAAACAGGAACTCGGCTTCCTAATGGTGTATTAACTTGAGTTTGGTGTTGAGGTGTAATGGTGTTACAGGAAGAGTCAAGGAAGGGTTAACTAAACACACACACACACACACACACACACCTCACTACCAGCCCAATTAGGGGATAATGACATGCACAAAACATGCAGTAATCCAGTTTGTCTTGGCGCAGTGTTAATTAACAGAGCCCAATTAAAACAGGCCATACCAGTTGAGCTCACCCAGCAATTTGCATCCCAATCAATCTTTTGAAATTTCATGCAGATTTTTTTATTTATTTTTTTTCCCCCCGACTCCTTCCTCTCTCTGCTCCGTTAGAGTAAACAAGGGGAAAACAAATGATGAATGGAATATTGTTTGGGGGGAGAAAACAGTCATGCGAAGACAAACAAACAGTGAGTATGAATACATTCATAAGTGCGTGCAGCCGTGCAACCGAGAATATCTATTTATTCAACGTGCCTGTCATACATTAGCTGCGACTGAACATTGGAAAGTGTGTGTGTGTGTGTTTTCTCCGTGTTGCCAGTGTATCATGGATTTCCCCGCGCTGTATCATTTCTTCACCGTGTTTTCCGTCTATTCCATCTGTAACACAACCCCTCGGCCCTTTCAGCTGCCAGCAGCACTCCATCTCACTTGTTTTAGCTCCGGCATAGTCCTCCCCTTCACAAAGTAGCAAATCAATAAACAGTCTCTATCCCGGGCATATTTATGTCCTCGCTCCTTTGACACAGACGGCATGGAGGGAAATGTATTTTTCTACTGCGTATCAGAGTCTGCTGCAACGTTTTAACATTGAATGACTTCAGTATGCAGCAGCTGCCTCTCTGCCAGGCTCCTCCAACCTCGGCCAAAGAAATCAATGTTTCCCATCCTCCCCCCTCCTCCAGCCTATACTGCCAAGAATCCCCCACCCTCCTCCTCCACCATCCTCCTCACCTCCCGCTCCCAACGGAGACAGCCCTGAGTTTGACTTTAACACAAAGCTGTCATTAAAAATGCATTAAAGCATATTAAGGCGTAATTAAATATTAGTCCCTAATCCGGTGTAATTACAAGGACAAAACTCTTTCTGTGAGAGACGAGCAGGGCACGGCAAATGAGTTAAATACACATTTGCCGATACCGTGGACGTAATCAGCGAGGAAGGTGTGGTGATGTATGTAATCAAAGGGAGGGAGGGAGGGAGGGAGAGAAAGATGGGGGCGGGCGACGTGGAAAAATCATCGAATCAGAACGTGGAAATTCAAAAAGCCTCTCCGAAGGCACACAAAGATGAGAATTAGCTGCAGCTGTAGAGGCTGGCCCAGCTAGCGTCCCAGTCATCCAGCCATCCAGCCAGCAGTCTAGACAGTTAGCCGAATTTGGAAATTGCGATGTTGGTCTTGATAAAAATAGCAGCGACGGCGGCGCGTGGAGAGGGACCTGCTGAGCTGCCTCCATCCATCTGTGAGGCCGGTCCTCCGCACAAAGGAATACACGGATAAATGAATAGCCCGCCTCGTGAAATCCAGTGATGTATGGTGTCATAAGGCCTCGCTGTGAATTAATATCCTGTAATATTAGCGGTTTAATGAAGGGTGGCCCGGATCCAGCAGCTCACACTACGCCAGTTCAGTTCTTTAAAGGTCTGAGCTCAACCCCCTCTGGTTGCCAGATCCATCATCTTTCCACTCAGAAAATCACAGCAGCTCTGTGTAGCTCTGACCATGATCCTCCCGTCCCCCCGGTAGGTCTCACACAGGGTAGCTAATGTATATTTGATGAGGCACGGAGAAAAAAAAGGATGAAAGGTGAAAAAAACGCCATTTTAAAAAACCTAGGCCTAGGAACCGCGGGGCAAAGGGGCCTAAACAGCACTTGAGAGAGATGAGACGATGAATCCTGCAGGCATCGCGGACCTCCGTCGTAAAATGTGCTGATGTATCACGTAGGAGCAGATGTACGGCGAACGAGTCAAAGGGGGCCGACGTGGCCGGCTTTCAACCCGCTGGCTGTGAAACGGCTCCGCTGGCGGCCGTTGTGTTGTGTTTTCCAGAAAGGACACTTGAACCGCTCGCTCGTTGACAAGCCGTCTGGGGGGCCGTTGGCTACAGAGACAGAAGGAATCATGGTTAATGATGCCATTGGCAAGGTGACTTTATAGCATCGTGTAATACTATATAATGAATTATATTCAGCCGATTGCATGTTTAGGAATTTTCTTGCATGTTTTTCCATCTGCAGTTTGGCAGTTTTAGCCTACAGAAGGGCAATTAAATAGACAGAGCAGTCTACTGTGGATCATTGACCTGTATTCTGATCATATATAATAGAAGAACTTTATCTTTATATTCTTCTCGTTATCACATCTTATTCTCATCTCCTCCAACCGCTGTCGGACTTTGTCATTATTATGAGAAAGAAAGTAAAGCTTGGAGAGAAAGACCTGTCAAGAAGAGAGATGATTCACCTCATTACAGCCGGAGTAGTTAGGATGTCCCCCGTGATGATCACAGCAAGACAATTAGAGATTGAGCTGAAGACGACCGATCTCATAGCCATAGGCATGTCAGCCCATCAAACTAATCTCCTCACTCTGTGCTGGACGTGTCCCACTAGTCACACGTACGATCACAAGCTTGTCAACCTGGTAGGTAAAATGAGGCGAGCCTGGTCTTCGATGGGCCTTCACTTTGTGCTTTTGCAGAACTCACACTTCGCTGTTCTAGCTCCTTTGCACCCCCAAGGCTTTTAGACGATAGGAAGGATTTCAGTGATGATCACCTGTTTAGGTCTGCATCCAAAAAGCATTCAGAGCACATGTCTTGTCTTTCCCCTTGATACACGTGTTGGTATGATGACTTCTTATTTAATCAGAGGGAGCGATGTGTTGAGGCTTGGCTGAGAGGCTCCCACCGCAACCTTGGCACGTAATCGCCTCGCCACCGACAAGCGTGTGAATGTAATTCACTGTGATCTCCTGCACCTGCGACAGGTAGTCATCCATAGCGGGTTGGTTCAGGCTCAAGATCTGTAGCAACCCCTATAGTGATTGGTGCAGTGATCGCAATAATCCATAGTGATTTCCCACAAGCATCAGTGTCCCAGTGAAGTGTCCACAGGTTGAGGTACGGTGTAATTGAGATAGATCAGTGATGGTTAAATCAGCACGGGGGCTACTGCTGCTGACAGTGGGGGATTGAGGCGGCTTGCTTGTGTGTGTGTGTGTGTGTGTGTGTGTGTGTGTGTGTGTGTGGCCCCGCTTTATTACTTAAGATAAACCTTGTCCTCTCTAAGATTACAGCTGGCCTCTTTTCCTACAGTCAGGAATAGCATTAGCATCTGATCACAGGAGCTCAGTGGCTGTTTGGCTGCAAGCGACTCGGTGACTGACAACCAGTCACATGCACATTAAAGACTGTAACCTGCGCCAAGTCAAAGTGAATACCAGCGTAGTTACACCGAGTGGTTTTCATGCCCAGTGTTACTACTTCCTGTCAACGTATTATACTATTATCCCTCACCGGCTCTTGAGGGGGGGAATCCTTGTTGCTGTGCATGTTGGGAGTGTAGTTAACCAGCTGCGGCTCGGTGACATTCACCCCCAGAGGACACACACACACACACACACACACACACAGCTGTGCAGGAGATTTGATATGTGTGTGACTGGTGTGGAAGATTTACCTGAGGAGAAGAAGAAGTTACAGAACACATCCTCTCTCTCTCTCTCTGCATCTGCGGTTTCTCCCAGCACAGCTGCCACAACATGTCAGCGTTGAAAAAAAAGTGTCATTTTTGGAGCTGGGTCGTGAACTGGAGGGAGACCGGGGGGGTGAATTCACTGCCTCTGCACTCCTGTCCTCACTCGTGGCCGCCCCACACATGCAGCTCTGACTAGCATGGTGTTTTTTTGCTCCACGTGCAAAGATGTAAGATCAGTACTCCCAGTTTACACATGCTTTTATATCTAATGTGTGTGTGTGTGTGTGTGTGTGTGTGTGTGCTGGTGCACTTTAAGCTCCCATTCATCAAAGCCGTGGTTGACTGTGCCAGCCTATAGCTCGAGATTAATCTGCCCCCAGCGCCGCACCGAGGGGGGCCGGCTCTCCCACCACTCATTCATCTAATTCCCAGGGACAATGTGTGTGTGTGCATCAGTGTGTTTGTGCATGTGTGGAAACATGTGTGCCACATATGTGTGTACCTCCAACGGTATATGCTCGATACAACCCGCAGATCATAAATGCATTAGTATTGTTGCAGCGTGCCCCCTATCGCTAATAAAATACAGATTCTTGAGATGTGAGGGAGGTGGGAGGAAGACGGGGAGAGCTACAGGTAACTGCCAGAATAAAGGAAGTAGCTGAGTGAAGGAGCGCATTTTCCCAGCAGCCACTCAACCCCTTACAGGATGAGGTGCAGAAATTATTTACCTCGTTGCAAGAGGTAGATAAGTAGCGTAGTGCGGTAGAAAGAATGACAGTAGGAGAGGGAGAGAGAGAGATGGGTTGAGGCTGTTGAGGTATTTAGGTGGGTAAGCAGCCAGGCAGGACGTCGGGTGAGAAAAGGGCCAGGCTTTTAAAAAAAAAGTAAGGAAAAGTAATGCCATCAGCCGTCAAGAGGAAAAGAGATTCTGCGAGAGAGTTAATCCAATCAATACTGTGCAAGCGAAGAGGGCTGCAGTACCTTAAATTATTTTCTCAGTCAATTGGCCAAAGATAAGTGGATGGAGGGGATTGAGTGAAAAGGAGCTTTGTTCCCATCATGGACAAGGACAAGAGAGGAGATGAAATGATTACACACACATTCAGAAATAGATGCCTGGTTTAACTCTCCCCCCCCCCCCCCCCCTACAACGAAGGCGTGAGTCAGTGAGAGTGTGTGTGTGTGTGTGTGTGTGTGTGTGTGTGTGTGTCCAACACCAGCTGGACATAGTATTTAGTTTGTACCACTGCGCAGCCCAGTCCTGGTCCTTTACCGTCTTCTACACCTTCTACGAATGCCCGTCACTCTCTTCTCTTCCTCTTTAATTTCTCTCTCCCTCCTCTCCTCCTCCTCCTCCTCCTCCTCCTCCTCCACGCGGCCACGCTACACTGCTCGGTGTATTAATTGTGGTTTGAAAAAAATTCCCAGCTGAGGCTCGGTGGGATTGTCGAAGCCAATGACTCAGAACTGCAGCAGGGCGAGAGAGTGAGAGCTCGGACTCCTCGCGGCGGTGGTACCAATCCGCCGGGGCCGACGACCGGAAGGAGCGGCACTCCTTCGGCACCCACCCGGGATAGAAATGGGCAGCTTGTTCACAGTCATCAGCGAGCCTCTCATCTCCCGGGCGTCCGCAGCACGCTACCTGCCCGCATCAATACACCTTTCTTCTTGAGCTGTTAGAAGAAATTGGGCCTGATTTGTCGACACCTCCTGAGGGTTTCAAGCGTTTCCGATGTGCTGCAAGTCTTGGTCCAGACTCATTCAGTAAATTAATTACGGTCTAAAATTGTTTCCGTGTGAATTTCTTGATGGTTTGATAAATAAAGATGTAAAGATCAACTGTTCATCTCCTGATTACAGTGCTGCGCTGCGTCTCTGGTATGTGTGCTGGTGTTTTTAAGATAGATAATACTGAAGCGCCGGGGAAAGTGAACCTCTGTTGCCATGCCGATCTATCTTTGGTTACATGATGAAGGCGCCAAGTGATGGTTGGTCAATATTTATAGACCCATAACAGCACGCTTTTTTTGTGTACATCGGTTTTCTCTGTCACTTTTGTCTGCAGCAGTCTTTGTCTTCTCCCCACCCACATTCTGCCTCCGTCTCACCGATCTCCGTCTTTAATATTCTTTCTCACTTCTGAGCCTTTGTGACGCCGGTTAGCTCCCCAGTGTTTATGTAATGGGTACTTTCAAAGCCATTTTTGTGTTGGAGCGCCTTAACTACGTTTGGCATTTTACCCCCATCTGGCCTTAGTGCCGCGCAAAGAGCTCCTTTTGTTAAGGAAAATAAAGAAAATTGGTCTAACACAGTCAACTTTATACCATTAACACTTAAGGGTACTTAGCGTCTGCAACTACTCCCCTTTGTGCTGTGGTAGCAAAGTGGTAGCACGAGGCTCGGCGGGTCCTGAAGGATCCACAATAAATCTCAAAAACAAGTCAATAGACATGAAATTAGAAAGTCCGCCATTCTCTTCTCTGTTGTGGCGGCGGTGTTTAAAAAAAGATCATTGAATAAGAGCAAGGGTGCCACTTCAAAAATCAAAATCCGATTGTAATCTTGTGTGAGTAATGACTGCCGTTGCTGTTTTTTTGAGAGAGAGAGAGAGAGAGAGAGAGAGAAACTATCTTTCATTAAGGCAAAAGAGCGAGGGGAGCCGCGGGGGTCCGAGCTAATGCTTAGTAATTACTACGAATTACCTTGCTATGCGCTCACCGTCCCGCCGTCCCACGTGTTATAAAGGCATTCCTAACGAGCGTTATTAATCAGACCCGATTTGCCTTTTATCAGCAGCCCAGATCCCACTCACAGGAAATGATCGCACGATTAAAATGAGGGATTTGATACGAGGATTTGAAATTAAGGATGAGCAACGAGGGGGGATATTTGCTTGGGGGGGGATACACTGACAATTATGTGAAACATGTGCCGTGTGTTAGCAAAAACAGCTTTGAATTTAGAGCATTGAGTTGAACAACAGCCAGACTATATAACATATTATACAGGTGAAACGATGCAGGCACCCCTTGGGCCAGCCGGTACCAAAGTGCATCGTCCCTCCAGGTTTTGTCAAAATCAGACCAGTGGTGGCTGAGATGGAAGATGGAAGATTTCATCATCATGGGGGACAAAGATTGACAGCATGAAGTTTTTATGTCAGCAAGAATGTTGCAGCCTTTAAAACCTACATAAATGCATTGTCGATATCCTATAACAGTATCACAAATTACCCTCTTCTTCCTTCCTTCCTTCCTTCCTTGTCCCCTTCACCCCTTACCCTCTGCTTCTGGCTGTCCAGGCCGGGCTCTGATGAGATTGACGGACAGGAAGCTGGAGCGAATGGGCATCATGCAAGAAGCCCAGAGGCAGCACATCCTGCAGCAGGTCCTCCAGCTCCGCGTCCGGGAGGAAGTCAGGACCCTTCAACTACTCACACAAGGTAGGCCTTTTTTCCGGCAGAGCCCCGTTAAATCCGATCCAGCATAAAACACACTTACTCACGGTACACATTTTTCACCGTAGCTGTTGTTAATTTCATACGGGGATGGAATTTTCTCACGCAAGCCTCTCGTCTCCTGAGGCAGGTCGATCACAGTATCCCCCTCTCCCTGACGACAATTTCACTTTCACAATCTCTTCGCTTGGCGTCTCACATTGTGATAAATCATCAAAGCATCCAGTGCACCACCACCACCGCATCTATGTGCGGCGGCGCCAGCTGTTGTCATGGAAATCGCTGCATGTTTTTAAACGCTGCACTCGGCAAAGATTTTCGTACACCGGAATACATCCATCTTGTCAGCCTAAATACAAAGCGGGGCCGCAAACAGAAGAGCGTGCCCCCGGAGTATTTAAACTATAAATGAAACCATGACAACGTAAGAGTGGGATGAATTCACACCGGTTTACATTATTACCACTGTTGAATTTCACCGTAACACCATGGGACACACATAGTTCATTCAGCGCTCCACTGTTATTATATATAATCATACAGAATTTCCCCCGTAACAAACAGGCCGCCGTTATCCTCCAGCAGTTTCACCCAGAACATTAATCATCATTAATCAACACCTCATTTCTGTGGTTTCTAGACGACTAGTATTTGGGCATCTCGACGCCTGTAATTTATCCTCCGTGGCATGTCTCAGAATAACAGCCAATCACCACTCTCTCACCACTTCCTCCTTCTCTCCCAGTGATTCTCAGCAGCTCATGTCTCTCCCTCAGCAGTTCTAGCTGCGACACTCCCCCCCCCATCAGCACTACCGGCAGCCATCCACATCGCCATCGCTCCCATCAACAACTGTCTAACAGGGCTTCGCCAGAGGGCCCCGGGAAACAAATCTTAGTCACTCAGCGAAATTCGTAGAAAACATTTGGAGTGTAATAAAGGAGCTTCTTTCCCCCCTCGCTCCGTTACTATTTCGGTCCCCCTTTTCTACGCTCATCCTCTCCTCCTCCTCCTCTCCAACGCCTGTCCTCGCCTCTCCTTCGCCTCTGTAGTGATGATATGGGAGGCGACAGCCCACCAGCCTTGGCAGAGACAGGCCTCTAGCCTCAGCAGGATGCAGCCTGTTAGTGGAGCCTGTCTGGGCCTCGGGGAGAAAGGACAGAGGGACAGCAAAGATTGAAAGGGGATGGGGAGGAGATGGAGGGGATGGGGAGGGGAGGGGAGAGAGTAGATGGATCGAGTGAGAGAAACATGTAGAGGTAGAGAGAGAGAGGTGTTAAGCCAAGGGAAGAGGGGGTGTAGTGGAGGGTAAACCCACCCAAACTCTCTTAACACACCTTTTTATTTACCCCTTTTTAAAGGTCCCATATTATGGAAAACGGTTTATTCCTGGCGCTTATACATGTTCCACAGGAAATTACTTCCCTAAGCAGCTGAGAAAATTTGAAATCTGGAAGTCAACCCGTTTTTCTGTGTTTTCCTTTTTCCCAAAACGGTGCCAAAGATAGGAGAAAAACAGACCGTTTCAGAAAATGGTTCCTTTGGACATCATAAGGTGCAAATCCAGCCCCTCTCAGAGCATGCCCACGCCCAGTTGAACAACCAATCCCATTTACGTCGTCGCAAAATGCAGCTCACGGCAGCGCCGCAAGCCGTTGCTTATGGTGCATTCCATTGTACTCGGAAATCGATAATTCCGAGTCGGTATTCCTAACTTCCAATCTAAATGTGTTCCAGTGCATCTGCTTGGGAAAACATAATCGCCCGCAGCAAACTCATGTTTGTATGGTAAGTCTCAGAATGTTACAAGCATCTAAACTCAACATCAACTACTACAGCGCCATTAGTGAAGAGAATCGGCGCATATCACATTCGGACGCCGTTTTTTCCGAGTACACTGGAATGCACCATTACTTTGCGACGACTGAAGCTAAAACAACAACATATCAGGAGATATATCAACTCCAGTTATTATTTTGTAGGATGCAGGCAGCAACATAGATCCCTGCACAGTCTCCCAACACGCGAAAATGCCAGGACAGAGTGGATTAATTTTATTTTTAACGGCAACGGCTACAGTTTTTTCTGTGTGTGATGATCAGTCCTCAGACTGCTTGAGCAACGGCAGGATTAGCATCTAAATTGAAGCTTAAAGATGGAGCAATTCATAAGGTACGTGACCCATCTGCAAAATTGGAATCTGTAAGTGTCACCATGTTTTGATTTAATTTACCAAATTAGTCTGGTTAGTATATTCACCGCTGGTTAGCTAACGAGCTAGCGGGGCTAGCCACGGGCTTGTTGGGCGTGGAAGAAGAGAGAAAACTAAAGCTGGAGTCATTAAAAGTAAAGTAAAGTAAAAGTAAAGTTATTGGTTGGAGTCAGGACTCATCTTAAAGTTATTTGTTGGGACCGGTGTCTGTTTTATAAGTCTGTCGAACGTGTCAGCCTTGGTAAACTTTAGCCACCATTAGTACAATCGCGTTTGGTTGTTTGGCTGCGCTGTTTGGATGCAAATAGATTGCATCCAATAATATATTGGCTAACTAGCTCAACAAAATTGTCAATCCTAGCTTGTCTGCAAGTTGTATTCAATAAGCTTATGGACATGAGCCATAAATAGACCGGCTACAGCAGAGAGTGTCGCTCACACACCCACATACACAAACACAAGGCACGAAAGTACAATATTACACAGAATTGTTATCATTGAGAAACTAAGTGGAACCGCTCAGCTGCCTCTTCCCATTCTGGGTCAGACTCCGGCTCAAACATGTACGGTCTCAGTGTTGGTTCTGGAGCGGCCGCCATGGTTATGGTAGATTTCTGCATCAAGCTTATTTGTTTACCTTGAGCAGCATGAGCGCTCTGCTCTCCGCCTCCGCCAGGCCATTGCGTGGAGGTTGTATGTAATGAGCACTGCTCTGATTGGCCGCCTCACGCCGTGAGTGAGGCGTGAGGCGGCCAATCAGAGCAGTGCTCATTACATACAACCTCCACGCCCTCAAAACAGCCTGTTCTTTACAATGGAGAAAATGAGAGACTGAAACACACACCACAGAAGCTGGTTTTAGGATTTTTTTTGATATAGACTTCACAAACGTCTTGTAAAGACCCCCAGGAACAGTTTAAATAGCCCAAAATGAGTACAATACCCCCCCTTTAAGGCTGACATACATTTTCTGAAAATATAAGTGAGGTTTTTTTTATATTGGTGGTTTATTTTTGCTTTATGATCATCATCAACTTGGCTATATATAGTTTACCCACCTTTGTATCGACTACTAGACGGTTTGTCCTCCAGGAGGAAGGAATTAGGAAACAGTGAGAAAAAGATAGAGGGAGAGGAGGAGAGAGAAGGAAAGAGGAAAGTATTTTCAGTCTCCAAAGCCTGTCGCTTCTGGAGTTGCTATTGGCAGGGAGTGAGAAAAGGGAAGGGGATGGATGGGGGAGAGTATTTCTAGGCCCAGGGCACACTTCCTAGAGCTGTTGCTTGCTAGAGGGTAATACAGGAAGGTGAGGGGGAGAGAGAGAAATTAAGTGAGAAGATGGTAGAGAGAGATGATGAGATGTCGGAGAGAGAGATGGAGAGAGCAGGTGATGAGAAGATAACGGGAGAGAGACAGAGAGAGAGAGAGAGAGAGGCGGTGAGAAGATGGAGAAGAGAGAGAGAGAGAGGTAGAGAGGCGGTGAGAAGATGGAGAAGAGAGAGAGAGTGGGGAGGGTGAGAAGAAGAGGTGAGAAAAGGAAGTCCTCGTCCCTCTCCAGTCTGATGGAAGATGAAACAGAGGCCGAAGCAGACAGGACTGGCAGGTCTATCTGCGGGGGTGGGGTGGGGGGGGTGTGTGGTTGGGGGGGTGGGGTGCGGGGGTGGGGGGGGGTATTATATAGATATAGATATATATAGGTGCATGATAAAGGGAGGCGGGAGTGAAGAAGAGAAATGGGTACACCATACAGAGAGAGTAACATGATAGAGAACGAGGGAGCAGGGTACTCCGCAGAGAGAACGAGATACACTATACATGCAGAGAGAGAGAGAGAGAGCAGGAGAGAGAGAGAGAGAGATGGAGGGAGCGAGGTACACAATAGAGAGAAAGGAGAGGGCGCCGGCGAGAGAGACCGCGGCGTTGTAATTACTGCAGTGTACCCAGACAGAATTAGCCAGACGGACAGTGATTAACCTTTAAGGCTTGCCAGGCCACGGGAGGAAAATAATTAGATTTCCTCTCTCTCGCTCTCGCTCTCGCTCTCGCTCTCTCTCTCCACGCCACGGGGAACGGTGGAGAGAGTGGAGGCTCATCCCTTATCGCTTACAGTCAACACAGACTGACTTAGGCACTCCAAATAGACAGCGATACCCAAACAACAGCAGCAAGCCTCAAGAGTGGCGAGGCTATCTGGCTCGGTGGAGTGGGTCGGCTGACCCTGCAGGCACTCTGGGCGCAGTGCATGCTGGGTAGCAAAGGAATGGTCAAACTGCCTTGGAAACTACATGCTGTCCACCGGTTTAGACAAAGTCAGTTCCTTGCATGTTACTTTAAATTACCTGAAACAAACACGAACACACATATTTATACTCCATCTAAGATAAGACTCATTTTTCTGGGTTCACACAGATAACACAAGCAAGACCTTGGTTTTGACAGTTAATAGTAATACTAGTTTTTACTTGTGGAGCACAAAACACAGGTAACAATGTGCTTTGCAGAGGAGTAAATAAAAACAAAAGATAAAATCAACAAATTAGTTTCATGTCAAGACACAAAAAGCTAGTAAAACATGAAAAGGGAGACGTTTAATAAAGGATCTTAGTGAGTTTTAGAAGTGATTTTAGTGACGAGACCAAAGTCTTCGATCTCGACTTTTAGACACCTGGCTCAAGATCGCTGTGTGGTAGAAGTTGCTGGTTTGACACCCTTTTCACATCTTAGCCTGTCGGAGGGACTTAGGTGTTCATTGCACGCTTTATATTTATCCTTTAATATCTGTATCCATGGAAACAAACAAAAGGTCTTTTGAACACCTGAGGAAAAAAATGCGCAGTGCAGGGTGTTATGGAACCATCTGTCTTTCCTCCGGTAAACAAAATGAGTTATTCCCTCTTATTAACCTCTTCTGACGGTTCAAGAAGAGGAAATGTGAGAAATTTGAAAAAGGGAGAATGAGAACGGTATGATTAATTATGTTGTTTTCTTTTAAACAGTCATGTGTAAAAGCCACTGAATCTCTCTTAATTGTCTTTTAATACAACGATTGGAAAGTTAAGCTGTTGCATTTCTCCCCTCCTCAAAAAAAAGTCTCATTTTTCCTGTACTTCTGTATTCAATTTCATGCCTATAACCATTTCAGTTTTCCACTAACATTCCCGTACCAGTAAACATGCCATCACTCTTAAAGAAACTTGAATTATGCAGCTGACAGAGTTTTCATGAAAGCGATTTTCTGAGTATACAGTGCTAATCTTTGACTATAGACACAGCCTTGCTCCGTATGATGCATTCACCGTTACAGAGTCTCATTTATAAGAAAAAAAAGAAAAGAAAAGTTGGCCTCGAAAGAAATTAGACACAGATGCTTCACAGTCTCACTTTACTTTGTGCATTTCAACCCGTTAACGTCTTCAGGAATTTGCTTTCATGCATTTGGGAGAAGTTTGTGGTTTGCTTCATTCCATAATTACATTTTGTACTTTTAGCGCTATATTTCTATTACAGATGCATGTGGGCCATTTTTGCTGACTTCAGCACTTTTGACAATAAAACATAGAATAGAGACCTATGGTATACTATGTTGTACAGCAGAATCACTCATTAAAAGTTCCAGTGAGCACACAGCTCTTGTCTTAATGGAAAATGTGTTCTTGGAGGGCCCAGGGTTCGGACCTAATGTAGGGCCAAATTATGTAGTTGTTATGATAGCCTCCCAAAGGAGCAGTATGTGAAGGAAGCTTGCTGTTACTAGACCTTGGTTCCTTTTGCTCCAAGCACCTTATTGAATTATCTCTCTTTGCTCCAGGGCTTCATACAGGAAGTCTCTTCATTCAGAGATCTCATGTTTATCTTCATCAAGTGTCCTTGCTCCATGGCATCAACTAGTTTGCTGTCTAAAGTGTGCTGGCTGAGCAAGTACTGAGCAAGTACAAATAAATGCTTGAAAATGCACATAAGTGGGGTCCACATTTAATTTCATTTTAACCTGTGAGCATGTTAATATAGTTAGAATCAGTGACAGCGCTTCATTTAACAGTCCTCCAACTAGCAGCTACACCATTATCTCTAAACAGAGACGGCTAGCATTGCTAGCAAGTTAGCTGAGCCCCCACAAGTACCCACATGGCCTGTGTGTGTCTACAGGTTTCCTTGTTCCACCTCACTTCCCTGTCTTCTTGGAGATCCTAGGTTTAGATGAATCTATACTCCATGGGTCTGTAGAATACACCCTGAAAGTTGTCTTGTAGATCTTCTCTAAAACTTGTTTCTACGGGGTCTTTAGTGGAGGGAGGTCTGTTCCACTTGCCCCCTTTTGAGTGAACAGAGTGTCTTTGCTCCAGAGTCTTTACTGAATTGGGTCACTCTCTACGCTTAAGGAGCCCTGGGTGACTACTGTCCTTCCTTTGGGCTTTTAGGCTTTTTAGTGAATAGGATGTCTTGCTCCAGTGTGAGGGGAGCTGAGAGCTCTCATTATCCAAGTGCTTGGCAAGATCCTGCCCTCTGTGGAGGCACTTCCTCCTTAAACCTCCCTCGACTCCCTCCATCCACCCTCCCCCCTCTCTCTCTCTCTCTTTTCTCACTCTCTCCCCCCTGAAGGCAAGGTCAAATTAATTCTTTTTCATAATTTCCTGTCAGTGAGATTCCCCCCTCAGAGACTCCATCCGCGCCTCAATACCTTAAAGATGTGATTAAGGTGAGGACAGAGTGAATGCCTGTGCCTTATAAAGTGAATCATTTTCCCCCTTGCCCATATAGATATATAACTAAGCGGCATGGTCCTATCACACTTAATAAAGTCTGCCCCGATTTTCATTTTCGCTCTTCTTTGAACGTGAACACAATGTGGACGCCTTAGGTGACACTGCACATTAGGCACTAATACGGGCTCATACCCACAAAGGATATGTCATTTAGCAAGCAAATGGCTTCACCGCTCAGATGACACCGTCTGCCCTAACCTAGCTCATTAGCACCGTGGGTCTCTGAAGGTCTCAAAGCCTGAGCGGCGAAAAACTCACAATATAACCGCAGACCTCAGCCTCTAATAATGTTATGAAATACAGAGAGTAATTGCATCTCCCATTGTGAAAGCAAAGGCGCCATTCATTAAGCCATGAATCAAGACTGGCCTCAATAATGAAGGTAGATCAGACGCCCCGTAGCTGATATGGCATTCATTCAATCTGGAAATGTAGCCTAGGTGTTTTTGAAACGAGGAAAGAAAGAGAATGTGGAAAACTAGCGTGGCATATTGAAAAGGATACCACCCCACTTTTTTTTTTTCCTATTACTTCAAGCTATAATTCTCCTCGACAGGCAGCGAACACTCCCTACTCAGTGTCCCAATTACAGACTTTTTGCCTCACTCACAAACACTTCTTACTGGACTGCCAGGCGGCCATTTTCTTTTTTTTTTGTCTGTGTAGGAAAAAGGAGCAGAAAGGGGAGTTCAGGAACGTCAAGGTTAAGCGAAGCACATTTCATCTAGTTTTACCCAGGGAGAAGCGGGGAATACATGAATACAACAAACCCAACTCTTACCTCCAACTCTCTCAAGGACAACCGGAGCCCGGACGCGGCCGAGCGTGAACAACAATGTGCAGATCTCTTAATAAAGCCGAGGGAAAGAGGGCACTGCTGGAATTCAAAAGATGAAGGGAAGCAGAGAGAGAAGGGAAAGGGATGAAGAGAGACAGAAAGAGAAAGAAATGGAAAGAGAAGGTGCACAGGTGAAATAGCCCGAGGTGCGGCACCAGTGTGCTGTAGTCATACGTGACATGTTGTGTGTATGTGCTCGCTGTGCCTGACCCCCCGTGACCCCTGGCATGAGAAAACAGATTGCTCTGACAGATCCGCTGACATCACACGAGGTGATCTGCTCCTTTTTTTTTTACCCGAGTTACTCCAGAGAGTCCTCGGGTGCCAGATGTCCAGCATGGTTTGAAGCATTAGCTTTTTGTGCTGTAATAGGTTGTGTTGCCATTGAGGGAAATTTTGCAGAGAGCCTAGTCCACCGACACGTTTGTATAGATGTGATCTTGTGCCACAAAGCCTCTGCAGAGTCTGGAGTCAATAATGTGAACCTAATGGAGTTCGTGCATCTTTCAGAAATGAACTTTTCAAACGGTATCTTGGCGAGGAAATCGCGGCCTGAACTTTATAACAAAAGTGACCCCGCTGCTCGGTGAAACCCGAGCGCTCGATAGTTTGTTCTCTCATGCCTTTTTAAAATCAGAGGTCGCGGTCTAAGCTATCGCTGCGCAAAGCCACATCCATCAGTTCATAGTGAAACGAGGAGCCATTAAAAAGCCATTGCATCAGTCGGCTGGCAGTTCGGCTGGTTCCACCGAGTCTGACGCCGTTCTCCTGACCACCTCCGGACATTCAGGAGCCCAGACGGCATTGGACAGACCAGACTCCTCCTGAGCGCACGCCTTCAGCTTCCCAGCAACCGCTCATGATCTTACCAACCCTGGATCAATAACACTAGGACACTTACTGTACTCCGAGACCAGCCATTACCCCGTAAACATTACTCTAGCACCGGCTCCAGACCTATACTGTATGTGAATGTAATGGAGAGGAAGAAAATGGCACTCGAGGAGCCGTTTGGCTGTTCGTTGCGGGGGGCCGACCCTAATGCAGTTGAGGTGGTGTGGCGGTAAGCCTATCGTTTAATGCAGTATCAAGCCTGCAACAGAGACTGCAATGTGTTAATATTTCCTCCTCGTTTTTCTGTTGTTGTGTGACGTTAATTAAATCACTTATAATAAGGTAACTACTCACAAACACAAACACATTTATTTACATTGCAAGTATTATTATTTTTAAATCAGTTCATACGTCAACTTCAGTTTTCTCCTCTTCCATAATAAACATCTAACTTGACATCCATACTGTCTGCTTCAGTACAATTTAATAAGGGTTTCTGAAGTGATTTTCAAACCATGGTGGGTGGAGAATGCAGTAAAAAATGACAATTATTTCTTAAAAACCACCACAAAGCACCGATGATGTTTTGCTTAAAGGTGCATCAAGTAAATTTCTTACTATCCCATAGCACAAAATAACCATCATATATCTGCAGACGGTGCCGGTGTTGCAACACCAGTTCTGTTCTCAGGCCAAAAAAAGCAAATGACAAAGCAGTATTACCTTGCATTGTGATATATCACCTCTTATGTTGCATCTCTGCTCTAATGAACCAGCTAGCTCGTTCTGTTGCGCTAATGTGACTTGTGTACTTCTGTCCATAAGCTGTGCCAGAGAGGTGTCACAAATAGAGGTCGATAAAAAACATAATTTACTGTAAATGAGATAAATAAGTGAAATAAACATGAAATGTGTCTATTTGTTTGGGCTGGACAATCATAGGGTGAAAGACTACAGCACAGAGCTACTAAACTAGTGCATGAAGCAGGTTACTTCTTTATATTACTGTATGTTGCTAGCGGCATCTTTAAGTTGAGCATTCTTTAGTTACCTTGTAAGCTATCTCTGTCTGTGTGGATGTCAAGCAGACGTAACCAGCTAACCTGAAAGCCAGGAGCAAAGAGCGATGGACATAAAAAGATTCATCGTCTCAGCTCAGGACACATTAGCACGTCACCACAGAGGCATAGAGGAGATCGTAAAAGGAGAGTGAGAGAAAGATGGAGAGAGGGAAAAAAAGAGAGAGAGAGGGATACCAAGGACATTTTGAGGGAAATGGGGTGCAACGAGTAGGTACATAAAAGGAAATGATGTATAATATGCCAGTCCTGGATCGCGGTTTGTGCATGGAGGATTTATGGCGGCGTACTTAGCGACAGCCCTGCGACCACACCTGATCGTCTATTGTTATTGTAGCATCTCTCGTTTCGAGTTCAGGCGTGATTGATGGGGGGGAGCCGTTAATGACTTTGGTTTTGAAATTATTATTACCCAGATAAATGTCACGCGCTGTTTTTAAAGAGAGTTTTTGTGAATGCCCGTTGTGTTGAATCAGAGGCATTTGTCAGCCCATCACTCTTAAACAGGGATCAAGAGAGCGCAGAATACTAACAAAAAGTCACAAGTTGAATAGAAACATGCAAGCACATTGATTCGTCTCTTTGCTTTGAAGCTGCCAATCAGTGTACGGTACATAACTTGGTGGAACAAAAGGCCATGAGAACTGAGAGTCCTGGTCTATTAGGTCCTGCTGAGTGGAAACAAAATGGTGCCCACTGCTGGTACACCTAGCAGCTGGACTTCTTGTACTCTAATAGATGTGATTGTATACTTGTACACTGGCTAATGGCTGATCACAGATGAGAGCAATTACCACCACCCCCCTCCCCCCCACCCATTACTGCTAAGGCATACACGGCGGTGATTCATTAAAGAAATAAAGAAATAAAGCAAAAGAAAAAGCCAGCCTGTAAGGAACGCTGACCCTCCCACCCCCCCCACCTCCATCAAATGTAATTGGTGCTATTATTTTATGCTTGATTGCCTGCCAAAATGTCAGCCTATCTATTTCCCTCTCGTCACATTTTTGTCTGGACTGTCAGTAATTAAAAGTGATTGTCTATTTGAGTTAGTGCCAAGCGGGAGACTTTGAAACATAAAAACTTTTAGAGAAGAAACATTTTTTATTATTGTTTGTTCTTAACCGGTGAACACATTCCTGCACCCTACCACACCAAAGCAAGTCGTGTGTTGAGTCGTGAAAGCAGTAAAAAGAGTACAAAACAATATGTATCCTCGATGCTACGTGATAAACAAAATATACAGGAGGTTTGTGTTGTTGTGGTTCAGCAAGTTCATGGTTGACCCTCTGAGTTTCACGCTGAGAGCTTGTAGCATTGGTTGGGATCCCAACACAGTACGTGGCTGCCATCACACACACTTCCCAGCCCCCTCGTAGTAAGCTTCCTATCCCGTGACGGTGATGGTTTGCGACATCCTAGCAGGTAGGGAGAGCCCCTGCCTTCATCACGTTGGCTTTGACTTTGGCTGTATAGGTTATATCTGGAGTGTGCGCTGTCCTCTGAATGACCCCCGTGAAGAACAACTTCATCACTGAAGTGTGTTGGAACCAGAGTTGGTTTGAGCTCTGGGAAGTAATAGTGAATGAGCTGTGAGCTTCAGAGGCTTTTAAACTTTTCCTTTAATTCTTAATATATATTAAGAGTTGCCAGGGGGGTGAAAATAGATAATTCTCTGCATATATCCATTTCCTCTGTGTTGATGATACACACACACACACACACACACACACACACACACACACACACACACATTCAGCGACTGTACTGTAACATTCCCCCGTCTCTAATCACTCATCTCTCATCCATGCTATGTTATGTGTGTGCTGGCAGATGAGCGTGGGCTGAACTTGCCCTCCATTAAAGATTTAGCCTGTTTCACAGAGGGGAGTTATTAGAGGCAGGCATCCCCCCCCCCGTCCCTCCCCCCCACTCCTCGGGAACAAGTTTCACGTCAACGCCGGTTCGTAGCATTGTCAGGAGATTAAAGCCAGTTCATTGAAAGGTCTCTTTGCTATTCCACGTGATTGATCTGACGCCATCCTTCTTTTTATGCACCGGCTACAAATGCCAGACCGGTGTCCCTGTCTCCTTTCTCGTTCTCTCTCTTGATTTTCCTCCCACCCTCTCACCCCCGCTCCATCTCTCTCTCTCTCTCTCTCTCTCATTCCTTCTTACTTGCTTTCTGTCTGGCTTATTCGTTTACATGTCACCATTAACTGTCTCTGTCATTGTCTCCTCTCTTTAGCCCGTCTATTTCTCCTACATGTTACAACAGCAGTCCTCCCTCTCCAGCAGCATTATGTCTCTTTTCCACCTTTTACTTTCTTCCCCCCCCTCTCTCTCTCTCTTTCTGTCTCTATTTCTGTATCTTACCATCTTCTCTCTCTGGCACCGGTCATCCATCCTTGCCCCCCTGCCAGTCACTCTGCTTGAGGGACATTGCTGATGTGATTACAGCTTTTGATTATCCTCCAGACCGACCCCGGGATGGCTTGGCCCTGATGCAGCGCCGGCCTGCCAGCCGCTACCGCTGCTGCAGCTAATGAGGGACGCCTGGTGTGTCCCACCAGCCGACTCCTTGATGTATTGTTTCTCTGCATTTCCACCTGAGGCTGTATTTCCGTATATTAAGAAACCGTAAATAATGAAGTTTCCCGATAAAACTCATATACCTACCCCTAATGTCTTCCACAGACGAGCACGCTGATGCTAGGTAGCAGCGCTAGATTTGCTTAGCTTGTTTACGGCAGCCGTGCAGTGACAGGCGAAAGACTTTCTAATCCCCTCGTGTGGAAAATGTGTGCAGTTTCACACGCAACACCACAGTAGGTAACGCTGATGCGGCGTAAAAACATGACACACGGATAGCGCTGAAAATAAAAATAAAAATAACACGGTTACAGTACATCACAGTAAAGCTTAATGATGAGGTACACAGATGGTAGATGTCACTATGCCAGACTTGATAGAGGCATGACCACCCTACAGCAGAGAGATCACCTACAGTAGAGTCTGTTCTGTATCTATTGATTTGGTATCATTATTAAGTAATACATATTTTTAACACTATTTAAAGTAATAATCTGCAACATTTTCATATAAATAAATGTCTGCGTTGCTGCTCTCTATTGCTGATTGATACAACGCAATAGTGATTCAACCTAGAGCCAACTTGCTGTCACACAGGAAGTGATGCGGTTTACCTTTCCGGCAGCAGCAACAGCGGTTTGTTTGGAATAAACAGAAGAAGAACCGGGTAGCTAGCGTGAGCGGAGACAGATCAGACAAAGAGAAGAGCTGTGTACCTACCGAAACTCAAACTCCATCAACAGAAACCCCAAGGAGAAAGACGTCACAGTACTGAACACACGGTTTGATTGACAGGTGCAGAAACACCATAGCAACGACCAATTAGCACCATATCACGAGGCTCTTGTGGATTACCGCTTTAACTCCCGTTATACTTCCTGGTGTTTCCTGTTTTCTGTCATCTTCTTGTTCGTCGTCGTCCCAGATAGATGTGTCAGATAGGATGAGTCTCTGTTATTTCCCTTTAAGAGCAGTATAGATATCTACTGCCCCTCTACTGTGTCCGTTCCAGTTCTGTGGGCTTACACTGCATACACTGCAGCTTTTACTGAATCGTGTGTGTGTGTGTGTGGTGTGTGTGTGTGCGTGTGTGTGTGTGTGTTGCACCATACAGTAAATAAAGTGTGATACAGCATAGCTCTCCAAGGGCTCACTGTGTGTGTACATATATTTTTAACCTTTATTTATCCGGGGAAGGCTGACTGAGCACGTATGCTCTTTTTTCAGCAGAGCCATGCCTCACAGTCACACAGCTGCACACACACACACACACATACGAATGCATCGGTCTTTTATATTGCCTCCAGGAAATGGATGCATAAATCTCCGATGCTAGCTGCGGTTCTGCACATGAGTGTCATATTGCATTGTGTTCTGCTTCACAATATCTCAGGTCCAAAGGCTTTGCAGTAGGCAGCGTGTTAAACATCAAAGATGATGGTGTAGCAAATGAGTCCTTTACATCTGCAGGTTAGAGGTTAGACAGGTATCAGGTATTGCCAGTGTGAGGCAGACAGCAAAGGTGTACTGCTCAATACAAGGGAGAGAGAAAGTGTTTCTGTGTGTGTGTGTGTGTGCTGTATCATTTAAATCACCACGCCCAAAATCAAACATGCTGCAGAAGAACCCCACACACACACACACACACACACACACACACACACACGTACGACGTAGAGTAACACATCCACGTTTACATACACAGCGACTCTTTAATGGGCCTCCATCTAATGATACAGCCACCCGTGACAGCTTTACTACAGCTGTAATTTCCAACTTAAATATCGTCACTGCTTTCAGTTCTGTGTGTGTGTGTGTGTGTGTGTGTGTGTGTGTGTGAGAGCACTCAACGCTGCGGTCTGTGATTCCCTGTGTGGCTGCGGTGGGGATTCAGGCCCATTTGCTCATCTGCCGTGCGCACCACAGCTCTCGGTAATTAAAGCGGCTCGCAGTGTCGTACGCTGATTATGGGGGAAGCGCGGTTGGTTGTTTATGACCTCAACAACTCAAAGGGGGCCGCTATGACCTCCAATACTCAGTCGGACACACACACACACGCACATTCATTTGGATTCCTCCTTTCACCCTCTATGTTCCACTAATAGTCCCATTTACTGTTATTTGTTCAGCCTGAGGTAATGAGTCCTAACAAAGCATTTGGATGTAAAACAAATTTGCAACATGCATGTGTGCATATGCATGCCCACTAACCCCGCCCCCCACCCCCCACCCGCACACAGACACACACACACTCTAACGCCAACCTCTCTGGACTGTGCTACAGCTCTTGGCTGCAGGAAGTGTAGAGTTATGGCATGTCAGTGTTTTAAGTGCCACTACTATAAAATGGGCTCAGAGAAACCATAAGAATGAGGCAGGCAGGCCATGCTCTGCTATGCCAGCCATTTACTACCCTGGCACGGCTACACCATGATACAGTGCACACTTGGGGCACATGACACCAAACCTACCCAGCAGATATTTATGAGGGATATATTATTTTTCATTATGCACACATTAAATCATCATTTGAAATCTTCGGCGAGCGCTCTTCTCTCAGCGGTGTGTGATTTCTGCCCTGGAGCCTGCAGACGTTCTCCAGAAACTCCACTTTTTCAGCTCCAGAGTTTTATTTGCCTTTTTTATTTGTTACTCCGGTGACTTGGAAGTAGTTCACTTTTGAGCAGCGTTAACTCTAACACTGTCAGTCTGATTCTGACAGACACACTGCAGATTGCTACGTAACCGGTTCCCTTATGAGATTACTTTCACCGTGTCGTCATCTGTTATTGTACGTTTGGGTCCTGTTTCGACTACAGCGGTAATACCCAAGAGGACATTCTTTATTATGATTATCGGTACAACGGTGATGCAATAGGTGCAAGGTGCAGCTGAGTCAGCATCCCCAAAGTACCTGTAATCACAGTAAAAAACATATGGCTCTCACACAACTGCTCTAACTGTTGTGACTGCACTGCAAACTAGATCCCTGGTTATCACAGAAGGTGATACAGCCATGCTCTGTGGGAGTTATCATTATTGTTCGAGTGTGTCTTTGACCAATCAGATTGCTTTCATTTCACTGATTGGGACAAACTGTTTGCTACCTAGATGGTCTTCCACAAATTCCACCAGTGCCTCATCTATTTGTTGAGCCCAACGTCATGCTAGCTAACCCTTGCAAAGAGCATTTGATTCTGTAGCTCTAATAGCTTGCATGGACTACATGGACTGACGGTAGCTGACATGTTTGTACGATTCAGTCACTTTTTCCTCTGTTCAGCACATTGTTGGTCTGTGCAGCAGACCCATAGGACTATCCATATAGGTTCCCAGAATAGGTGTGTTAATCTTGGATCGCTGGCCTGGTTTCCGTCACCGTCTTATTCCTACTGTGATAGCGAGGCTCTCAGAGAGGGAATGCGGATTTACCTTTAGTCTAAATTTAGATTTAGTTTGAACCTTCAAGTTGCAATGAAAAAGCTCAACGTGATTCTAGATCAGCACTTATGTCATGACAGGCTCGAAGGAGACTACCTCTGAATTCAAGTTTTGAAATACATTATTTCCGTGTCCCCAAAATACTTTTTATATGTGAACATTTACTACAACCTCCAGTGAGGAGAAGCAAAAATCTGTGGTGTTCCAAAATCTGTGATTGTGCAGCTCCATGGAGAATGAATTTTGAAAAGATGGAGAAAAGATGGCAGGACCCAGGGTACTTTTCTAAGGATTAGGGTATACAGTTCCTAACTGTGTAATATAAAGCCCATCTGGATGTAAAAGTTCAGAGAAAGATTGTGTTAAATGTAAGTATAGCATCGCTGGGTTTAATCTGTGATGGTGCCTCAGACTGAGACTGTAAGCCCTAAAAATAATGCATGTGAATTATTAAATTGAATGTCAGTCTGATAAATCCACCATAGTCTACATCACTGCTGCTATTCTTAGGCACTTCAAACATACTGAGCCCGTCCTACTCATAGACTTTATGTTTCCTCCGTGTCCTCTGGGGATGTGTTTCCAGCAGACAGTAGAAAAGGAGCTTGTGTAATTAAGGAATTGAATTCAGGAGCTGATTATGATTCTCCCCCTCATAATTTGCCAGGTAATTAAAAGGTGAGGCTCACCGGCAGGAGGATTGTTATTCAAAATTAAAATGTGCAGTGTCAGTACACTTGCTAATCTAATGACTGAAGCAGCGTGGGATATTATCAGCGCCCTCCTGTACTCAACCCATACTGATGAAGGTGCAGCGGGAAAGGGAAATGTGAGAGCCAACTGATGGATCAATACCTGTATGTGTTCACCGAGGAAACAGTTAGGAAGGTCTGTACAGGTCCAGAAGGAAGGAAGGAAGGAAGGAAGGAAGGAAGGGAGGGAGGGAGGGAGGGAGCAAGAAAAAGAGTAATAGGCTTTAGTTACATCCCCCAGAATACCGATCGACTGAAGCAATGGTTTGGCAGTAAGTAGAAGCCATCATTCATGTAAGGGCCACTTCAACAATCAAAGTGATCAAAATGACCGATGGAAAACAGTTATTGATCGATCACAAAGTCCAATCAACACCGCAGAGAAACATAAGTAGATTTATTATGAAGCTTTTGAATGACTAGTCAGCTAATTCACTTGGAACAGACTGACAATACATATTGTGACAGTAATAAAAATAATATTTATAATAGGTTCCATTATACGTTTCATTTCTTCATCTGTCACTTTGATTATTTTCTAGGGGTCCCCAGGTGTTGGAATCGTTTTTGTTAGGATTTTTCTACCACTTCTTTTTCTGCCTTAAAAGGATCTGGAGCTCAGCAAGCCCCAGAGCAACCACGTTTGGTGGATAGCTTTCAAACAACCCTAACTCCTAAAAATGATGCTCCTGGAGAACTACTGCCCGTCAACGTGTCAAACCACCCCACTACTCAGTAAAAAAACGTACACCGACCGGCCAGGTGGCAGCGCTATAAGAAGCATCTTTACATTTTAGCCAATAGAATCAATGTTGTTCCCCTCAGGCTCCTCAGCTCAAGACATACACTGCATATACTGGTTTCCATTTCCGCCCATTTTCACTATTTCTGCACACAGCGTATTTAGGACTTCCTTCCATTTTGAAAATGACAAACAGGAAGTGAGGCATACTTCCTAGTGCATCAACTGCCTACATCATGGCTATTCCAAGACACTCAGATGAATTTGACAGTGAAGATGCGCAAACCTAAACATTTAATACTACAGCAATCAAATGTCACAAGGGGTTCAAATGTGTGTCAGATCAGGAATTAGTAATTTTGCAAATTGCAATATCTCTGGCATCAGTGTGTGTTTGGCCCATGAGCCTGGACCCTGCTAAAGACCTCTTACACCTTTAGTCATACTTGGATTCATATTTTTAATGAAGTTCTCACCATTTTTTGAACTCTCCACAGAACAAGCTGACCATGCTTTGAAGGTATCTCTCACTCGTTGATGAGTTGGACTTGGTTATCCGTTTTATGTGCCCTTTCCCACAAAAGGAACATAATAGAGTGACAAACAACACACAAAAAGGAAAGACACATCTTTCACACAACACCAAGAAAGATGATAGTCATCAGCTGTTATTATGTTCAGCTCTGGATGCTATCCATCCTTGTTTACCATCACATGGGAACAACCGGGCAAATGTCAGACAGATGCTTCAAAGTTCATCACAATGGTACGTTTTATGACAGGAGGTAGTAATTCACACATGCACACGCACATGCACACGTACACACTATCTGCGCGGTGCATTGTGGCAGAACTGCTCTTTTTCCAGCTCCTATGTATTATCCACAACCTTTTATAGAAGCCTTTAAGACGCCTTACCTAACTTTTCGTTACCGGCAGCCCTTTGTAAATCAGCCCCGTTGTCAATTTAAGTTTGAGGTCTGTCATCAAGTGACCTTTTCAAATATTCAGCCTCTGGCAACGGGGAGGCATGCCGCTGCGTATAGCTTCATCCTGAGTAGCAGCTCCAGCATCATTGACTTATTCATCACCTCGTATTTACAGCCTGGACCTTATACAGAGAGAGGAGAGAGAGAAGTTGAGCCTCCCGTCTGACTCGCCCATCTCCACTCGGCGTTTCTCATCTTCCCGCAAAAAGAACATGAGATGTGTCTTGTTTCCTTCCAACACATTCCATTTCTTTTTCGTAATCCTTTCTTCGACACGCTCTCTCTCTCTCTCCCTGTCTCTCGCTGTCACTTGCTCTCTTATTTCTCTCCTGTACTTTTGAACCCCCTCCCCCATCCCTCCTCCCCTTAATCCTATTTCCTAAAATGGCCCTGTGTGTCTGCAGCCAGCTAGTGCGGGCTTGCAGTCGGGAGAATTAAGGCACCCGCCATTCGCTCTCCAGCCAAGTGGAAATGAACCGACGGAGAGGAAGGACAGAAGCAGGTAGGGAGATGGAAGAGGAAGATGGAAGAGGAAGACCGAGACCAAAGCAGCAAACACAACAAGCCAGACAGGGAAGGTGTGAGGAGGACATGATGAAGGTAGTTACAGCGCTGACACTATCGTCCCCACCGAACCAGATTACCCTCCGCCTGCCTCGTTTCTAATCTGCTGCTCGTTGAACATCTCTCTCTCTCTCTTTTCCCTCCTTTTTGGCCATGCTCTCTCTATCGCTTGCAGCGCCGCCTCTCTCGCTCTCCGTCTTTCATTTTGCCACGGGTCTAATTCACTGGTTCAATTTGAAATGTCATTATAGGCCCTGTTATTGTGTGGTTGCATTTGTCTGAGGTGTGTGCATAGTGGGGACGTGATGTCTGTCTGTGTGTGTGTGTGTGTGTGTGTGTGTGTGTGTGTGCATTCATTTCCATGTGTGTGTTATCTATCTGAAGTGGGAGAGTGAGAGGCATGACTTCTTTTCCCGCCACAGTGGAGCAGAAAAGAGACGGAGAAAGCAACGGAGACTCACAGAGAGAGAGACAGGTTGAAGACGGAGAGAGAGAGAGAGGCCGAGGGCTCGTAGAGGGGAGAGAGAGAGAGAGAGAGAGAGAGACCTAGAGAGACTGCTTAGGCTGCAGCGGGGCTCGAGGGAAATCTAACAAGGCAATATCCAAACCAAGGCTCTCTGCTCCGCCACCCCTAGCCTCACACAATTACAATACTATCTGACAAAGATATTGAGCACAGATCCCTTTGCTATTCCTGCCGATGCGTCCACTCCGGCTAGGGTCAGATTTTATATAAAAGTACCAAAAAATGGCATTAATACTATTGTTATTGAAAAGGGAGGCCAGCCGGGCAGAGCGGGCAGGGAGAATAGGAATATGTTGTCTCTGCGGAGTTTCCCTCCTCCGTGATAGCGGGGCAGATGTGGTCAGAGTCGGTCGCTCAGGTCGAGGTTATTACTCCTACCGCCGGAATAGAGATGGGTTTGTTCCTTGAAACTTCAAAACACACACAGCGGACACACGGACGAAAAAAGGAGGTCAAGGCTCTTGAAGCGAAGCCGCCTTGAAACTTCACACGCCTACGTACAAAAAAAAACCAAAAAAACAAGGAGATGACTGAAGCGCTCGTCGTCTTCCAGCTTCCTCTTGGAGGCGAAGGCCGCGGCGAGGGCTGTGTTTTTTGAAAAGGGTGACCTTTCCCTCCGACGCCACCTCCGAAGGGCTCTCAGGTGACCTTATGTGTCTGAGTGGAGAGACCAGCCCGGGGGGGATGAGACGAGACAGATCAGGGCCTGAGATCAAGAGAGTCTCTGTAGACACACACACACACACAAAAGGAGGAAAAAGAGAGAGAGAGAGATGTTCAACGAGCGCAGATTAGAAACGAGGCAGGCGGAGGGTAATCTGGTTCGGTGGGACGATAATGTCAGCGCTGTAACTACCTTCACACCAAATTACCATCTCTTCCTGGCAAAGAGAGAGACAGGTTCAGGGAAAGTACAGGTTGACCCATGAAAGTCTCTTTTTCCTGATGGAATACGTCTATTGAAAAGACTTGGTGGAGCTCAGAGGATTGCAGAGCTCATAGTAATACTGAATACAGACGGTATGTCCCTCTGTGGAAATGGTTCATGCAAGAATACAATTTACCTCAATTTACCTTTTATGGCCATTTCTGGCAGCCAACTCACGTATTGATGACATTTTATATGAGAATAAAATGTTGCATCGCCCTCCGCTTAACTCACTCAGCCGGCCGAGTGAGGCAGGGAGCGATCGGCAGTAAGAACAGAGCCCACAGGTCTGGTGGATGCTGGGGTGGTGGTGGGGTGAGAGCTTCATCAGCATCGGCATATAAACAGCAACAGAGTTTGGATCAGTGTGCAGAGACTGAGCAGGGAGATTGAAGGTTTAAATAGACAGGCAGCTGGCGGGTCAGCTGACTGAGCTGTAGCGCCTCCTCCAGTGTGACCGCCAGAAATAACTTTGTACCGATCCCAGAGTGCAAATCTGATGATTAGCCCTTTTGCATCTCTTTGAACCTGATGCTTTGAAACAACCCTTTCTGCCTGGCCTGCGAGCCATATCAGTTACCTTGATCCTTTTGAAAGCACGTCTGTATCCCAGGTTAAATGAAAGAGTCGTGTCATTCTCTCATATTCTTCAGGATGTGCCGTCTTGCAATGTCCTCGTTTTGCCTCCCCAAGGTCGTAGCAATCAAGTCTTGCTGGACATCAACAGCGAGAGAATCTTCCTCTAACCACAGGTTCACTCTTTTAGTCTCTCTCTCCAAATCAGTGCAATAAATGAGAAAGATTTGTCTTGATGGCGCGGGTGCAGAGACGTTTTGACAAGCTCACAATGTTCAAGCACAATACAGAGACAAAGGGACAAAGTGGAAGTGGAAGACATACTGCTGACAGTAGCCTGTACACTCTCTCTCTCTCTCTCTCTCTCTCTCTCTCTCTCTCTCTGTCACATCTCCTGTCCTCCTCATAATGAATGATATCTTAACAGTGTAAATTGCAGGATGTCAGTTTGCTTGATGAAGTCACTGATGAGAATGAAGGAAGCCGTCAGTCACATGGACTCGTTAAGTTAAATCACTGGCTCACAGCAACCGCAGGACAGGAAGTGCCCACACTAAAGGAAATGATGGCAGCGCCGGGTCGTCCGTGTGGCTCCGCGAGCTGGAGCACGTACCACGTAATAATATTTTGATATTTTATTAAACGCTGCAGGGAAATTCTCTTTTCGCTCCACAAGGAGGTCAGAGTGCAGGGTCGCTTAGAGAACAGCACACCTGGAGCCGATGGGGAAGAAATGTTGAGCTCAGTTTACTTGAAAATATTGAGGCAGTCAGAACGAGTTTCCAAATCCATCATGATATCAAGAGTTGATAAAACACTTTATATCCATTCAGGATCCAGTCTGCAAAAGTATTGACAATTTGTCAACTAGGGACATAAGTTACCTACCATCTATCTATCTATCTATCTATCCATCTATCTATCTATCTATCTATCTATCTATCTGTCTATCCATCCATCCATCCATCCATCCATCCATCCATCTGTCCATCTGTCCATCCGTCTATCCGTCTATCCGTCTATCCGTCCATCCGTCCATCTATCTATCTATCTATCTATCTATCTATCTGTCTATCTATCTATCTATCTATCTATCTGTCTATCTATCTATCTATCTGTCTATCTGTCTATCCATCCGTCTATCCATCCATCTATCTATCTGTCCATCCGTCCATCCGTCTATCCGTCTATCCGTCCATCTGTCCATCTGTCCATCCGTCTATCTGTCTATCCATCTATCTGTCCATCCATCTATCTATCCGTCTATCTGTCCATCCGTCCATCCGTCTATCCGTCTATCTGTCTATCCGTCTATCCATCTATCTATCTATCTTAAAAAGTACTAATGTATGTTTTACTGTTGTGCTCTTTTTGAGGTGTCACCATTTTCGAAATGCGTATACCTCAAAATTCTTCAAATATACAGAATATTTCGAGACCACATACAAAATCATTTCATGTAAAAAAAAAAAAATTTAAAAAAAAAAGGGGTCTTGGGACTTTCATTTTCCGGTATCTTGCATTACTTTCTACAGCGCTGAAACGTGAGCCGGGTCGCTGGTTAACACGGATACCATAATGTTCTCCGGGACCTCCCACTCCGGGGCTAATTGGAAGCTCAACTATCCTCCAAACCTGAACGACTGTCAAACCAATACATGATTAAGGGTGACGGTGGCGGCGATAGCGTTGGAGCTCTTTATCCTCTCAGACATCATATTATTCTCTTTATGGACTTAATGGCGGCGCCGCAGGCCCGGGGTCAGATCCTCCTCCTACCCAGCGGATCCACAAAGCAAGCCACCACACGATGAAGTAAATGGGGATGTGCAAAATGTGAGACTAATATTTGATGTAGGAGGAAATTCTATACGTTCACAATCAATAATTTATAGATGTAGATACAGCAATGAGCGGCTTCATTTGAGAATTTTCTTTTCCAAGGCTGTAAAAAAAAAAAAAAACGGTATCATTGTTTGAAATTACAGAAGCATCGATGCATTAGATGTGAATCTCCTCGTTGCTGGCGGAGCTCACTAATTGATGAATGCCTCCCTGTTCATACACCCTTGGAATAGAGGGGAAATCACCGAGGGGCACACGAGAGAGAGTGTGTGTGTGTGAGGATATAATTGTGTGTGTGTGTGTGTGTGTGAGGATATAATTGTGTGTGTGTGTGTGTGTGTGTGTGTTACTGACTGTAATGCCTACACTAGGGAGTCTTTTGATCCACACTGCTCACTTTGCCCTGCAGAAATGCAATTTTGTGTGTGTGTGTGTGTGTGTGTGTGTGTGTGTCTTGTGTCTGTTACAATACTGTCATCCACACATAAAGAACACATACTTCTGCTATGGCTTAAATTATGAATGGGTTTTTTTTTTGCCGTGGGGGGAATATGCCCCCCGCCCCGCCTCCCGCCAACCCCAACACCACCAGCACCACAATTACTGCCAATCTACTTCACTCTTTCCCCTCCTCTTCTTCCCTCCTTCCTTCCATTCCTCCAGTTACACCCCCCCCCTCCCCCCCCTCCCACCTTCATAACCCCATCAGAGTGCTGCAGCAGTAGAGGGTGAGCAGGGCGATGGAGGGGTGTGTATTTGGGGGCGAGCCTCCCTCTGGCCTCTGAGGAACTCACTGAGCTCAGCGTGTGTTCAAGTGAAAGTCCTGTTAACCCCCATTACCCTCTCCGGCACTGTACCGGAGGATTAGCAGAATACAAATAGCCCCCTCCCGCTCCTCCCCCCGTCCCCCCGCACTGCAACTCCTCCACGCTCCTCAGAAAGAGTTGCTGACGAAGACGCTGAGTGAAATGTGATTTGGGGCCGAGCAGGTGTTTACTGAATGCTAAGCAGTGTCCTGCTGCTCGTTATGGAGGCCATAATGGGGGAAACATCAGCGGATGATGGGAGGGAGGGAGGGAGGGGGGGGGGACTGGGAGTGCGGTAAAACTGCGGCTACTGCTTGGTGACCTTGGATTGCGGAAGCTCGGATCATGACGTGGAACGAGGGGGCGGGAAGAACTGCCAGAGGGTTTTGTGGGTAATAAATAATTGATAGGTCAATGCCTCTCTTTGATTATATTTGTGAATATGAAAATGCATCGCAAATCCAGTGCAGCTCGTTCCGGCCGTGAACCGGCGGAGCTCGTTTCTGAAGGTTTTCCCACAAAGGAACATTATTATTATTATGGGTGGATAATTAATCTTGCACCACGCCACTCGAATTCAGGTCAGGCTGCAGAGAGGCAGCCTCTTCAGAATACCAGGAGCTTTTGATGTGATGTTAGCAAATGTATGTTTTCATGCATTAGCTACCATTTAACAGCAGTGATATTCAGATCAATAGACATTCCTTATAAGCATTTTCCTTATGAGGTCAATCAAATATGATCAATCTATCCATTAACTGCTGTGATCAATAGTCATTCCTCATATGCATTTCCAACAGACCAAGAGCCTTTTATATGATTCAATATGATCAATGTGTCAATAGGTATTGGCAATCTACTGTAGTGAAGCATTGTGCTGAGTTGAATGTTGAGTCTTGCTGTGTTGAATTACTGCCATTTCCTGTACTGACTCAAAAAAAAGAGTTGAAGTAAAATAGCTGATCTGGGTTGAGCTTTGCACGTAGAAGAAGAGTTAGAGTGGTCAACCCTCCACCTTCAGCCTCAACCTGTGTTGAGGAGGAAGTGGAGTAGCAGCCACAGAGAGGGTAATTATGAGTTTTCTGTCCACACCGCCACCCTCCACTCCTTTCTCATCATCTCCTCCTCATCTTCTCTCCCTCACCTTTTTTTTTCCTCCTCCAGTTCCTCTCCTCCTCATCTTGTCTCCTCCATCTCCGCCCTCTCCTCTCCTCTCCTCCCCATCACTCACCCGCCTTATGTTGATCCTTCCATTTTCCATCTTCTCTCTCTCTGTCTCTCTCACTCTCTCCGTCTTTCTCTCTTTTCACAGTGGCTCAGACCAATATGAGATTTCTGGTTGATGGAGAAGCACAGCCACTCTATTACGCTGTCTTCGTGTGTGTGTGTGTGTGTGTGTGTGTGTCTTTTTGTCACACTGCAGCTTTGCAGGCCAGTAGCTGTCAATCTAATTCCATTTCTATGGGAGACAGAGATGCTGGAGATAGCAGTGTTGTGTGAGCTATCGTCCCAGGCTTGTGTTTCAGTGCAGCTTCAATTAAAGTGAACTGGCTCCTGGGAGAGGAGTTGTAGCCATCCCCCATGCACACACACACACACACACACACACACACACACACACACACACACACACACACACTCTATTCCCTGAGACTGATCGGATGGATCCACACTATACAACACCAGTTGACAGCACACAGCCTGATGGAGAATAGCAAAGGAGACCAGCTTGCACCTCACACGCTCTCTCACACACACACACACACACACACGTGCACAAAGACAAAAACACACAGGTACGTGCATGCAAACACACAAACACAGACTCACTTGCACACAAATGCACACACCAGACACTCTGTTTGCAGTTTCCTGGGTTGTATTTTGAAAGGTCTGTGTGATTACTGGGACTTCCTATAGGCTCCTGCTGAAAAGTACATTTCATAGAAGCTGGCTACCCCACGATGTGCTCGACTGCACCTACCCTTCAAAACAGAAATTGCTGAACTTTGTCATCATTCTCCGCTAGGCATCCATATTGTTGCCACACACAAATCGAGCATTTTCACCGGCTTATTCCACGGAGGGCGTGCGGAGCGTTTCTGTCAAACGCGCTCATCAGCTCGCCATCAGCTCGCCACCCTCTCAGATGCACTTATCTTGAGAGCTTGTATGACTCACACACGGCAGCAGTAAGGGAGTGTGTTTCCCTCCAGAGGTCGTAAACTAAATCTAATTGTTCACTGCCAAACAAGACGTAAGTGAATCTGAAAGTCAGTCTGCATTTCTGACCAGGTTTCGAGGGGTTTCTGTAAAGGGGAAGTACTAGGATGTAGGATATACAAGTACTGAAGTACAGTAGTTTAATACCATCAGGAATGACTCTATTCAACAAGTACAATGAATGCATGTGATTTTGTATTGGGTTACAATAGAGCGAGGCCATATCGACAGCTGTAGTGGTGGTGACGGTTCAGCAGTACATAAGGACGATGCACCGCGAGACACTGAGTGCTGAGTGGGACGAAAGGCATGACATACCTTGTAAACATCGTTGTGTGTAGCGCGATAGAAAGCCTCGTACTTTGCAACTTTCAAAACATTTTTACAGCGCACCCTCGGCATCCTTGGCCATGTGACATGAACCGCCATTTACGGTGTTTTGGTTTTTCGGGGTGACACGCAGCCGAAAAGCACAATAAACTGCAGTTTTTTTTCCTGGTCTAGTTTTCCACGGTGCCGGCGTGCAGACGAAGCCCCAGCTTGCAGTTTTTTCTCTATTCTATATTTGCTGAGCTGTCATGTAAAGCAAACCAAAACCCCCGTAGCTCTTTCTCTCTCTCTCTCGCTTCGATTTGTTTACGCGCGATCACGTAGCGTTAGCGAAAGCTGGAGACGGCTCCATCAGCATCGCATGAAAAAGGTAGAGTTTACTGAAGTCAGCACTCCTTCTTGATCTTGACGTGTGATGCACGCCGCTAATTTCCTCTCTTCTTTTTCTCCTGCAAGTGCGGCACAGTTTCAAATGATGTAAACACCTTAGTTTATCATGGCAGCTTCCAAATTGCCCTGAAGTGGCTGCTTGTGTAATTGTCGCTCGGAGTGATAAGGGAGCCGGGTGTGCATGCCGGGGAGTGCCTTGTGATTGTGTGTGTGTGTGTGTGTGTGTGTATAATGTTATATAAATGTTCACACCTGATTCTGCCGTGGTATTGTCAAGTGGAAAGTGTGGCTTAAACGCTCCTTAAATGGCCGTCTAGGCCGCTGACTCTATCACACCTACGCCACGATTAAGATCTTTAGGCTCAGACGGTAATTACCTGTCAGCCTGGTGTCTTTAACACACCGGCGACCCCAAGGAAAGGAAGGAGGAAGCTTGAGGAGAAAACGAGAGGCGAGGGAGAGAGAGAGAGGGAAGGGAAATAAGACGAGGACGTAACAGTTGGGGATGATAAAACAAGAGCTAGAGGAGGGAGAGGAGAGGGGAGACGGGATGGAAATAGAGGAGTGAGGAGAGTGGGAAGTGCAAACAGAATTAGAAGGAAGTTGAGAGAGGATGAGGGAGGACTGGGAGAGAAGATGGCAACTGAGGAAATTGCAACGGGTGAGAAGGGGAGGGGGGCGGGGTCTGTCACGAGCAGCTCTCAGCAGACGGCGAGGCAGGGCTCGGGGGCAGTAACACACCCCTCCCTCACTCACTCGTATAGACTCCCGCTGTTAACCTTTACGTATCGGGCTGTCCTCGCCTTCACCAGCCTGTTAAATGGTAAGAATTAGTTACCGTGACAACATTAGCAGACATAAAGGATGCTGCCGAGTTGAGCTGTAAGAGACGCCTCGCGTGTCGCGGTAGTGTTCAGACACCGGCGTTCCTCCGCACCAACAACTGGCGGGCTATCGACCGATAAGGACAAACAATGGATCTTCGCGTCTCCTTTCTCCTCCTGTCTTCTGACTATATCTCCCCCCTTTCCTTTGTTCCTGTGCTGTCAGGCGCCCTCCCTCCCCGTCTCTCCACCTCCTCCTACAAATTAAGGCCTGCATTCACCCATCAATCACAGAGGAGCAAGTAGATAGAGAGGCGAAGACTGCGATTCGTATTCGCCCGTCAACTCCCTCCAGCTAACAGACTGGAGTCGGTTCGCTCGCAGGCGGCGGACCGGCGGGTTATTTAGCGGGATAGCCGAAGCCGGTTGGGTTATTTGGTTGTCAGAGTGAGGCGTGAGATGCTTTGTACACTATACCTAGCTTGCCCCGCAGCCGCTGATCCATGAAGACAAACTCTTCGGTGAAATCTTTTCGTTTAAGCACATGTCTGTCTTTACTCCCGGAGCAAAAGGGCCAAGTAGATTTTCTCTAAGTGCCTCTTGCTTTCTCAATATGACTGACGATTCATTTAAAGAGGCGCCCGAGCAAATATTGTTAGCTTGCTGCTTTTGATACACCTCATAGCTCAGCCACACATACACACACACACTCAAGTCGGTGTATACATTCACATGCATTCAGGTGCTGCATTGCCGACGCCTTCCCACGGGACCCCCTGCTGTTCTGCTTCAGCTGTTTCACAATGGTGTGATTATATAGCGACCTCACAGTAGATCTGTCAATTACATCTGTTTGTTTGTGCTTTGTGAATTCAATCAGAGCTCCTTAACTCACAATTAACATCCACTGGGTAATTCTTTCTGTTTACTTGCTTTTGCCATTACTTAGTATAGGGCGTTATTATTATCATAGCTGCTTAAGGAGAAAATTGATTTGCAATGCCGTCACCGCCTCAGCGACTTCTCCCCAGACGCCCCCTCACACTCGGGAGAGACAGAGAAGGTGAGGGATGTTAATAGAAGGATGTATAATTGCTGTTGCATGAGAGTAGTGGCTTGTGTCCAATGTACCTGCAGCTCTCCCTCCCCAGCTTGTTATGGCGTCTCCTCCTGCAGACCTGGGTTAAACAATACCTGGAAGTTATTGTAACAGGACAATTAGTCAGTAAAGTCGTCAAGTTGTCACAGAAAAACTTTTGAAATACTTTTCTAAACTTCTCGATTCTAACCGACTCTGGCACCAAAGTAGACTGAACCAATTTATTTTCAAATGCTTGGTGACCCAGGTCCGCTGTCCTGTTCTACCACCTCTTTTCCAATCCCTTGATATGTTTCCTCTGCAGCTGCACATTTATAAATTGGCCTGGACTGCTCAGACTCTCGGGGTCGTGGGTTCAATCCCCACCTAGTGTCAAGTACCTTTGGATAAAAGCGTCTGCTAAATGACTGTAATGTCATAGCAAAAATGATGATCCCGATTGTTTGACTAAATATTGTGATCGTGATTATTAATCACAATTATTTGTCTCAGTTTCAAGAAACAATTATTTTGTATTTATTTTTTCACCTTATATATATTTTCAGTATTTCTCAAAGTGGCAGTAGCTAGAAAGTTTTGTTTTTAATCTTATTGTGGTCTCTGTTAACAATAAATAATTACAGTTGCAGTTACAACCCTAAGGACAACTTTGCCCAGAATCTGTACTTGTATGTTGTCATCTGGTTTAAAACCAGTATCTCCACAAGTCAAGTCCAGTCAGGTTTATTTGTACAGCCCTTAATCACAGTTGCAGGCTCAAAGGCCTCCTCGACGCCCACGCTATGAAAACAATAAATGATACCACACGTTCAGGACTCGGTTGGGCAACACCGTTCTTCTCCACGCTGCTCGTTGCTACGGTTTTTCCCAAAGATGGTCGACGTGAGGGTCCCTGTCTTTCTCCCCCACCTGGAGCTGCCTGCTTCTCCATGTTAACGTTTTGATCACATGGGTGCCCGTTCAAAGGTTGTGATTGGTCGAACGTACTGGAAGCACCTACTGGAGGAGTGACAACCACCTTAATATCACCGAATCACACGGTTATTAAACAATGAAACATAAAATCCTGATGTACAATTATCTCCAATTAATTTTGCGTCCCTACTTCCTCCATCGCTGCTTTCTTTCATTCGCCCACCCACCTGTTTCTCTCCCTCCTTCTGTGTCTACCACCTTTTCTCTCTCTCTCTCTCTCTTCCTACTCGGTGAACAGTCAGTGTATTATTTGTGCCCTATAGCAGGTGTTCTCCTGTATCGCTGCGAGGGTTTTTAGACGCGACATTTTTTACTGTGGCGTTTCCGTCACAGCCGGGCCAAGGTGCGCTGCTCGGGTTGGTCTGACTTCTCGTCCCCTTTCAACTAGGAGGAAAAAAAAGAAGGATGGGTCGTTCAGCCTCTGCATGAAACGCTTTGACCAGATGTACATCGTTGTCCAACATCTGATCCCCGCGGTGTCAGTGGGATCAATGTGGCAGTCACTTCCTCCTGATTGGCCCGGGGACTAATGTAGGAGGCAACGGCGCCATCAAGTAACATGGCAGATGTCTCTCACTGTGTGATTACTCAGTGTCAAGTAGGCGGTGAAAACAGGTGACACATTTATTTGCGAGGCGTGTTGCGAACGAGGCTCGGATGATTAGTCATCATTTGTGCAAAATGTTCCCTCTTTTCAGCGTGAGACACCAGGCACGGTTCAAAATATAAAGAGACGATGCTCGACGCTTTTGAAGAAGCAGGACTCAGTCGATTTTTACTCCTACACCCGCTGACTCCACCGTACAAATCAACAACAGCTATCTATTTACACCAAATGCCTTCCTGTCACACAGAGGACAGGTGAATAGGATATCTATCCTCCTCCATGTCCGGCTCCTCAATGCAGAGGCACTTAAATTCAGTCTGTGTGTGTCGTGTGCTCGTAATCAATTCTGCTACCATTACTGCTTTTGTCAGTAGAGGACAACTACCGCAGCCTTCAGCTCACCCTGTTTAAAAGGAAACGCTTCTACACTCAACTAGTCATGTGTGTTTTTGTACGGCGCAGGCATGCCCATCCAGCTATTTCTCAACAGGTACCGTCACACACAGTGTAATGTGCATGCAGTGGGAACACACACACACACACACACACCTCTAGCTGCTGTAGTCTGCCTGGAGGGGATGTTAACATGGGGGCCCTGTTGCTGCAGCATCCACAGCGGCGTTGATGGGTAATGAATGTATACAGCAGCTCCCTGCAGGTGATGCATCCCTGCAGACGCCAGAGTGTCCCCAGCTCTGCTGCACATACGAGGATAAATATTCATCATATGGCTGCTCCATAGCCTGCAGATGCCCCCCCCCTCCCCCCTCGCCCCCCTACCAGTCCACCGGGGCCTACACACCCTGACACTGACATAATACCCGTTTACACACAGCCAGCTTGATGCGATGCGTACTCGACTGTGTGCCGCGTGCTAAGGTTAAGGTGTCTAGCCCAAGGGCAGTGTGGTGTAGCAGGTGGCAGGTATGGCCCCGCTGGGACTGCAGGGGCCTCCTCATGTATTCAGACCCCCAGCTGGTAAATACACTGTTTAAAGCTACAGAGTCAGCAGGGTGGGTGGGGGTGGGCGCGCAGCAGAATACACGATCGCTTCCCCCTGATTTACTTTAAAACAGCGAGGGGTGTTGAGCAACTTTCACAGTCACAACACAGGAGCACTATCCCACCGCCTTGTAAAAACAACTCACCTGTCTGCAACATCAACAGGAAACGTAAGAGTTCAGTGTCAAGTCTCTCCAAAAACAAAATCAGAGTCAAACAGCTTCTTTCTAGACCCGCTGTTTTTTGCACTGATGTTCAAAAATCCACCGTGGAAGAGATAGAGATGCCAATTTCTCCACCGGCAGCACAGTCTCGATAGACCCCGAATGAAACGCAGCTGCAAGACTTTGACGTTTTTGAGTAAGGGCCGAGACTCTTGGCTTTTTTCTTGGCTGGAAAAGCTCTTCACTATGCTGCGCTCCATCTATGTATTGAATGCAACAAGTTCACGCCCGTTCTTTATTTATTCTGGGAAATATAGGAAATCACTAACTGACGTAGAAGGTAAACCATAGGCAGGTAAATCACAGCATTTGAACATCACAGATTGATGAGAACAGTGTAAGAGTATCCTGACGGTGGAAATGCTCTCACTAACTAACTTTTACCATCTTTCCCAATTTATTTACTATGGAGCAACAAAATTTACCTTCTGACATTACAGATCCAGGTCTTAGGTTTCTTGCTTCGTGATGGTTGTGTGAGTTGCCTACGTGAGCTACGTTCTCAACATTGACGACCTTCTGTTGTTCCTGCATTATTCCTACTTTATCCTAAGAACCCTGAATGCATCTCTGCCTAAAAACAGGACAAACATTTTTTGCAACCAACTTCAAATGAGGCGGTCCCGCTCACAACACGCACACAACAAACACAGGCGCACATGTGCACATACACACAGATAAACACTGAAAGACACAAACACAAACACAAGTGCTACCAGCTTTCTTTCCGGAACTAATTGTTTGTAGAATTGATTTCTTATTTAATTACAAGTCAAGCAAATTAGTTTAAGCTTGAAATCCCAGAGCCACTCAAGGGGAATTCAGTTGTTTCCAAAAGTTTTCAGTAGAGAGGAAGATGAAATTTCCTCTCCGTGGTGATTAGTTATATAGCTGAGTGGGAGGCTTTATTGCACTTGTACCCAGTTTTATCTACTGTGAATACACTACTCCCCAGGGAGACTTGAGAGAGCTGCATCACATCTTTTAATGCACCTCTCATGTAGGTTTGATTTAGAAGTCATATTTAGTCTGGATGGCGAACTGGTGTCGGCCTGATGATCTGGGGAGCGTCCGGCTGCTGAGACCTGCCTCTTGAAAGACGTCGCCGTGTGAGAGAGACGATAATGACACCATCAGAGACAACGGTGCCTTCAGGGACCGAATGGATGCGTGAGCTGGATTAAATGGAAATTTGAGGGAAAAACACAAAGAGAGAAAGTCATGTTTCATTTTCGTTCTTGGGTAATTTAGTGAAAACACAATGTGGTAAACATTTTTTAAAGCATCCCTTCTGTCTCTGACCTTGTGAGTAATCATTCCAGTGCCTCAACGCCAAACACACGAGTCGAGTGCCACCGCCATGTCACCGTAGACACGCTTGTGGCTGGCAGAGGAATAAGATCCCATTACCGCAGTCACACCGGGATACGAGGGTTGTCGACGTGTCGCCGTGTGAGGTCATCGTTATTCACCCGACAGCAACGCAGGTTTTGAGTGAGACGCCACAGAGAGTGAGACGGGAGAGAGAAAGTGCTGAGTGTACATTATGATTCCTTCCCTTATTGTGAGCCCCCTGCTTCTCCTCTCCCACCATCTACATCACCGCTGTCCTCCCCTGTTGTCGAGTCATCACATTTCCGCTGGAAAATGAGATTCGCCGTGCCACGGAGACTGATGATCCCCTTTAACCTCAGCCACTGAAGCACTTTTCCCCCGTTCCGAAATAGCAACCAAGCCTTTTTTTGTCTTTGCTCTTTGAAGGCCTCTCATATCTTATTTTTAAGAGCTATTGACTTTGAACATGCCCCTGTTCGAGCCTTGATAGGCTGACGTACCCGCCGACTTGAGGGGGTCGTTTTCTTGAAGTATGCTCCGAGTACACTTAACAGGCGTATCCCAAGGGCACACCGGATAGCGCTGCGGCAGTAGACTTCCTTTTCTTTCGCTTGAGTAGTGCATCACCGGCGTATAGGAGCTAACTGGCCTAGAATCAGCTGATTTATTGAATCCAAGATCAATTGTGCCCATGCTAGATCCAACTTCTCTCATGTCAGCGGCGTATTTCATCATTTCTTTCCCAGGGCAGCGCGGCAGCCACGCCTCTTCGTCCTGTTCAGCCGGTGGACTCACAGGTGGACAGGAATATTGTTACCTGGTTTATCCAGGGCACCGGGGATACTCAATCTCCGGGTATCAAAAGGTGCATGTGAATAGCTTGACCCAAATCAGACCTTCGCCGGAGTGCGGCCGGTCGTCGGGTTACTCCACGCATGCAGACGTGGCCGCTGTGCTCCCTTGTGATTTTTTTTTTTAGGGGGAGGAAGAAGGTGACATTGGAGATTAAGAGAAAGAGATATGAAGAGGAAGAGGAAGAGAATATCCTAGCTAAACTACAGAAGGGAGGTAGAGGTGTTTAAGGAGAGAGAGAGAGAAAGAGAGAGAGGAAAGACAGGAAAAAAAACCCTATTCTCTGGGAACACAATGCAGGATGCGGCGCTCCAGCTAAATAAATTATCACGGGGCTATTTTTAAGCTGAAGTGTAAATGCAGTAATCCTCAGGAGCAGGAGCTGCGAAGAGCCAACACAGAGACGCCACATCAGGGAATACAGCACCGCCTTTATCTCCCCCTCCCACCCGCCTCCCTCTTTCTCCTCTCTCTCTCTCTCTCTCCCCACACACACCTCTATCTCCTCTCGCTTTATCCACTTCCCATTCCCCCTCTTCATTTTTTCGCCTCTCTCCTTTTCTTTCCTCCCCTTTGCCTTTCATATGGTAAGAGCCTTCCTTTCTGTGTCGGCAGTATTTTGCTTATCTGCAGAGCCCTCTTCGGGGACTCCGGTTCTATTGTAATAAACAATAACAGGCCTTTTCAGCGAGACAGGGAGGGGGAAACATGGAAGTGGCACGGAGAGATATAAGGCCACGCCGGGTCGCTTCGGGAACTCGCAAACAAATACCTCTTACCCCATGTATAATGTAAAGGGGTTTTAGATCGCGTCCCCCCGTGGGAGAGTGTCGCCGGGCCCCGATGGAAAGTTTCCCAAAGAGGCTGCAGCTCCTTGGCAGCGGCGTGCGGTGTTGGTATGGGCGAGGAGGAGACCCTCCCCGGCTGCTGTTTAATAGCACATAATGGGGTGTCGTTAATCACCGGCGCGGGGCTGAGGCTCTACAAGGTTAATGACAGAGTAGCCGGGCTCTCGACTGTGTCCCATTCCTCAGGTATTTATCAGTGTCAGGAGGAACCTGTGAGCTTAGCGTAGTTCATACCCCCCTCTCTCTCTCTCTCTCTCTCTCTCTCTCTCTCTCTCTCTCTCTCACCCTCTCGTTCTGCTTCCCTAAGTAGCACATAAATGAAAAGGGAAAATAAACTCGATCTTGAAAGCGCTCGCTGATTTTAGAGCACAAATAATGACGGAGCGCCCCGCCGCCGCCGTCTTTGAGGTGCAGCCTTAGTTTTGCAAACAAACTCAATTAGCGTTTGCTAACTTGCACAACGGGGGGGATATCTGCACCCCGTCCATATCGCACACTTATTTGATTAGTCAACGGGAACAATTCGAGGGCTGGAATATAAAATGGCTATTCCCTGTGATGTAGCACTGAGCTTCACAGCCAGTAACCATAGATGTTTGCTAAAGCCTTGGGCTAATTGCGCCGGCAGTGTAATCATGGTGAAATTGTGTATTCCTGTTTAACGCCATCAAACATCTAAAGACTTATAGCGTATGTACAGTGATTTCCACACACGCAGGCACGCCGCCACCCACTCAGACACACTCACACACAACCAAGCTGCAAATACACACATGCACAAATACACACACGCATGCAGCACGCAGACATATGCAGCGAGAGGCTTGTTTTCACTGTTCCACTTTTCCCTCCGTGACAGCTCCACGTCAGGGATGATACCCTGCATGATAGAGCAGCACAACAAAAGACGTGGCAGCGAGCTCAGTGTGACGGTCCCCTGCTGGGAAAGTAAAGGGAGCAGAAGCATGGAGGCAAGCGTTATTTGTGTGTGTGTGTGTGTGTGTGTGTGTGTGTGTGTGTGTGTGTGTGTGTGTGTGTGTGTGTGTGGCAGCAGGAAGGAACGAAGGAGCTGCAGCAAACAGATCCAACATGACACAAGTTGGAATACCAAAACACGAGTACTTTGAGAACTTCCACTCCTCTGTCTCTCGCTCGGCATAAAATAGACTTATTTACTTAACCTCACTGGGTTTCGCTGATGAGACGCTTTGTTTCAGAGACGTAGAGGAAGAGAGAGAGAGAGAGAGAGAGAGAGGGTGGAAAACTTCCTGTCAGTTGTTTATGTTGTTGAAATCAGGGCAGGAAAAGAAGGAAGCTCGCTTGCTAGGAGCCGCAGAATAGGATGACCTATTTTGAACACACACTGGGAGACAAAGCTCTCTAAACCCTATCTGAGAGCCACAGAGGCTCAAAACAATATCCCCCGACTTGGCATGGATGTGTCTGTGCACGCATCAGTGTGTGTGTGTGTGTGTGTGTGCGTGTGTGTGTGTGTCTTAGCTAACCTAACTTTCAAAACTTGCACCAATTAACTAAGCCTGCGGTCTCCGTGATGTCGCCCGCTCAACTTCGCCGAGTATAGCTGACGCAGTGAGGCTGAGTCACTCCTGTAGAAGAGAAAGGGACTTGACATAAATCAATACGTGAACCCCGTAACAGCCGCCTGTCCTGTAAGTGCAAAGTGTTTACCTCGTTGGCCTTCATCTTGTCGTGGTCCAGACAACAGCCAAACCAACTCATGAGCCACAGCAGACCGTAGACAGCCAGACCTCTTCTAGTTGTCCTTCAGACGCCTTGATCACCAACGAGGTCCATTTTTAAAGTAAAGATCATGAAATGACCCTGTAAACGTAATAACTTCCCCTTAACATAATAAAAGGAAACAAGTGTTGACATGATAAACAGCTGAACATTAATGGAGGTTAGAAATGTACTTAAAGTTAACAGGAAAAAGGTTTTACACTAACAGGAACACTCAGTACGTTATCAGGATCAGTGCAGTATTAGCTGCATGTAGTCAATTCTGATTTGTATATATGTGATCGTATTTAGGGCTGTATTTGCTTTTTATTGCCATTTCTCACGTTGTTGTTGTTGTTGAATGTGTTTGGCCTTGCCTGCCTTTCAGTCTTTACATTGTTGGGACCGTGATGGACTTTGTCGTGGGGAGAGTTGAGGGGGTTAACCCTTTGACGTCCTTCAGCAAGGCCAACAGAAGAAGAGCTGGCTACCATCACTGTCCTCTGGCCCCCTGCTGGCCACCAGGCGACCGATTTCTGTCGCAGGCTGGACGGTAGGCTTGTTTGATCCAATCTGACTAGCCCATCACAAAACAGCACCGTCCTGTTACCTCGCTTGTACCTTTTATCTTTGTCAGCCAGCAGAAGTTGCACTGATGCAAATCTACAAAGCAAATGGGCCTTTGAGTTGCTAGAACCAGCAGCTTGGTTATTAGTCCCAGTATTTCATCTGGCCAATGTTTGATGAAACCAGTAGCCCAATGAAAACAACAGTGAAACGACGTCAACTTTAAAAGCTGACGTAGCCACTACAGTTAGAAAAATCACATCGCTACTTCCTGGTATGTGGTTTTACCGCGCACCAGCCTCCAGTCGGTTGACGCTTGCTGACTTCTATCGTACTGCCCAGTGCACGAACCCACACTCAAATGAATGAACGAACAAATGTACACACAGGACCCGGCTCCTATAGCGTTCAGCCCCTCGCACCTAATGAATCAAATGAAATCAAGGCTTGTATTTGGCAAGCCTCCAACAGAAGGAGTGTTGACTCACTGGTTGTTGTTTTTTTTTCAAATAAATTCAACGATAAGACTAATTAAAGATCAAAACACTGCAAGATTATTGTCACGGTGAGGTTATCCCAACAAAGCCAGCAAAGCCTTCTCACCTTAATTACCTCGTTTTGTGTGGTGGTACAGCTTGTCAAAACGTGTGTTGCCTCGATACGTGGCGTCCATTCATCCATACCAGGATTTTCCTCCTACTGTTGGATTACATGGAGACTGTGCTACTTCACAGACAAGCGTGTGTGTGCCATGCTGATGGAGATCAGGTTGTGTTGACCCTCAGTTTCCTTCCTGGTCATCATCATTTCTATGGCGACACGGTGTCACTCAATGTCACTTGACCCCGCCGGTGTTTCTCTTACTCAGCGCTTGATGATTTACCAGTCCAGAGTAAAGGGGCCAGCTCATCACAGCGAACTGCAGCGCCGAGCTTGATGTTTACCACTGCAGAACAAACAGAGATGTATGACCTAGATTACAAGGGACCGGCTGATTAAAAATACCAAAGCATATTTAAAGGTGTGAGCCCCCCACTCCCCCACGAGCACCTGTCCAGCCCACATCAGACACTTCAAAGCTGGATAGGCAGAATCAGCGGGGCTACCGGGGCTACGTCTGACTACAAATGCATGGGCGAGAGGAATGGGGACAGATAGAGTGAGGGTGAGAGACGAGGGGGAGAGTAGGTAAGACCCCCCCCCCCCATGAGTAATATCTCCTCCTGCTGAGCTTTCGAGGATTCTGCCGTTTGACGACCTGTTGCTAAAGCTGCTCGTCTGTTAACACCGGCAAATCACATTCATCATTCCTCCCGGTGGCGGGGGAGCCACAGCCACCGCAGGCTACGTAGCACTTAGCATTCTTTGTGTGTGTGTGTGTGTGTGTGTGTGTGTGTGTATGGGGGGGGGGACGAGAGAGAAAGAGTGTGTAAATTACTCTGTGGAACAGTACATTAATAATAGATCAACTCTCCCTTTTGTTTGGGAGGTAAACGTGATGAGTGGGCCTTGTAATTGGTTAGTTTAATAACTAGAGATGGGAAAAGACACACACACACACACACACACACATACACACACACACATAGGCACACACACACAGGCACACACACATGCCATTAAACATCACAGCAGAAATACACACATTCGCACAAATTCTAATACTCTGCCATACATGGGGGCGCACACACACACACACACACACACACACACACACACACACACACGTCAGGGTCGCATTCACACGCTGACCAGTTTAATTTGAGTTTAGCAGATTATAGTAATTACGTGAAAGAAAAGACTTGAAAGTCATTTCCAGAGTCATTTCCTCTTTTCTGTCCTTGAAGACTAACAGTGCTGCAGAATGACGGGCGCCTTCTTCACCTCCTCCTGCTGGTTGACTGGTAGCATGTTTCTAAATGTGTTCACATAAAGTTGGAGAAAAATATTGACAAAATACAAAATACACAACATAACCTTTTATTGTGTTGCATGGTTTTATGGTGACAATAATCTGTTTGATCGTACAAAACAGGGGGAGGGGGATTTAACAGGATTCAACATGGCAAACCATCCTTTATGTTGAGATGCAGAGCATGTGTGTGTGTGTGTGTGTGTGTGTGTGTGTGTGTGTGTGTGTGTGTGTGAAGAGGAGTGTTCTTGACACCGACATAAATTGGAAATACAGCGTGTGTCATCGTGCTGCACCTCTGGGCTGCTCTCTATTCACCACTACCTCAGAATAATGTGTGTAACATGTGTTGCCAGAGAAACGTGCTTGTGTGTGTGTGTGTGTGTGTGTGTGTGTGTGTGTGTGTGTGTCCGTCCGCCGTGTGTGACAATGCAAACTATCCATGAAATTAAGACCCAGAGCATGCGAGTATTCTCTGTGTATGTGTGTGTGTGTGTGTGTGTGTGTGTGTGTGTGTGTGTGTCTCTGTATATAACTGTGTGAATGTATTGGTATGTGTCCATGTGTGACAATGCAAACTGTCCTTGAAATTAAGATGTGTGTGTGTGTGTGTGTGTGTGTGTGTGTGTGTGTGTGTGTGTGTGTGAGGAAACAGCCAGGCTCTGACTATTCTCTGCTCCCTCTGAAGGGGGGGGCGGGGGGGGGGGGGGGTTTGAAGAATCTCTCAAACACGCTGACAGCTTGTCAAGGCCCTCCTACGACTGTAATGAATTTCAGCCTATTGTGTGTGTGTGTGGTCCCACTGCACCGATAAGCCCTGGCACTAATACAGTTAACAGTGTGTGTGTGTGTGTGTGTGTGTGTGTGTGTGTGTGTGTGTGGGCTGACATGGTGTTTACACGCTTATAAGCAGAAATAGCTTGATGCATTGCAGTGTTTGTCAATAATAATGATGAATTTTATGTGGATGAATTTTAGTGCCTGTGTGTGTGTGTGTGTGTGTGTGTGTGTGTGTGTGTCTCTGCTACACTGCTGCTACTACAGCCCCCGAGTTTCAAACTGTTACCAGCTCAGCTCCATGTAGTTTAACATGAAATAACATCACAAGTCTGTTTCCTTGCAGGGCCGCTGTGATCACACACACACACACACACACACACACACACACACACACACGTGCGTGTTGTCGGGGGCTGGCATGTATCTTGTGCGTCTTGTCATCAGATGCTCTGACTCTAAATGTCACTTGTCTCTCCATTTCATCTGCCTGACTCATCTGCCTCGTCTTCATTCTGCAAATAAAATGTGCGTGTGTGTGGTGTGTGTGTGTGTGTGTGTGTGTGTGTGTGTGTGTGTGTTGACATGTGTTTGATGGACACACTTCTGCTCTCCACCTCCCTTTGTGCGGCATCCCGCCAGCACAATGATGCCCACTGCTCTGATTTGTTCTTATAATTATGTCTCCTCTCTTTTTATTCTTCCTCCCCCCCCTCTCTCTCTCTCTCTCTCTCTCTCTCTCTCTCTCTCTTTTATCCTCTCCCTTATCTACCTCTCTTCTTCTATTTTTCTAATTCCCTCCCCCTGATCCATTTTTATGCCTCGCTGTGCCCATGCTTGTTATCTCGGCCCCTTTCTCTTTTTTTCCCTGTTTGATCTCAACTTCTTAATTTCCTCTCTCATCTACGTCACATTTCCAACCCCCCTTCCTTCCCTCCCTCCCTCCCTCCCTCCCTCCCTCCCTCCCCCGCCGCTTTCTGTGATGGTTGCCGTCGTTTCTCCTCTCGCTTCTATTGCATTTTCACATTATACCTTTTTTTTTTTTTTTTTTTAATCGTTCTTTCTTTCTCACTTCCTCGGGTATTTTCTCACCATATCTCTTTCCTCCTCTCTCCTTTCTCTCTCTATTTCATTCCTCCTTCCTATTTCTCTTCCTGTTTCTATCTCGTCCTCTCCCATCTCGTCTTCTCTCTCTCTCTATCTGTCCTGCAGCCTCTCTGGAGTGCAGTCCGTCTTCACCGTAGCCCCGATCCGAGCGGGACGACAAACCAGTCCCATGACGGACCCCGGACACCCTCCGACCTGCCAACTTCCACACAGACCTCCCTCAGTATGTGACCTCCCGTGACCTCTCTCTCTGGACCACCAATCGCAGCTCTCTCTCTCTCTCGTCTCCGACCTTTTGGTCTCCAGCCAAAACCTCTCCAATAACTCTTTATTTCAAAGACAATTATGCCTTCTCCGAACCACTCCAGAAAAAAAAGCCCCGGGGCCGCTGCTCCCACGTTCTGACTTGCTGTTTCCTCGCAGTCCAAACAGTTCATAACAGTTTCCTGGAAGGCGACCAGTATTTTCCATTACATGTGTCCCATCTCCAGTCATTTCTGACCTTTCCAGCAAAAAGTTTCCACCAGAGCTCTCATGCTATTCCTCCTACACCTCTCAAGACGTCCCTTCACTCCCTCTCTCCGGACCAAACAGCCGATCCCTCACCCGACACGCATCTACCCAGAATTCAACATTGGCTTGGCTGGTTTCTCTTAAAAGCATTTTCAAACACAGAGATAATCTCGGCTCTATTGTCTTGCGATTGAACAAAAAGTTGTGTGTGTGTGCTGATTTTGCTTTTAGGGAACCCAGCCCAGGACAATTTCCTCACCCTTAATGACTGTTTGGGAGTGACTTCAGAGGATATAAAAACCAACATTCATACATAATACCCCGATGTGAAATGAGACACCCGTAATCCACCTCTGTAGTCTCTCAGTCAGACTCAAACGTTTAGTATGTTCGCTCCTTCATTGTAGCACTTCAGTAGTGGCAACATAATGGACGCTACCGCACCTTGTTGTCTCTCTCTCTACGTCCCCACTGCCTATATTCCAACAACAGCAAGGGGGCGACACATTTTACACCTCCATGTGTGTTTTTTGTGCTCTCTCTCTCTCTCTCTCTCGCTCTCTCCATTCTGTGCAGAGATTATGTGAACAGTGGTGAAAAATCCATACCATTCTCCTCCATGTCGCTCTTCACTTTTTCGCTCTCTTGTTATTGTGGATTGCGCTCTTCTAGAGTAGACAGCAAGCCTGCGTCCGTTTGAGAGAACTTCCACTGTGAAAACGGCCAACAGCTAATAGGGGGGATGGACATTAAACCTGGCAACACATTCGCTATGGTTAAGTTGGCTACCCAAAGTGAACAGCGTGCTGTTGTGAAAAGGCAATCCGAAGGAGATGAAGCAGAGACCTAAAAAGGGGATGAACTGTGAGAACGAAATTCCCTGGGCGACCTTAAAAGGGACTGAGTTTGTAGGTAAACCGACGTGGCGACCCAAAAGGGGAGGGGCTTAAGAGAGGAGCAGACAACGCAAAAGGGCTTGTGAACCGAGGGATGCTCTGTGATTCGCTACGGATGAAGAGTGAGAAAGATCACAGTCAATGCTCTTCATCTCCGCCCCTCGCTCTCTCTTTTCTCTTTTCTCTCTTTCTCTGCTTGGAACTATTTTTAGATGAGATGTATTGAAAATAGCGTAGAAGCGAGATGTGCTGCGCGCAAAAGCTCATCATGAAAATGTTGTCTGTCATTCTATTAGGGATCTTATTTATCTCTGACGAGAAACTGGAAACTCTGCTGTCAATGTGAATAATGGCCACCCACTGTTGATATCCTCGGTATTTTAACTGTACTTTAAAAGCACATGTGTCTGTCACGAAAAAAACAACTGTGTAACTCGGACCATCGTCATCTATACCACTACGTCTGTGAGAGTATAACGACCTCAGCCACTGAACTCGATGTACTGGAGTGATATTTATCAAGCCTGCATCCACACAAGTGTGAGCATGAGCGTTGTCACGGTAACAACAGAACCCGCCGTCAATCAAGAGGAACACAAAATAGCTCGCCGTGCTCGGAGAGGGGGAAAAAGGGGGTCAGCATCAGGTTCCAGCCCTCGAGAGCCATCGGGTTTTAATGGGATGCCATTTGAACACGAGTCCCTCTGCGTCCGGCCGTTCAGTGTTTGGATAGCGGCTGTAGTCTAATGCAGCATGGACCTAGCTAGTAGATTGAATAGTATTGATCAATTCTTCAGGACATGCAGTTGGTCCTCCAGGATTACAAAGAGGTGTGTGTGCATGTGTGTGTGTGTGTGTGTGTGTGCAGTCAGATAGGAAAAGGAGTTGTTCACGCTAAAACACAAGTGGCTATTTCACGGTTGGGTTGAGATGCCGTGTCAGTGTCTGTCAAGGCCACAGGGGTGGGGGGGGGGCTGCTGCTTCCGTCTAGTCGATTTCAGATTGGAAACTGTCAATATGTGAACTGGAAGAAACGGTCCGCGGCTGGTTTCCACCCGGGGGCTGTGTTTAGGAGTCATTCGGTATTGACTTGGAGTACATCGGGCGATAACGGGGACTCATTCATACGAAGCATCAGAGCGCTAGACTCCGTTATGTAGTCTTTTCAAACAATATAATGGAAAAAAGAAAAATAAATTTGTTAAGTGGTAGTATTCATATCTTAGGCAATGATAGAAATTTGTGTTAGCTTTTGGAATGTCACATGAAATTGGAGAGAATCAGCGCGACCTCCATTTTTTGGCACCGAGATACATTTTTCATCAATTTCATCTTTGGCTTGGGCACAAAATTGAGGTCCGTGAATTTCAAAACGCCGGTAGGAACAGAACAGAACAGAACACAAGTCTGACCTTTTTGTATTGTGATATGATCCACTTGCATTGGATTTCATCATTTATATTTTTTGGAGGGTGGCTCATATTCTAACTCTGTTGTAAGTCTACAGTTCTGTTTGACTGTCGAGGGGGGGGGGGATTATTGAAAGCCTTTGTAACAGAATGTACTCCTTTGTTCTCAGAGCCTTTTTTCTTTTCATGGGTTTTGCTTATTCACGCAGGCGGTTTTTGACCCAGGTTTCTTAAACTTTGGGTCAGGACCCAAAATGGCCTGCAGGCTTTCCCTCTATTATGTCCCTATACATGACGAATGCAGCAATGTGTCTCCGTGATCCAGGTTCCCCGTGTGAGGCTGCATTTCTCATTTGGAGCCCGGGCTGAAAAACTGTAATAACCCTGGTTGTAGGCAGTAAAATATTGATTCTGTATTGTTACTCTCCCGGAGCCTGTGTTCCCTCCTTGCACAGCGGGGAGGCTAGGGAATACATTTTGCTGCAAAGGCTTGAGGAAAAGTTTCCAGCGAGTGTTGTCGACCTGGTGTAACCAGCTCAACACTCTGCCAAGGTGTCTGAGGGCTTGCCTGAACTGGCTCGCCCTGCAATCTCCCGGTCCCTGCAAGGGGTTTGGAACGGACTCACCCACGCCGAGGCAACGAGGGAACGCCGCGACCCGACCTCACACCGCACTGTTGCACAAGAACCTTCACATGCACAGAGTACAACACACACACACACACCTTTTAGAGTGTACACACACACACTGAACAGATGAACAGTAAACAGTGTCACAACTATTTACAGATTATAAACTCACATAAGAGCAAGCGTGTTAAGCAACACCACAGAAACATCAAGAACCACAAGAACAAAAAAAAGTAGTTTTTTGTTTGTTTTTTTTCTATGCCATGTTGACAGCATGTTTTGATTCTGGGTGTTTTGTAACCAACAGGCATGCAGACCACGTCTCTACTCCCCTCTATACATATAAGGTGCCTAATGATGGATCCTAATGATAATATTGACATTATGATGAGTGTATATAATAAACCCATAAATCCATATTTGTTGTGTGGTTTATTTAGTGCATGTATTCCTCATGTACATGGTGTGTTCTGCTTATTTTGTCAATGATTTTATGCATGAATTCAGCCAGCTGTGATAACCCCGCCTCCCACACACACACACATACAGTATAGCCTATAGCATCTATACTACTTCTCTTCATAGCAGCCCAGATGGTGAACCAGAGACACATGTAGTGCTGAGCAGGTTGTGTGTGTGTGTGTGTGTGTGTGTGTGTGTGTGTGTGTGTGTGTGTGTGTGTGTGTGTCTGAAGTGTGTGTGACAGGCGTGGTGGCGCGGGGCCGGCTGGAGTGGGATGATGTTGCAGGCCAGGCAGGTGTGCTGTGGCGCAGCAGCATGGAAACACTGTCCTCTGGTTAGCAAGCAGCAGCCTCCAGCAGGTCTCTGGAGCCCCCTCTCTCTCTCTCTCTCTCTCTCTCTCTCTCTCTCTCTCTCTCTCTCTCTCTCTCGATTTTTCTCCTTCACTTTGCACATAGACAACACATATACACACTGATATTGGCATATGGACAATAAGCACAAACACACAATTTATGTTACAGCTATTTATTTTACACACAGTATAAACTCTAAAGCTTAACGGTGCTACATGCTGCATTTTAGCATCAATAAAACTGCACTGCATGAATTTTTGACACATAATGATATTTACCGTAAACAAACTTGTGCTTTACGGCACAAAACAGTAAGGGGGCGCTGTTCTCGCAGCTCAACCGGAGCTAAAGCTACCGCAGGTTGACTTCCAACATGTTTATCCTCTTTAGTAAAATCACACACATGCTGAGTGATGCCGGGGAGGGGGGGAGGGGGGGGGGAGGGGGGGTAGCCACAGGAAGCAGCGGGGCTTATGGGAAATGTTTTAATTTCAAGAAACGCCAGCGCTAACAGAACCACCGGCGTGAGATGGAGGCTGCCCACCGTGGCCTCGTTTGTTCACAGCAATAACACTGAGGTATCACAATTAATTTGACAATGATGTATAGATGTTTGAAAAATGCTGCACACAGGACCGTTTAAGCGCGGGGGGGGGGGGGCACGCTGCGGCGGAGAGGTGGAGCGAGGGAGGAGGAGGAGGAGGAGGAGGAGGAGGATGAGGATCGCAGAGGTGAGGGATGAAGAGAAAGAGAGATATGACAGTAAATCGCTGGGGCTCAGGTCGCCCCGCCTGCCTCTCCTGAGACTCGCAGCACTCTGGGCTCTCACCGCCGGCCTGGATCAAATCCCCACAGTGTGTGTGTGTGTGTGTGTTGGTGTGTGTGTGTGTGTGCAAAATTCCCCTCCACTATTTCCTCTTTTTCCCCGTCTCTCTTTTTTTCTCTCGGTTTCGCCGTTCTAATTCTATCCATCACTCTTTCTGTGTGTGCCAGCGTTTGAGAATCTGTCTCTGTTTCTCTCTCTCTCTCTCTCTCTTCTCTCTCGTCTCTCTCTCTTGTCCTTTGTACATCGTTATTCTCTCTCTCTCTCTCTCTCTCTCTCTCTCTTACTCGCCCCTCCCTCTTCCTCCCTCTCTCTGGTATCATGTTGTTGCATCTCAGTTTTTTTCCTCTGTTTCTGTATCCTTGTTCTTCTTTGTTGCTGTGGATACTCGTACAGCGCATCTCTCTTCTCTCTCGTCTCTCTCTCTTGTCCTTTGTACATCGTTATTCTCTCTCTCTCTCTCTCTCTCTCTTACTCACCCCTCCCTCTCCCTCCCCTCTCTCTGGTATCATGTTGTTGCATCTCAGTTTTTTTCCTCTGTTTCTGTATCCTTGTTCTTCTTTGTTGCTGTGGATACTCGTACAGCGCATCTCTCTTCTCTCTCGTCTCTCTCTTGTCCTTTGTACATCGTTATTCTCTCTCTCTCTCTCTCTCTCTCTCTCTCTCTCCCATAACTCTCTGCCTTCCCATCTTCCTCTGTCACACATTCATGTCGAGCGCAAGCAGGCGGCTGTATGAATTAAACATGTTGGACACTGTGCACACTGAGCCCCCTCAGAGTGTCAATATGAGCACTGGTACTGAGATAGGGGGCTCTGGCCTGGTGTGTGTGTGTGTGTGGGTGTGTGTGTGTTCCCAGTCTTACTTGACACTCACATTCAGCAGCGATGGTTATCACATCTGTTTTCTTTCATGTTTTACTGTTGGGGAGAAAAGAGCAAGCAGCCTTCTTTATTACCAAAGCTTTACCACAGGCCTGAAAACATCTCTCTCTCTCTCTCTCTCTCTCTCTCTCTCTCCCCCTGCATCTTATCCTTTTCCCCCATCTCTTATCTTGTTTGATTCCTCAGGAACGATGTTTGTTTTCAACCAGTTGTTTCTGTCAAAACTGTTTCTGCTTTATTCACATTCTCTCCCTTTTCGTTCAACTTTCTTCCCTCTGCTGTTGATTCCTTTGCTGTTTGTCCTTCTGTTCTCTTTCCCCCTGAACCGACTCATTCTGTCAATGTGACTGATGTGAAAACCTTTTTACAGCAATTGATGTCATTACAGTGTGTGTGTGTGTGTGTGTGTGTGTCACAGTGTGTATCAGTATGTGTTTTTATATGTGCGTGCAGTATCTTGCCAAAACTCAGGAGAGTCTCTCCACCAGGCGAGGGGGTTTAAACCTTTTTATCAGCCTTAACACGGCGTTGAGTCAGTAAAGATCAAACTGACATCCATCCAGCCATGAACTCCCAGTCGCCCCCTTTCCCTCTCTCTCTCTCTCTCTCTCTCTGTCTCTCTCTCTCTCTCTCTCTCTCTCTCGCCTGGACACGCCAGCTTTGCCGCGGCCGGTGTCAGCACTGCAGAGGATAATGCACGCTTTCCGTTGCACTGATTCGGTGCGACAGCGTTTCAGAGTTAAGGGGATCTTCTTTTATTTATTTTTTTTTGCAGGTCATACAAATAAGCCACACAAATATCGTCAGTTACATGACCGCAAAGTGCAGAGGAAAAACAGCAGGTTTCATTCCAGCCATGGTGGGAAGAAAATAGGATTTAGCATCAATAGCAGATAAGAAATCGTATTCTTATGTGTCACATTTTGGAATGAAACTCTTGTGTATCATGAGTAACACCAACATGGCCTTTAGTTAATCTTAGCTACCATCTTGCTCACCACACCTTATCTCCCCCCTCGTCTCTCCCCTTTACTCTTACTCCCTCCCTGTCTCTCTAAAACCAGTTCCCTTTCAGCCCCGGCGGCTCTAATCCTTTTCCACCTTTTTTCAACTAATGGATTCCGACACAACATGGCTTCTCTTCGACGTCCGCGGGAAAAAAAATGTTTTGCAGTCAGCTTCCCGCGGCGCGGCTCGGTCGGAGAGAGTCGAAGCGTCGCGAACCAGCGGGGGATGCGATGATGTTAGCCGGCCCGGCAGACGCCCGGCGACTGGTTCCCAGCGCCTCGCCCAGCTGTGTGCTCCGCCGCTCCGACATCAAGGGGGGAAGCCGGGGTTATTACTGCTGTGTTTATGTGTCAGGCAGAGTCAATTATGCCTCCGACGGGATGGAGGGGGGAAAAAAGAGAGAGAGCATGCGGTAAACCCTTTCTTTCCCCGAAGCTGTGTGTGTGTGTGTGTGTGTGAGACAGAGAGATAGTAAGTGAATGTTGTTGTTTTTTTTGCCGAGTGTGCTGACATGCTGGTTTGCTCCACAGGTTGTCTGAGAAAATAGATCTCCACCCGTGGCTCCCCCCCCCCCCCCCCTACGTTCAGCGGTGATGGAACCGGCCAAAGCCCTCAGTGGGGCGCCAGAACCCGGGGGCCTCCAGCCGGCAGGCGCCACTGAGTATGGAGGGGTGCTGTGAGCTCACTCGTTAAAAAGCCCAGCCCTAATGATATCCGCCGGCGCTTTCCTCACTCCGGCCCTCCCTCTCCTGCCCTCTTACTCGCCATCCCTCTTTCTCCCCTCGTCTTCTCTTTCTCTCATCTCTCTTCCCTTTTGTCGTCCCTCCAGCCTTCCTCTCCCTTTCTCCTCTCTCTCTCTCTCTCTTCTCCTGCCACCATCTGCCTCTTCTCTCCCTCTCCTCTCCCCCTCTGTTTGGGTGAGGATGTATGAACCCCATGCCACACCGGCCACTACTCTAATGAGCAGTTGCTCTGTGTGCCACCGGCTTCCGACGGAGCCAAAATGGCCGACGCAGTTCACACTTGCCGGGGGCCCAGATCTGCAACTTGGCTTGACAGCTTCACTCTGGGATGATAGCATGTGTAAAGAAAAAGACCAACAAAAGAAATGATGTAACATGCTGCCTTTGGTGGGAAATCCTCTGTTCTTCTTTTCACTGTTGCACTGAAGTAATGTGTGTAGTGGTGCTGGTATCCTAAAGGGCTTAAAGGACAATTCCGGGATTTTTCAACCTGGCCTCTATATCCACAAAATCGCCTATCATACCGCAAAATAGATCCCAAAAGTTTCGGAGTTGCTCCGGTAGATCGGCTCAGCCGGCAGTCGCGTAACGGGCTCAATGGCGGCAACGTAATCCCTAAGGGCATACAGGCGCGGTCAAAGTACCACCTTTGTCAGAGTTGAGAGTTCAGAGTTCAGAGTTGTAAGAAGTTGTTGCAAGAAGAGGATGGTGTAAACATACCGTCCTCTTCCTGCAACAAGTGAACCCTCTCGCTATAGACTACCTTTGTCCACCGTCCATTTCAGAGCGGGACTTCTCCTTGAGCTAGACTTTAGTTTTCTGGTTAAAAAAGGTCTATTTCTGTAGCGATCCTTTCAGTAATGTTGTCAGACATTTGGATAAGAACACGAATAACAATCTGAGCCTGTCAGTGACAAAAACAAGCACTTTTAGTGGACGTACTTTGACCGCGCCTGTATGCCCTTAGGGATTACGTTGCCGCCATTGAGCCCGTTACGCGACTGCCGGCTGAGCCGATCTCCCGGAGCAACTCCGAAACTTTTGGGGTCTATTTTGCGGTATGATAGGCGATTTTGTGGATATAGAGGCCAGGTTGAAAAATCCCGGAATTGTCCTTTAAAGTACAGGCCTGTTTGATGTGTGTGTCATTTAAAGGCTGGATGGGGAAGATCTCATGTCAGGGTATTTCCACCACCCCGGTGAATGATTAACACTAGTGTCCTAAACTGCTCTCCTCTTTGATTTGCTATCGAGACAAGAACGTTGTGTTTGTCACTATTTGCCTCACAAGTTCATGATCAACAGATGAGGGTACATTTGAGGTCATTCAAGGTCGATTTAAATTGGAGAGTCGGCTTCTTTCGCAATATCTCTCCACCAAATTCAAGGCTCGGGGGGGGTAACAGATAGCTGGTTGGCTCCAAACAAGCACGCCTTGCTAGCTTGCGGTTTGTAGATTCTGGTTACCCTCAGATCCCCTGATAAACGTTGAGCAACAGTTTTCAATGTCGGGAAGTGTTACGTAACACTTCTCAATAGTCTCTCAGGTACATCAGGTACTTTTTGTCAGTGTGTTTGTCAGCAGTCAGGAATCTGTACCGGTCACAGCTAGCGGTCCAACCCAACGCCTCACACGCGACACAAGTCACTATGGAGCTCTTCTGCCGTTTAGCTGCAGGGACTGACTGGGTGTGTTTCAGGTTTCACAGATGCAGTGTGTGTGTGTGTGTGTGTGCAGATGCGTGCAGACTCAAGTTGGCGTGCATGCATGCATGTGTGTGTACTGGAGTGTATGTCAGTGTAATCCCCGTGGCCACTGGCAAGTCGAAACACAGGTACTGGCATCACTTTCTCACAGTCGGGGCGACGGAAAAAAACAAACGATGGCGACGTGTCCACCGCTCTGAGGACCGACTCCGGGGCGCGGGCGTGCCAGACATAACACAGCCCCGGCGAGTCGAGTTTTTCCTCAGCGCTACGCGATAACCAACGGTGACAGGAGTTCTTGTATTCCTGAGAAGCGGCACTACGGGAGCACTTTGATTTGCTCGAATGGGGATTCACGTAATGCTCGGGCTGAAAATACGACTTTTCAATGTGGATGAAACAGTTTAAGATCTACGCCAGTAAAAACAGAGAATAAACAAACATTCAGGGAAGAGACGTGACTCTCAGCTAGCGTCTGTCTGCTGCAGCGCCATGTCCTGATTGTGTTGTCGGCCTGGGCGATCTCTCCTATCACCACATCTTCCTCTTCATCTCAGACATGATCTCGCGTTACCACATTAAATAGTCCAACAAAATTAAAAATTACATCTATTTCTACCCTAGCTAGCAATTAATTGTAACCAGCCTCCCCCCCTCCCCCCTAAGACGTGCTGAGTGAGAGGATTGATTTATTGATCGAGGCGATGTGTCTGTGCTGCTGCGCTCTGGAGGATGAGGAGGATTATGTAGCAGCAGTCTCATGTTGTTGACACTCCTGTTGCCTTGACAGCTCTGACATGCCAGGATTTGGGTGTGTGCCCACCCCCCGAGTGTGTGTGTGTGTGTGTGTGTGTGTGTGTGTGTGTCTAGGGGTTGGGGGTGAGGGTGGCAGGCCAGCTGGCAGCCTCTGGCTCCACTGTGCCCCGTGGGTATCCGGTTTGGCACACAGTGTCTCCACTGCGACAGCTGGGACCTGGGTGCCAACCAAGGCAGCACTTAAACACACACACACACACACACACACACACATATACACGTACATACCCTGAGAATACAGGAATACAGGAAAGGCAAGATCCCTTTATATACACACACAAAGTAATGCGCAAACACATGGGTCTCTGTGTCTGTCTTTCTCTTTCTCTCTCTCTCACACACACACACACACACACACACACACACACACACAGCATGAGGATACAGAGGATTGGAAGGGAGGAAATAGATTAAGGATGTAGGTCCAAAGAGAGCCAATCACAGGGTAGCAGTTAAGTAGGTGTGTGTGTGTGTGTGTGTGTGTGTGTGTGTGTGTGTGTGTGGTGGCATAAGTACACAAATTCCTTCCATAAGAGGTGAAATTCACTGGTGGAATAATACTAATAATAAAAAGAAGATTTCCCCAGTCAAGTGAAATAATTGAAGTATTTAATATGAAATTGACTGAAAATAAAAATGAAAAAAAAAAATGACATCCTTTCATTTCACTGCTGCAAAACATCTTCAAATCATCAACCTCTACAGCTTCCTGTGAGATGGCTCGCTTAAAATAAAAAATAAAAAATGCATCTTGGAGGTAACTAACTGTGCGAGGTAAGGCAGCTTCCACCAAACTCACAGAGAGAAAGCATCAATCTTCAATGTCCCAGGCGCTACTCCAGGCTTTTGACGTGCCGGGGGGAGCCTGAAAAAAAAGGAGGCCACGGCGTTTGGAAAAGGAGGAGGGGGAGGCGGGGGGGCAGTCACGGAGGTCGAAGAGAGCCAGTGGCGAGCCGCCGAGGGAGGGTGTGGGGGTTAATGGGAGTAAATCGTGGAACCGGAGAGGTGAGGTAGAGCCTTTTGGGGGGGGGGGTTTTTCTCGCTGACTGTCCGACTCGCCTCATTTGTCAGCGTACCCTGAAACTGGCTGGCTTCAAAATAGAAAGTACCGACTCAGGATCCAACGCGCCTCTCTACTCCATCTACCTCCCTTTTATTATTACAGTTGTTACTTCAACACTCGTCATCAATCAAACGGTGTTGACTGCGGGTTTTTGGATGCAGGGGTTTTAGTTTATCACGCTTTTACTTCACTTTTCCTTTCACTTTGGTTTGGCGAGGAAGGAAAATGCATGACGATGTTTGTGTATTGTTATTGATGAAAAAAAGGAAGAGTGGGAGGATGAAGAAGTACAGCAGCAATAAACAACAACAAAGGAAAGAGGAAGCTTTATTGGTTATTTGCATTGAAATAATTTATATAGGAAGTGATCCATCCATCCACTGCTTGTAGATGCATTTCCTTCAATGTATCTCTGATATGGGCTGATGTGCCTCACCGGGCGGCCGAGCACACCATGCATTATCACTCAGAGTCCCTCAGTATTAAACGTGACTGGATGTGGGACGAACACGGCCGGGGCCACGAGGTTAGATCAACACTTCACGCCTCTCTGCCCCGACGGTGCACGCTCACACACACACAGCGGCATTCATGCATTCAAAATGGCATTCATTTTTCACACACCCACCCAGGCGTTCACACAGACTCACACTCATGCGTGATGCAAACACACCGCTGCATATGAAGCCTTTCAAAAACAATACGCCATATTAATAACAGTATAATAATAACCTACATTTGAGCCTGTGAGAAGCACAAACGTGTCATGCACAGTGAACGTGCAGCCACATCACTCCTTGAATTGAATTCATTGCAGGTGCTGATGAGAATAATTCCTGTTCAATCTGGCCCAGGCTGCAAGACAGGCGGGCAGACAGACAGCTAGACAGACAGGCAGGTAGATAGACTGACAGCTTGACAGGCAGGTAGATAGACATCTAGACAGATAGGTGCGTAGATAGACAGGTAAACAGGCAGGCATGCAGACAGGGAAGCATTATTAACCTGTCTCACAGGACAGCCCTCCTGACTCTCATGTCTCTTCATCTTCCCACTGAACACTGATGGATGGAGAAGGGTGAAGGCCCTCCCACCTCACACACACACACACACACACACACACACAAACACAATGGGAACATAAGGATGCACAGAGCGCCCATCATAATTGCCCATTCCTTCCCTCATCTAACTACCTGGGACGGCAGCACTTTGTTAGGACTCAGTATGATTAATCGCTGATACAAAGGACCGCTCTATTTACTGCATGTAGGTCAGGTTGTACCTGCTTAACCATTAGGTGGCAAAACCTTCATGGGCCCAAAATATGCAGAACTTTACTTTTAGTTTACTTACTGAGACACAGCGGGGTGATGCTGCACCTGGCGCCACTCGCAGTCCAAAAATATTTACTTGCTCCAGAAATGTAGAATTTTTTTTTTTTTTTTTAACTGGAGACGTGAACCACTGTGCTGCCCAATCAACCTGTATCTGACGCCTCAGTGACTGCTGGCCTTCCTGGGGTCCACACTCACAGTCATACCTGTGTGTCATTTAGAGTCTCCAGCTGCCTGAATTGCATTTCTTTGGAAAGTGCATCTATGCTTTGAATTATAGCCTGTTTCCTTATTAGACTCCCTGTGAGAGAAAAAAGCAATGTCAGATTCAGTGAGCCTCAATAACAATGTTAATAATAAACTTGGGTTCTATAGCACTTCACTCCAAACGGTGTTACAAAGTCCACGGTCTTCAAAGGTCCCAACCGGTGGACTGGAATTCCCCATTTGGCATTGAGAGGTTATAATAACGGCGTGGTGAAAACTCTGCAGGCCTTACATGTGTTCATACTGAAACTGATGTTGCTTTAGGCCTAGTAACCTTTACTCACACAGGTCGTTCACCACATCCCTTCATCATTTAAGTAAGGTTTGCATTTCATTTGCCCAATTTCACTTTAATAAACTTTGTGTTTGTTTTCCCGAGGATGACATTGAGTGTGATTTAGACTTCTGCTTCTTTGAACCAACAAATACTCAATAATCCATCTAACCCTCATTGTTTTCAGGACGACGCTGCACTTTATTAGCCCACCTGTCAGTCAGTTGCAATATAATAATAATAATAATAATAACTTTTGGTCCCCAAGGCACTTAACAATGGAAAAGAGAAGGTGAGAAAAACAACAACTAGGCTAAAAGGTAGGAAGACAATAAGACAAACAAAGGACAAAAGGGCAAAACAGGTTTGTTTGTCCCTATTCAGTGCGAACACAGTCTCAAGTTAATTACCTCCGGTGGACTCCCCCCTCCTCCCTCCTCCCCCCTCCTCACCCCACACACACTGCGAACCTTCAACCACACACACAGACATACATGACCCTCTCTTTCAGCCTTTCATATTCTCTCTCTTTCCCTCTTTCACTTTCTTTCTTTCCCTCTCTCTCTCTCTCTCTCTCTCACACATAACATTCACAAATCAGGAGCAGGTTTTTTTTCCAGTCCAGTCTAGACCGTCTTGGGAGCCACTAACCCGCATTTCTCCCCTCATCACCTGCAGTTTTGGTTTTTTTTACCTCGGTGCAGTTTTTTATTTATTTATTTTTTGGTACAGTTTTTACTCTCAGGCGGAGATAAAAGAATTTGTTCCGCATTTGACACGCCGCACGACTCCTCTGTGCCGCGATGCTATAATAACCTCAATAACCTTAATTTGAATTCACCACATGAAAATATGAGATTTTGGGCGAGAGCCACGTTTGCCTCCGAGTGCCTCGGTCTCGACGATTTCTCAGGGATTATTCAGTTTAGAAAATCCTTGTAGTGTGAGTTTGCGAGGTTTTTTTCAGTCGGTGGAATGTATTATAGTGATACTTTCCAAGCTGTTCAGGCAAGCTCAAGCTGAAGTGTGTGTGTGTGTGTGTGGGGGGGGGGGGGGGGGGGGAGAAACAGCAGGCTTGTATTGGCAAATGTAGATACAGCACACAGTTACACAACTGATCTCAAAGGCAGATAGGGAGAAAAATCGACAGCCGTGCAGGGAAGGGAAAGCAGATTTATTTAGACAAATGAACAAACACACACACATGACACACGCACACACACACACACACACACACACACAGTGAAGTCAGGTTCTAAGAAAAGGTCCTGACACTCCTGGTCTTCTCAGAATCTGCCTGTAGGTAAGCTGTTTTTCCAGCACAAACCAGCTGTCCCCCAAAAAGTGTCACACACACACACACAAACATTTGTGTTATCCACTCTCCTGTCCTCTCTCTCTCTCTCTCTCTCTCTCTCTCTCTCTCTCTCTCTCTCTCTGTTCTATCTATTCTACAGCGCTGCCAAACCAAACCCAGTCCTGCTGCATCCAAACCCCCAATCCTCCTGGTACCCAAACCCTGAATCCTGCTGTTTCCAAACGCCTGTGTCCATCTCATCTCACTCCATTCCCTGGCTGGTCTCTCTCTCTCTCTCTCTCTCTCTCTCTCTCTCTCTCTCTCTCTCTCTCTCTCTCTCTCTCTCTGCTTGGGTCATCTGTTCTCCTGTTTACACCGAACTATTGCCCAGTGTGGTTCAGGCCTGACCGGCTGGAGATAAATTTTGTTCAACCGCTGCTCTGTTTCCTCCTGGTCTCTCTCCTCCTCCTCCTCCTCCTCCTCCTCCTCACTCTATCTACTCTCTCTTCTTTCATCTTTACTCTCTTTATCTGCTGCTCTTTCTTTTACTCTCCCTTGCCTTTCCTATATCCTTCTCTGTCTCTCCTCTCTCTCTCTTTCCGTCTCCCCCCTTTCATCTGGCATTTTGATAAAAGGCCAACGCAAAAAGTTCAGGTTTGGACGATTCCCAATTTCACAGAGGTTTACGGTGGACCTGGGCCAGGTGATTTACAGTGGGAACCCCCCAGTTTTCCCCTCTGCCACGGAGAGGAAGAAACAGCTGGAGGTTGGAAGCAGAGGATGTTTGGTCTTAGCAGAGTTCATACCGGAGTCTGTTTCTGAAATTGGCATGAGAGGGCTTGATCTGTGTGAGAGGGTTTGCATCCCTGCTAGCATGTGTGAGTAAGATCATCCCATTCTCGGCTTCATTGATTTAAAGAGCTTTTATTTTGAATGGCTGCGGTCAGCGACTGACAGCGTGTGGCAGCTAAACATGACTTTCGAATTATTTCTGAAGCCGTAAATGGATTTCGAATTGCTGTTTGGATCAAAAGAGCGGATCCAAAATATATATATATGTGCGCAGACCCGTAATTTATACACTCACAAACATTGAAGCTGTCGGCGCGTGAGGGCTTGATGATACGTCTCACTGGCGTATTATATGTGTGGCATCTAACCCCCCCCCCCAGACTTGGAGTATAGAAGTTGCTGGAGTTGATACTGCGATGCGCTAACAAAGGGCGAGTTGTTTCAGCGGTGGCCTACTTGGCACAAACAGGCAGCGGTTATCTAAGCTGATGGCTTTAACATCTGCATTGTGTCTGTGATGCAGGCTATTGTTCCAGCCCAGTCCATCAAGCGCTATAATTGGATGAGTGGTGTGTGTGTGTGTGTGTGTGTGTGTGTGTGTCAGTGTTATATCCTCTGGGTGCCCAGCCGTATTCATACATCATGTTGAAATATGCCTTTATATAACAAACTGAGGCTTTCGGCACGTTGCCATTTTTGTTTTACTGATAAAGTCTGCCGCGTAGAATCTACCACATCTCAAGTCTGTCAAAATTATCAAAAACAAAAAGAAACAAGCAGAAATAGAAGTCATTTTTCTATGAAGCACACTTCTCAGTTCGATGGAAAACAGAACATAAAATGATTTTCAGTTTCTCCCAGACCACACGGCAGAGCTCTTCCTGTTTCTGTAGCGAATGGTGAGGCACCTGGACAAGCTTTGTATGACATATACAGGCGGTGGACAAAATAATGGAAACACCTTACAATGGTTGGAAACATGGGTGCAAACACTGTTCCCTCATGATGCTCCCATGACGACACTTCTCCCATACATGTGTGTACTCGTGCGTACTTCCTCTCACATTTGACTGGGCCTTATTTCAGTTTCCAGTCACAGACAAATCAATCTCTTCCACTTTTTTTAAACTCTCTTCTTTCTCTCGCTCTTTTTCTTGTTCATTCTCTCTGTATTTTCTTTCCGATCATGCCTCTCTGACTCATTTAATCTCTCTCTCTCATCATCATGGGAACATCATGAGGGAACAGTGTTTGCACCCCGGGGTGCACCTGGTCCTGGCGTCATATGCCTTGGCTGTAATACAACCACGCAGAGCAATCATGAGACAAATCCTTCGGCTTCCTCCAAATATAAATCTGTCCAAATGTAGGAAAGAAAAGATAAAACATTGCTTATAAGACCATATCATTTTTTTCCCCCATTTCTCAGTTCTCCAGGTTTTCTGTTCTACATCTTGGATACAAGTGGTTTCTGAGTGGCAGCTCTGCCATAAATACCAGCTTTGTGCGGCTCACAACATGTAGTTTTTGGTGAGACTGTATAACAGGTGTTGATTCAAATCTGGGGTCATTTATTTTGAGGGTTTCGTTTTGTGGTGTTCAGCGAGTATCCTGTCAAGTCCGTCTATCCCCCGGTGAGCTCGCAACCACTTCCTCTCTGCCAGCACCGTTTGTCCATGTCTGACATGTGTTGCTATGATTTTTGAGACTGCTCCTCTTGCCACATTCAATATTTTGTCAGGCTTTGTGACTGGAGCAACTGCAATTCAGGCCCCGACTAGTTGGCCTGTTTGGTTAGTTGGTATGTTTTTTCTAAAACCAGGACATCACGAGGAACAATAAGGACAATGGTTGGGTATGTTTACAGATCTGTTCTAAAACTGAAGCATTTCCCTATTTCCCTTTGATATCACCACAAATAACCAGATCAGATGTGAATTCATAACTTCATAAAGTGAACAAATATCCTAGTGTATAATCTCTATTTTTATATATATTTAATATTTATCTATGTGTACACACTGTACGTATTCCTTGAATATTATACACAATATATAATAGTATACACATTTTATCCTTCTGATATTATAGCAGTCTGTCCTTAAAGGTTCTCAGTTCAGCCATAAAGAGAAACCAGGTCAGCAACCTGACGGCTCTCATGAGAACTGTGTCTGAAAGCAGACATTTTCCAACACGGTAAATCTTTGATGTGTGTGTGTGTGTGTGTGTGTGTGTGTGTGTGTGTGTGTGTGTGTGTTATTTAGCCCCCGGCATTGAAGCATGTGGCCTTAATGTGGATGCGTCACTCGAAGCTCAATGAGTAAAGAGGAACTTCCCAACTGTGAGACGGCACACATGAAACCGATTTGATCAAAGTTGATTTACAACTTACACAGTTCTCGCTCTCTTTTTACTTTCTCTTCCCCTCCCCCCCACGCGCTCTCCTTCCCTTCTTTTACTCTCTCCACACCTTTGTCGCTTTCATTTTCATCCCTCTCTTTTTTTTCTGCCATCTGAACAAATTAGGGAGCAAATGAGGAGGGAGGAGTGATATGGGTGATGAGGCATGCCATGAGTGTCAACAGATGACAACCAGCGCAGATGGGAGAGAGAGAGAGAGGGAGAGAGAGAGAGAGAGAGAGAGAGAGAGAGAGAGAGAGAATGTGATGAAAAAAATAAAGCATTCCCTGAAAACCGGGACTTGAAAAGAAATGATTAATGAGGCCAGATGTTGGGCTTCTTTTAGCATGAATCATCGCATTCCCCATGACAAAGCAAAAACTCCCCCCCCCCTCCCCCCCTCCCCCTCACCCCCCTCCCCGTGCTCCCTAAACACAGACGCAGCAGGCGAATCATCCCCCAGACTGTACACAATAGAGACAATCCCAGTATTTTCCTGCCTTGAGAAAGCCTCTCGTTGCCAGGTGAAGACAGCAAATCGACTGAATGTTTCCAGCTTTTTCTTTCATGCTGACATCACTGTTACCGTTACCATCCTCTCCAAAAAAACAACACACACACACACACACACACACTTTGAGGGCTTGTTTGCCTGACCAAGCTAATTATGGCATCCGGGCAAATCAAATGTGCATGAATCAGCAGCGCCTCGACAGCGACGTGAGAACACGGGGGGAGATCCTCCGGTGGTGAAATCACCAACACAGACGGCCACAAGCTGCCTGACATCCTTGAAGGAACCGGATAAGTCGATACGACACAAGCTGGGTCAGCTGTGTGTGTGTGTGTGTGTGTGTGTGTGCCGGCGATGTCAGCTCGGCGTCCTCAATCGATTGAACGCACGGTGGCAAAAACATGAATCGTACCCGGAATATAAAGATGAAGTACAAAGGAAAGCGGTTTGTGTTTCTCCGTCCGACTCCACTGAAGCTCCTCTGAATCTGGTTGTTTAATCCATTACATTGGGCTCCGCCGGGGTTTTAGGAGGATGTGTTTTGTTAGAGATAACCCGCGGGGCGAAGCGGGTCAGCCGTTAAACATCGACTGAAGTTGTTCTTAACTTCCCATGTCATAAAACCCTTGTCAAACTCCGCGATCCCGACATAACCTCTGGTGGTACTAAAACATAAGAGCACCTAATGCACACATAGCCAGGAGGCAGCCAGCCCTCCGTCGTCTCTGCGACTTAGCGTTGAGCCCTCAACCAACCCGGAGGAGGCCATCCATAATTAACCCCGCGCTGTCGAGTCAAGGCAGCAGTCACAACATGTCCTCACATGTCATTCTAAAAAAGAAAAATGTTTTCCCCTGCATGGTTTTCTCCGCTGTCAACCCGCCACCCGCATCTCTCGTTCCCTGCAAAGGGACTGTTGTGAGAGAGGGCCAGGGAAGGCACTTTGATCTGCTGCGTTTCTCTCTCAAAGGCTTTTGGCGAGCAAATGATACTCGGCACAGAAGAAGAACAATGTGTTTCTCATTTTCCTTTGTTGAGGGGGAATTTTTTGATTTATTCCCCGTCTCAGGGAGGAGAGACTGAGATATGTCTCTTCGGCTATAGGCTAATCGTAGCTATCAACATCCGTTGTTATCAGCAAAGACTGAAATATATCTTTTGACTTCCTTCCTCAATCTCTCACCTCTCCGAATCGCTATATATCGTCTTCTGTCTGAAGATGTTTCTAATACCAGAGACCGGTATAAGGGGCAATTAAAATGGGTGAATCAAAGCGGAGAAAAGAGAGGGGTTTAGAGAGAGAGAGACTGAATGAGCCAGAGAGGCATCGTCGGAAAGAAACACAGAGAGAAATGAAGAAAAAAGAGAGATTAAAAAAGTGGAAGAGATTGATTTGTCTGTGACTGGAAACTGAAATAATGCCCAGTCAAATGTGAGAGGCAAAGTACGCACGAGAGATGAAAGCGAGGGTAGAGGGTAGAGGGGGGAGATCGAGACTCACAAGGACACACAGAGACAGAGAAGGATATCAACGAAGTGAAAACACCAGACATTGAACTGTCTGAGACTAAAAACTGCAACAGGGTGAAACAAAGTAAGAGAGAGACAGAAAGAGATCATCACACAAAGAGAAAACAGAGAGGCCATGTGTCTCACGACCTCCATTCACTGCTCCACACCAGACAGTGGTACAGTGGTGACTGGGGTAGATGGAGGCTATAGGCTGAGGGGAGGTTCAAAGGGGGCGAGGAGAGGAAGCATCGCTCTGATCTTTGGCAGTGGGGTTAAAGCATTAGCATTCACCCGGCAACAGCAGGCTTTACCACTGCATCTCTTCAAAGACAGAGGAGACACGTACAGTATATAGAGTATATATATCTATCAATGTGTTTGTATCTGTGTATGTTTGAGGTTCACCTATGTAGAGAGAGACTGTATGTGTCTATTTGTAGATGAACCTCATGCTCTCTCTTCATATATATAAAGACATGATCTGTTTCCATGCTCACTAGCTCTATCAGTGGGATTACCGAGGTCCATTTATCATTCCATATGAGTACGGCTCACATGGATAATTGTAAATTAAGTGGATTACTGTGCAGTGGCAATCCCCGAGGGAATTAGAGAGACTGTGAATGCATGTGAAATCCTAACGCGCTGTAGCCGGCGGCTCCCACAGCAGCATCAGCACTTTCCGAAGCAATGATACCAGCGTGAGGTCTTTTGAATGATACTGATTTAATATCAGTGCGGCAGATTTAATGATACCGACACTCATTATGTTTCAGCTCCCTGAAGTGGGCCGGTGTTTCAAGTGATTGCCACATTCAGCCCGCAAGTGTACTTAAGAGTAGATGTTTGATATGACGCATTATTGTACACTGGAATCATGAGTGGGAAATGTCCTTCTTTCTTTTCTGTCTTTTTGTCTTTAATCACAAAGTTAGAAAGTAAGTGTAAAGTATCAAGTACATGCAAAGTTGCTCTTTGAGGGTTTTACGTAAGACCAAACTACAAGATGTATTCTTTCTCTGCTGGCTTCAGTAGCCTTATACCATCCAAATCCCCCCAAATCAAAATCCACCTCGAAACGAATTGCGGTGGAATACAAATGAGCAGGCAGTGGCAGGGATTTCTGTTTTAATGAGGACAAAAACCTATCACCACATCTAACCTGAAACGCTTCATTTGCTTCTCCCTGCCAGCCTGCACATCCCAGAAGAGGTCCGGGGTTAAAATTGCAGAGTTTCAGCTCGGTTCGCTCAGGGGCCCTGGCAACAAACGATGGCCTCCCTCCCACACCCCCAAAACATTTAAACCCTGCTCGGTTTGCCCAAAGCAATCTCGGCTCCCGAGTCGAAAGGTCACTTTAAATAAATAAAGAACGGGGGGGGAGATCACTAGGCATCCCACACACCGAGCGAGCCGCGCTTTTGTGAAGGATAGCCAAGGCTACACCATTTAGCATTCAGTGGCCTGGAGCTATCCGTGAGACTGGCAGTCGTCTGAGAACAGAAAGTCCAAGTCCAGATTGACTCCCACTCGCTTGCCACGGCCGCATCAGTCACAACGCCTAACTCTGAAACTTCTGCCCTGTTTTGTCATTGCACCATTTGCTGTTGTCAGCTATGAGGGGAAGAAGAGTTTATGGGATTTATTCATCGCCTTCGGGGTGGAGAGGAGTCTGACCAGCAGCAGCAGCAGCATTTCATTACATTTGCTAGTCATTAGTTTGTATTCCTGCCTCTCTCAACTATTACCCTCTCGCTGTTTTAAAGAGTAAACAACACAGGTGACGAGACTCAAGATTGGATATGTTTGTGTTGTTTTCCAAACCGAACAGACAGCAGTATGTTTTGGACGCTCCCTGGGAGGCCGTGTAGAGGAGATTACTACATCAGGGCAACTCAGCTCTGTGGTTTTATGAGGCCCTCCACAATACTCTACAGGGTAAACTCTATTGGATTTGAGACTCATTATTCACACCCCAGCCACTGAAACAACACACACACACACACACACACACACACACACAGAAACGTAAGGCTCATTTGCACACACACTAGTGGATGGACTTGCACACATCAGCACACTCCCTGGGATGCAGTATTTTACACAGGGTGTGTTTTGGCTCTGCTGTCGGTGTACATGGGTGCCCGAGCACAGTTTCACACACACACACACACACATGCCCTTTGTCAACCCGGGCCATTCGAGCAGCCTGGCTCGTTGCATCATCCAGAGGGGAGTTTTATCAGCAACTGATCAGCAGCAGCCCGAAGACTCTCAAAGGCTGTTTTGTCTTCCCCCTTGCCTGGAACTCCCTGAACCCGAGGATTACCTTCCAGCCGTGGGTATTTGTTTACCGCGGCCTGAATTTGCAGTGACGGAGGCTAACCTGCCGTCACTGAGAGGAAGTGCTTTATACGCGGCTTATCAGCGCCAGGGGAACCACAGAAAAGCCTTCAGGTAATCCGGCTCTTTGCTCAACTGTTCGACAGTTTGTGTGGCTGATATGGACATTTCTTTGCTTATGAATCTTGCCTGGTGCAGCTTTAATGGTTTGACAACTGGTCAGGCTTACTTGTTTTTTCCACACAGCTCTGACACGGACGTTCTGTGAAAGAGAGAAAGACCAAAGCGCGATTGAAGAAGGGATTTTTTTTTTTCTGGGATGAAACGATTAGAAGTGTAAACAAGGAAGGATGAAGTTTCAGTGGACGTCACAAACAAGAAAGGAGGAGCCCACTGGAATGACTCCCTGTCTTCATCACCAAAGTGTCATGCAGAAACCTTGCAACTCCAAAATGTCATTGAGATAACCTGGTTGACTTCCCCATTGAGATTTGTGCACATTTCTGACTGTTCCAATTCATTTTCAATGATTTGGCTCGGTCTCAAAATCACAACAGATGGGGGAATCAGCTGTCAATCGCAGTTAAAAAATGGGGGGGGAAAATGATGCCCAGTGATGGTGCAGTAGTTAAAACTGCAGTGTCTGCTGCCACTCGTGCCCCTGCTTGTTTAGGATCTAACCCTGCCAGAGCCTTCTCTCCTGCAGCTCCCTCACTCTGTCCTCCCCTCTCAACTTTCCTACCTGTCTGTCCAAATAAAGAAAAATGCTGAAAGGTACGGATGGTCGACTCTCCTTTAAAAAAAAATGGCGGCACAAGGTTTTTTGCAAGACACCGACGCTATTCAGATTACACAGTCACCTCTGGCAAACATGATCCTGGCTTCAAATGTAATCTAGCCTCCAGACATTATTCCCATTAGGGTTGCGAGCAATTAAGTGCACAGTCCCCGGGCATAAACAAGAGCACGGTTCTCCATCGCTTGCGGAGAGGCAGCAGCGGTAAAGTTGCCAACGGAGTGGGTTTTCCATCAGGGTGGGGAGTTGAGGTTCTTCTTTTCTGGTTAAATACGAGGCTATTGGAACCCGTTCTGGTGATCTAACATCAGGGAAAAACATTCCCAGAGTTCATTCAGAAGTCATAGCCTGAGACAAAATGTAAAATATTTTGGAGTTCACATTTTCCTTCAGCAGGTAAACAACACGCTCCTGTGAGCCGCTCAACATTTGATTCAGCAGGACGACCGTGAAGCGAGGCACAGCCCTCTGGAACAGCACCCGGGCCTCTCCATCACCAGCATATCCCGACGACGAGCAGCGCTGGCTAACCGCAGGGTCCTGGCTCGTCTCCCAGCCGGCCCCGCTAATTAGTCCCCCTCTTCTAAGCTAATTGGCCGATAAAAAATGAGGATGGCCTCTTCACCCAGCCCGAGTGTCGTGCCACCGAATGGCAGTGGGGAGGATTACCCGGGCTTATGAGGCGTGGTGATACTCAGCGAGAGCCACTCCTCTGCTATTAATCTCCCTGTCAAGCGGCTCCCCTCTGCTGTGTCACTTTGGTTTGTTAGTGGATGTGGCAAAACTTTACCCCGGGGTTGACGTCCTACAACTTCTCATTTATTGACTTTACTTCTTAACTATTTTACTGTCTTCATTTTTTTGCACTACTGGGCGACTGAGATCATTCATTGGAACAGACACATACGATCCTGTGTATCAGTGCTGCCGTGTGCTAGGCAGAATACCCATAGGGCATGTCTAACTTTGTTGACTTTGATTTTGTTTGCACCGTGGGGACTGTGGGCGGGTGGCAAGGCAAGTCAGTTTATTTATACAGCTCTTTATCACAAACATGATTTTTTGTATTGCCATGACGCCAATTTGACAATAGACCTAACATCAAATCAGTAGATCTACCTTGGGAATAACTCAGAATAGGTTATTTGTACTGTGCAAGCTCCATGAGATTTCATAACTTAATTGAAAACAAATAGAACCTCCAGATTTTTCTTCCTAGAGTCAACAAAGCAAAAAAAAAAAAAAGTGGGTTTGTTGTTTACTGCAATCCCACTAATTGTAATGAGCACTGTCTAGTGTGCTGAATGTGAAAATTAAATAACATAAGTTATTAACATTACTTTAAAAAAAAAAAAAAAAGGAAAGTTGGTATTCCGCTCAACTTAAGTGCGATATTTTTATATTTATGTAGACAGCTGGAGAGTAGAGAGGGACACTAAACCCTAAGGTATGGCAACGTCGTTGCATCTAATATCATCTGCCACCTACATTTTGAAAAAATATTGATTGAAGTGCAACAATTACTGACAAGATATTATTCCATCGATGTGGTAAATTATTAGATACAGCTTAGAGGGAACATTGGTTCTGAATAGAGTTAGTTGTTTATTTATTTATTTATTTTAAGACATACCTTTCAAATAAATTTCTGCCATTTAAAAAAAAAATCTTTGCTCTACATTATAATGATTAAAACTACAAGATCCAACTTGGACTCAGTTAGTTTAAGATATGAACTCGGTGCCCATTTCTTCCCTTACCCAACTAACACCCATGGAGAGGGAGACAAGAGGATGAGACCCAGGGGAGAAACTGTCTGCGTTTGATCCACAGACAGTAGAAGGGTTTGATCCCACAATAGTGAGACCAAACATGTGGTTGCAGAAGCCGAGGACTTCACTCAACCATCAGGACAGTAGCAGAAAAGGCCTTTTTATCTGTATCCGTATTTTCGCAGAGAGGGCTTTGCTGCCTGGCGCAGCTCCATTGAAGTTCCACGCAATTAAACTTCTCGTGCACCACTAGCACTGGCTGCTCTCCTCATGCAGAGGGCTCTGGTTGTGAATGGGTGCATCTCGCGAAGCCCCGCCTCTTCCGGTCCCGCCGACGGACCAATGAGAGGCGCCGGTGCGCACCGATGGGACGTCACGTCAGCTGCCGTCGTGTCGGGATTGGAATGTTACCGACCAACAATCGGAACAACTGAGCACTCGGTAATTGGACACTAGGATCAAGGAATCCCGTCTTTTTGAACATTTTTCTCAGCTATTCGGCAAGTCACATTGTAACCGAGGATAGTGTGTGTGGCCGCCGTTTCGACCGGGTAACTTCGCGTGCAGCCTGGATCATCCAACATTATTTCATGTTTGCGCGTACTGAGGGAATATGAGGAGGTTGTTAGAAATAAGGAGAGAAATGCAGGGATTCGTCAGGTTACAGTTGTACCGCTGAGCCGCTCCTGCGCTACGACGCTTCCTCCGGTGTTTTTGCTTCTTTTTTTCCCACGGAGTGATAAAAGCGAGGAAAGGGACAAATTCACTCCGAGGCGTTTAGATCTGAGCGCGGCGGCCACACCGACGGGGTTTCACACTACCCGGTCAGCGCGTTACGGACTTTACCATCCAAACCGGGAGCATACCTTTTCCGTCTGGGCGAGCCACGGGGACCCCTGCCGCCGTTCGTATGTGGGGAGAGAGTTGGTAGGCGGCTGTCGGGACAGTTTTCCATTTGAATAGCCTACACACAGACAGCCTGAATGAGGGTGAGAAGAAGCGCAGAGAGAGAGAGAGGCGCATATCCGATTGTTTCCGAGTGGGTCCAGGCAGCGCTGCTCTTTTTTAGGTGCACCCAAGCCGCTGTAGCTGCCGTGCGATGGTAAAAGTCTACAGAAGAGGGAGAAAGGGACAAGACTTGTAAAAATCGCCCACATGCTCTGGATCAATCGCTGGATTTGGGAACGGAATACGCTGAAGGGGGGTTGGGGATCCTTGGAGGCTGCCGGAGGATGGAGCGGTGCAGCCGGGGGTGGTGAGAGCCTAACTTCGGGCCACTTTACATTTCCTATTCCTAAACAACTCGCCCCCGTTCCCAGGACACATGCAGGCCAAAAAACGATACCTGATTCTGCTCTCCGCCGGTGCGTGTCTCGTGCTGCTCTCTTACCTCGGAGGGGTCCAACTTCCAGCGGCGAGCAGGAGCCGGCATGACCGCAGCCGCAATGGGTATCGGCCCGACCAGCCCTGGCCTCACTTCTCGGACCCGTTACAACCTTTCCTGCCCTGGGATCAGCCCGACACCGAGGACTACAACCTGCACATATCGCCGAGGCAGAAGAGGGACGTCAACACGAGTGTTTACAAAGGCAAGCGGTGCCGCATGGATTCGTGCTTTGATTTCTCTCTGTGTAAAAAGAACGGATTCAAAGTTTATGTTTACCCCCAGCAGAAGGGGGAGAAGATCTCGGAGAGTTACCAGAATATCTTATCGACCATCGAGGGGTCTCGGTTTTACACCTCCGACCCCGGACAGGCGTGTCTGTTCGTCCTGAGCCTGGACACTCTGGACCGGGACCAGCTGTCGCCGCAGTACGTCCACAACCTGAAGACCAAGGTCCAGAACCTGCCCCTGTGGAACGACGGCAGGAACCACCTCATATTTAACTTGTACTCGGGGACGTGGCCGGACTACACGGAGGACCTGGGCTTCGACATAGGCCAGGCCATGTTGGCCAAGGCCAGCATCAGCACCGAGAACTTCAGGCCCAACTTCGACGTGTCCATCCCCCTCTTCTCCAAGGAGCACCCGAGGACCGGCGGGGAGAGGGGCTTCCTCAAGTACAACTCCATCCCGCCTTTTAGGAAATACATGCTGGTGTTCAAGGGGAAGAGGTACCTGACCGGCATCGGCTCAGACACCAGGAATGCCTTATATCACGTCCACAACGCCGAGGACGTGGTGCTGCTCACCACCTGCAAGCACGGCAAAGACTGGCAGAAGCACAAGGACGCGCGCTGTGACAAGGACAACGCGGAGTATGACAAGTAAGTTGGGAAGGCTGGGTGGTGTTTTTGTTGTTGGGGTAAAGGTGTTACGTGGCTCTCTGTAATCGTAAGTGATCACAGTTTTTACGCAATAAAATCCGCGCGCAATGGGGCGTCTTCTGTGTCCAAAATAGGGCACCAGGCGCGCGTCCTTTGAGAGCTCCCAAGCCGTGGCGCGCCGTGTGTGCGTGTGCGTGCGTGCGTGTGTGTGTGTGTGTGTGTGTGTGTGTGTTATCAAGTTATGTCACAGCCGTTCTGACAGCCCTCCTCAGGGATCCCAAATGGCTCTGCAGTGAGGACCAAAGCTAAAATGTGAAATCAGTTTAGGCTTCAAAATAAATGTTTTGGGGGAAAAGTCATAGTATGGATCGTAGTCAGTCTTATCAAACTGGCCTTTTTTTTCTTTTTTTGGAAAATATGATTTATTTGTATTATTGGTGGTTGTTTGCCTTATAATGATCACCAGCTGGAGATCATAGCTTACCCATATTTTTATGTACCACCACATCACTGGCGATGATCCTCTCACTGCCCCCCCCCCCCCCCCCCCCTTTTTAACCTTGCTCCCCCTCAAGTGTGAAGTAAAAGCTCTCACTCCACGGGGGAACACTGCAGCCAAACCAGGATACGCACAGACACGTTTGATTTGCTCCCAATACTTTAGTGGAAATGAAGGGAAAGCGAACCGTGGCAGATTGGACTGGAGTTAATACCGGCGGTACAATGACCTTGTAATGACTAAACACTGATTCACACTTAAAAGGTGCACAATAAAGCCAGTGTATGTAGCTTATGAGGTGCATGATAGTTTGGTTGAATTATGAAGCTATTTAGAGGAAATACATCAGTCATGATAGGTTAATTATCACCTTAATTTCCAGGAGTTATTGCCTTCATTTCCACTTAGCCCCCAGGGACAGTTGATTACCTCTAATTTCGGAGGTCTCCGTTTTGTCGGGGTGGTAATGAGTGATTCTCCTTTTTGAGTCAACAGCCACACACTCAAAGGTTTGGTATGTCTCCCTATAGAAGGGAAGGCATTGTCAGTGGAGTTCACCCAGCCAGAATATGAACGAGTGTCAAGTTCACCTGTCAGCGAGCGACGCTGGTTTGATTTTCCTTTATCGACTTGTGGATTCTATACATTCCTAAATCCTGGATACACTCAGGCATGTGGTAACAGATCACCCCCTGACACTGCTTGTTTTGTGTGTGTGTGTGTGTGTGTGTGTGTGTGTGTGTGTGTGTGTGTGTGTGTGTGTGTGCGCGCACCATGACAGAGAGCAGAGGTTTAAGGAAAGGACAGATGGGGTGCACATGGAAAGCTAACCTACACATATTTCCACCCAGTGTGTTAGAAAGACAGAGAGAAGGAGGGAGGGAGCTGCAGGGAGAGAGAAGTTGGTTGGAAAGGGGAAGTGACCATTCCTGAACTTGAAATGAACTCGCAAGCCCCCCAACTCTTCACTGACACATTGATAATGCAAAAAAAAAAAAAAACAGCTCTAAGAAAACTCCACAAGCATGCACTTGTCTATCCATTCGTCATCCTTTCTTCTCTCTCTCTCTGCACACATACGCACCCTCGCTCTCCCGCTCTCCCTCGTTTATCTGGGATGCCTTTTGGCTCGTTGTCACCTGGAGAGACATGTCATCCATTATCTGACATTCCAGTCGTCCCGGCCGGACAGCCCTCCTCTGTTCTGCCCCGCTCAGGGCTCTGCTTCCCAGAGGACCGGGGCTCTGCTTCCCAAAGGTATCTCTGCCTCAGGATCACCTCCATAATGGATCCATAACGAGCTGATTGGTGCAGATAATCTGAGTAGTTCAGGGAACCCGGGTCTTTTTCTGCCTGCTCTCTCCCTCCGCTGTAACGCGTCTCACAGTTGATGTATTTTGATCAATACTCCCTCCTGTTAGTCGTTTAATTTCCCACACCGATACCACGTTTGATCTCTCTGTCACCGCTGAAACTCAATCAATCCAGCTTAATTTTTACAGCGCGCCCGTACAGTGGTTAGCCATGCAGTTTGCTTTTTCGCTTATTACGCAGTTCAGTGGCTTTCAAACTTTGTGAACCAAAAATTTGTCTCGCCTCTCAGAATTGATTCAGCCGGCCTATTCAATGGGCTCCTCTGATGCAGTTTAACCTGTGTTTAGACTACTAACCCACTTGCCAGCAGTTTTTTTTTTTTACTACTCAGTGAAATGCGCATTCGGCAATATAGCGTAGCTAATAAATTTGAAACCATTTTTTCCCGGTATGATTTAGGGACCTGTTTAAATTTAATTAAACTGATGCATTTTGTTTTAATCTCATTTAAACCCCCTTTGGGCGCCAGCCCGGGCTCTGAAAAGCCCTGACGTAGCTGTCTCAGGTAAGTGGATCCATAGCCAGCCGAGGCAAGCCGAGCCAGCCGGCGTTAGTGCTCCATTTTCCACAGGCTGAGGGGAGGGGAGGCGATGCCTTGCGGGGGCGCCGTGGCGTGGACTGAGGAATGCACACACGTGTCGGAGCAGCTGTTTGGGGTCCGGGGAGGGAACGCTGCCGAGGCGGGCCGACTCGCTGAACAGTGTACATACCCGGACGGTTTTCATCGCGTATTAGCACGACGTATACACAAACGGACGATGGATGAGGCGCAGCGTACACGTGCGCCGGTCGTTCATACGCTGTCGTTCGCGATCAATAAGCGCCCACGCAGACTCACACCGCGCTAGGGTGAAATCTTACAGCACCCAGGCTCATCTTTGCTTCCCGCCCTTTGACCCTGCTGGCTTTCCAAAGGAATGCTGCAGCAGGAGGAGGAGGAGATTGAAAACCAGTTTAGCTCTCTGTGCACGGACACACACACACACACACACACATATAAATGCACCACGCTCCGTACATCCATTCAATTGATTTTCTGAGTTGCAATAGTTTCCAATTGGAGTCACTCGGTCCACTTCCAGCCATGGCCAAGCATTGATGAAAGGGCCCATTCACTGATACATTATCCAATGAATTCTCAGGGCTGCTGACAATGATCCTGGGAGAGAAGGACAGTGAAAAGCTATTAAGGGATTGACAAAAGAAAGGTTTCAAGTGTTAGCCGGGCCATTGCACTCACGCCATGTAGTGACTAAAGCACCTTTTATTACCACACGTTAATAGCTAGAAATGTGATTTTTCTGTTTTTCCCCACTACAGTTTCACATTTTTCTTGGAGATCACTCTCATTCATTTCTAAAGGAAAGTAAAAAAAATGTCAGCCCATTATTTTCTTTTGCGCCATCCCTATCACATGCCATCACACAGTCCCCTCCCATCACAGATGATTCATTGAGTAATGTCCAGGACCCCCCCCCCCCCCCAGAAGGCGTCCTCCATCCACACCCACTCTTAGGCCCAGTGTTCTCGTACTGTGTGTGCGTAGACCGGTGTGAATTCAGCCTAAGTGCAGCCATATTCCATTGCCAAGTAGTTTATTACACAGAAATCAATAGTAACGCCTCATCTAATATCACATGAGTGCATTGCATAACTTTGAAGTGCATCATTGTTCCGGTGAAGTCCAACCGGGCGTATTGCTTTAATTTCCTCTTTGTTAAGCCTTTCGCTGGCTGGCGGTTGGTGTCATCATCCCCCCATTTAATACTTAACCAGCTCTGTTGGTTCATATTGACTTTGTACTTTAGCCACTTCTCTGGCTGTTGCCGCTCAAGGTCACTCGGGGGACTCGAACACGAGAGAGAGTAAGGAAGAGAAGCAGAGAGAGACTTAAGAGAATGAGAAAGTCAGAAAGAAATAGAGAGAGAGAAAGCGAGAGAGAGAGAGAGAATGTGTCTGCATTTGTGCATGCATGAAGAGGTGTGAAGGAGAGAGAGAGAGCAAGTGAGCGGCTGAGAGATTGAGTGATAATAGTCCAATGCATCTCCGGGAGTATGTGAGTTGGGGAGTCCAGCAGAATGTGTGTAGTGTGTTTTTCCCATTAGAAGCCAATGACTGAAACATCAGCCGAGCGCTGCGGCATTTTCATTTTCACAAATGTGTCATCAGCAGGAATTTTCCCACTTGAGAAAATCCTCTCGAAACTGTGAGGGGACGAGAAAGAGGAGAGAAAAAAGGGAAGGAGGTCGGCCTGCCTCCCTCCCTATCAACCTCTTATGCATTTTTCTCTTTCTCCCTCCTTCCCTTACCCTCCTTCTCTCTCCCCCCTGTCCCCCCTCTCTCTCTCTCTCTCTGTTTCCCTTTCGTTTTCTCTCCCCTGCTCTCCCTCCCTCCCTCCACTCTCTTAGAACAATGTGGAAACACTGATGTGATTTGGCTAGAGATGGCTCCCCGCCACATTACCGTTCCCCTTCGTTTTTTTACGACGGCGCGGCGGTTGACATTTTGTTGACACGGCGCCACAGCAGCACGAGAAGCAAAGAAAACCCAACAACACTTCCTCTCCACCTTATCTCCCTAAAACACCATCATGAGTGGGAATAACGTTCACCTGAGTGTCAGCGCGGCAGTGTTGCCCGATAGTGGACTCGTGTTGGAGAGTTGCAACACAGTCATGTAATTTGCTGCCTCTGCTGTTCGGCGGGTAGCGGGTAGCGGCGCCGCGGCTCCCCGGGTCGCCGTTGTTTGTTTTTCATGTTGTCAGATTAATAAATAATGAATATTTCATGATTGCCTGTTCTCTCTTAGATAAGGTCCTAGCTTGTGACGGAGAGCGCTAATGATGCAGAGGATAATTGGCCACGGCTTAATTAGAACCCTTTGATATGTGTGTGTGTGTGTGTGTGTGTGTGTGTGTGTAAGAGAGTGTGTAAGTCTAAGAACTACATAAAACCGTTGTTTGTTGTTTTATTGTATCTGTCCATCTCATATCACCTCTCTCTCTCTCTCTCTCTCTCTCTCTCTCTCTCTCTCTCTCTCTCTCTCTCTCTCTCTCTCTCTCTCTCTCTGTCTCACCATCATTTGTGAAGCTGCTGGAGTCGCTTCAGCCTCGCTTTGGTTTCTGCGTCCTGTGGGCCAGGTTGCTATGTCACCGTTTACATGAGAAAAGTGAAAACGTGGCTTCTTCGGAGAGAGAGTTTTTTTCTGCCACGGGTCCAGTTTGGCGGCGTGTTCATCCCCTAACTGTGGGACTGAACTTAAACACGCCCCGGGGCCTTGAGGTATTTTACTTCACACTCATAGTTTCTGGCAATGATTAACTTGAGTTACAAGAGGTGCAACTGGGCAACTGGAACCACTGAGTCTCCCAGAACGAAAAATGACCATTGGTTATTACCTTTCAGCTTAGATTTGAAACTGTAATGGTCTGTTGTAATGGTGAATAGCAGTGGTTTCTATGTTGCACTGTAAAATACTCAGCTAATGTTAATTATTGCCAGAGACTGTTAGAAAAGGGGAAATACCTACAGTACTTCCTGTATCTCAGGTGACAGGCCTGTCGGGGCCGTGTACCAGTTACACCGACTTCAGCTCTGCGATATTTTCTGTCTGCTCACTCGTGCTTAATCGTTAGTTTGCGTTGCTACTTATTTGTGTGGGTCTGTACGGGTTTAGCCAGTGTGTGTGGGTGCTCGTTCATCCGTGTCAGTGTGTGTGTGTGTGTGTGTGTGTGTGTGTGTGTGTGTGTGCACGCGTACGTAGGTTGGCTGGGGGTCACGGCCCCCGCTGTCTGTCCCCTAGCTGAGTGACGAAGGCAAAGCCCTGCTCACTGACCCACATGCATTGTTGGATTACCACCATGGACAAGCAGCCCCCTGGCCCTCAGAGGGGCGGGGCAAGAGAGGGAGAGAACGGTGGGGGTGGTGGGGGGTGCTGGACATGAACTAGACACACACACACACACACACACACAGATAGAGGATCAGACTGGCTGGACAGAACTGCAAAGTGACGCCCAAGTGATGCATCTCCACCCCCTCACCCCCCTCACCGGCTGGTCGGTGGAGAGAGATTGATCAACGGGGAGGGTTTTCCCGAAAATGAAAATCGATGAGAGTGCTAGCCCAGCAGCAGGCCGGCCTCGGGAATCATTTCCTCCATTTAAAGCAGCGCACCGCCTCGCTTGAAAAAAAGGTTTTTTAAAAAAAATAGTAAAATAAAATAAAACCCCCGGTCCAGAGGCTTGTGTTGCTCACGGTAACAGTAATTGAAAGAGTGAGGAATAACAAGGTGTCAGAACGAGAGAAAAAAAACGCCTTCTCATCCCGGGGAGTGTCAGGAAATGTTTGAGAGGAATGAATTAATAAGAGACGGAGGCGAAGGCAGTAAAAGTTGTGAAAACTCCCTCTCTCCGGTTTTTCCTGTCTTCCGCGCCTGAACACTCTCTCATCCTTTAACTAGTGCTGATGCAGTGATGTTAGAAGTTTGCAGTCAGACAGGTAAGTGAGTAGCTGCTCAGTTTCTTCTGACAGTGCAGAACAGAGAGAGAGAGAGGGAGAGAGAGAGAGGGAGAGAGAGGGAGCTGATTGGGTCCTTGTGAACTCAATTGAGCGAGACAGGTTATCTGACTGGCTGATAGAAGAAGCGATGATCAGGACAGAGGCGTGATTGGCTCCTCGTTAGATTCTCTGCTCGGAGGGGGGGCGGGTGAAAGGAAGATGTGGCTGCCATCTGCAGGCTTGGAGAGCACAATGAGTTCTGACATCTGTCTCGGTTTCGGATAAAAAAGTGTAGAGAGTATAAAAAAAATAAAAAACCCTCCTGACTCTCACGTCTCAGTTTCCCCATGTGGCACAGGGCATGCTGGGACGGGCCAACGCTGCTTCCCCCTATCCATCATCCCTACCCCCTTTCCACGTTGAGCTTGCCTCTCTTGTTTTGCCGCCGGTCCCGGTTGGCGTTGCTGCACCGTATTCCCCCACCCGGAGTCTGAGAACCAATATTTGTTTGTTTTCTCTCTCTCTCCTCTCTCTCTCGGTGTTTGGTGACTGTAATTGTGTGGAATTAGATTGAGCCGGAGGTTTTTAACAATCCCCGCACGGCGAACGATTCCACCGCCAGTGACCCGGCGGTGTAAACGATGTTCCTTTACGAGGCGCTCGCTCCTAATCGAATGCTGCGTCTCCGCTACCCGTAGAGACCCCGCCGCTTTACTCATCTAACTAGCCCAGTTGGCACAGGGTTTTGGTCTGAGTGAATCAGGCTGTGGTTTTGTGCTTGTTAGGCTTTCGACTGTGTGTTGTGTGTGTGTGTGTGTGTGTGTGTGTGTGTGTGGGAGGGGGGCGGAGTCTGGGGGTTGCCGGTGGTCCCAGGGATTTGTCCCTCTTCCTGAATGACTCTGCGGCCCCTGGGCTCTGGAGCACCTGACCAGAGCTATCTCATCAATGAGGGGCAGTGGGCAGAAACTATGGCCTAGATCTGCTTTGCACACATACACACACACACACACACACACACACACACACACACACACATGCATGCTGTTAGCCTGTTTCCCCCAGGGCGTTGCAGTAGCACCACTGGGGGGGGGTGGCGGGGGGGTGGCTGGTTTTATGGCCCTGCAGAAAGGCAGATTTTACGGCCCCGAGAGGCCGTTCAGCAAACACCTACCGACGGCACATCAATGAGACAGCAGATCGTTGACGTCAGCGAGCCGACCTCCCTCCCTCCCTCCCTCTCCACCGACGAGAGAGAAAACAAACACTTAACCCCTCCGCTGGTATTCATATTCAAATTGTAATTGGCGAAGGGGAGAAATCTGAGTGAGGGGAAAGAGGCAGTGGTGGGGGGGGAGACGGGGGAGTTGGGGGGGGCTCTGAAGAGGGCAATAGCTTAAAAAAGCATTATGTCACTGAAGAATGTGTGCATGGCCAAATGTTTAAAGGGGCCGAGGCCTGCAGGAGAGAAAGGAGGTTTTGTTGGAGCGGGGCTGGCCGGCTGATGGAAGGGCTCTCTCTCTCTCTCTCTCTCTCTCCCCCCGTCTGGTTCCTCCTGCTTTATGGCTTTGGGTTTGACTTCCCCTCTCCGGGTGTAAACGTCGGGCTGCCCCCGGGCGCTCCAAAGGGGTCCTATTGTGCTAAAGTTTGCTCTCCTTCCAGAGGGAACGCCTGTGCCTTGTTGACACCACAGCCCCCCATATGGTCCCCTTTACCCCCTCCACACACACACACACACACACACACACACACCCTATCCATGGGTACTTTGTATACTAAAGCCTCTGAACTCTGAACACCCCACCCCCCTCCCGCTGAACCCCTCTCACCCCTTCAACCCTCGGCGACACCGGGCCCGCTGCCTCCCCGTCTCCCCGCACCGCTTTCTCTTTTTTTGGTTTTTTGAATCCTGGACGCTGGCCGGCGACAATGGCTGCTCGCACACGGCTCCAGCCGGCGACGACGACGAGGCTCTCGTTTGGCAGATTCCATGACACTTCACGGATCACCGGCTAAGCCAAGGCTAAGGGGGAGGAGGAGGGAGGGAGGGCAGCGGAGGGGAGGGAAGGACGGCATCTGGTCTTGCCGTGGAGCGTCTTCAGCGTGCCCAGAGCGTGGGTGGGTGGGTGGATGGAAGCAGAGAGGGAAGAAGAAGAATTTTGGTTCATCAATGTGCGGTTATCTTTTTCACCACAGAGATGAGCACCCGCCGGTTTGGTGGAGAGGGGGACATGTAGGACAAAGTGCATTTGCTGGTGGTAGTGTTGGACTTGGCAAATAAACGCCCACTCTCCTTCCCTTTCACTTTTTCTGTCTTTCCCTTTCCTCTCTCGTTCTTCTCTCTTTGTCAGGCTCTTTCCTGTTTACACCCCGAGAGAGATTCAAAGGCAATTTAACACCCACAGCTGTTAAATCCTGCATATATATACGGAAAGCCTTATGAAAAAAAGCCGGGGCCGGCACACAACTTCTCACAACCCCGGTCCACTAAATTCACCAGAGTACGATCCCATTACAGCACCGACAGAAACATTAGAGGAATGAGGACATTTTCTTTTTTCCATTTGCTGGTTTGGGTCCGTTCCAGATTCAGTCTAGAGGTGGTCTGCAGATCCAAGCTGATATTCTCTTGTGTTCTGTTCTTTTTTTTTTTCCCCCTCGCGTCTTTTCTGCGGTTCTGCCGTCTGTCACCGAGCCGTAAGGACGCCCGGCTTTATTTTTAACCTGCCGCATCCTGACTGGTGGTGTTTATCCAAGCGCATCCGCACCACCAAAGAGAATAGGAGGGAGAGAGAGAGAACGTGAGCCAGATGGGGGGAGGAAGCAGTGATCCAGCCGCTCATAAAGGGAGGAAGGAGAGGAAACGAGGAAAGAAGATAGAAGATGTGCAGCGGGGAAGAGCAGGCGCAGCGTCTTTTGCTTTGTTTAGCAGCTCGGCAGGGTGTGTGTTCTCTCTCTTTTCTAGGGGGGCTGAACTTGGAAGTGTTTATTTCCCCCCCCCAGAAAGTTGTGACACGGCAGCACTTTGTTTTCAAAGCGTCTGCCGTCTTGTTTGCCTTCGCAGCTTTGCTCGCTAGACGCCACGTTCTCTCTCTCTCTCTCAAGTGAGGAGGGAGTAGAGGAGGAGAGCATCTTGATATTTCAGCGTATGTGGATGCTATAGGAAGGCATGGCAGGGTAGCAGGGATTTGTTTTCCTGATCTACTGTCCATTGTTAAACACATACAGATGACACAAATGGGCTGGCAATGGCAATACCACGGTTAGAGGAGTAGGCCTGAGATCAGAAGGGCATGATGGGAAGTAAGGGAGTAACCATATCCGCTACCGTCTGGATGCACTTCACTCCTAACTGCACAGGTAGTTTCTCAGTGGCCAGGAATGTGAAGCAGTGTGTAATGCATATAAAAAAAAGTCCAAAATGACACAATATATGTTGTTTTCCAAGTCTAGTGCATGTGTGTGTCATTTTCCAACACATCTGTATGTGTTTATTCAGCGGGCGTACACATCCCGTCTTATTCCAGCCCCGTCTGCGAGAGCTGTGTGACAAGATGATGTTTAGTTGGCGGGCAGTAGTTTTGAAGAGCTGCGGATTAACCCAGCTTTTTAACGACGCACACTATTAGCCCGCTCGCTAACCTACCTGCCTTTCATCACGTCGTTTTAAACGCTGATTTAAACCAGGCAAGTTGACTTGAACTCATTGGAGAACAATTGTGACTCACGCCTCATTTTGACTGTCTTGTGTTGGTGTTTCCCTCTTATGTATGTGTGAGGCGTGTAGATGCGTAGTGATTTTTGGTGCACATTTAATCAACGGCAGGGTTGGCTTTGACCAGTGGTCTGTGTGATATGCTCAGTGTGTTTCCAGTGCTATTGATATCCTATTGAGGCGATGGGTCAAATTCTCCAGAACTTCCATGGAGAGAGGTGTGTGTGTGTGTGTGTGCTGTGTGCGTGTGCGTGTGTGTGTGTGTGTAAGTAAGTAAAAGGAAGCGCTTCTGTTTGCCAGCGGGCCCCGTCTGAAGTTTCTGGGGGGTATCTGGTGACTTGGGGTATTTGCTCGCGGCTACATAGCTCGCTATCTATAAACTAAACTATATTCTACTGGGTTCGGTGACTTTTCAGGAGCTTGAGGAAGGCGTGAGCTAACATATGAACTCATGTCTGAATACGGCCGCCGTGTTTGTGCGGCGGTCTGAAACGCCACGTTAGGTCGTCCTCGCCATTCTCCTGTGTGTGTTTTGTCTTTGGCCTGGACGGTGGAGGGGCTGCTCTCCTGTCTGAGTGTCTGCATGGTGTTTGCACTGTAGCCGGCGTGGGGGCAGTTTGAAATCCAGACAAGTACGTGTTACGTTTACACTGCAGTCTGAGCTGTGTGTGTGTGTGTGTGTGTGTGTGTGTGCGTTCCCATATGCATGTGTGCATGGCTGTGTGTTTCCTCAAGCCAAGTAGTGCTGATTCAGTACTGTCTCCTCCCCCCTCCCCCCCCGCTCCCTCCTGCCTCCCCCTCCATACTCAGCGGCATCTTGTTTTGCTGAACCCGGCGCTAGCTCTAACTGTGGCCACTCATGTGGAACCCCCAGAAGCTACAGAAAATAAATAATTTATCAGCGAGAGGAGTTTTTATTCATGTATTATTATTTTTTTGCTCTTTCGTCTTAAGTTGCATGTCGACACACACACACACACACATAGCGCAGCACATCTCGCTCATCCTCCTCGCTAGGCTAGCATGCAGGCAGCCTCCGGTTTTCACCATTATTTCATTCAGCGGCGTGGAAGCAGCCGGCTTCCTGTATTATCGCTCCCTGACTTGGAGAAAATTTCATTTGAATTCCATCTGGGATCAGAGAGTGACCTTAAAGGCCTGTTTTTTGGGTGAATGCTGCGTGAATTTGCTGAGTTCACACGGTCTGAAGAGCAGGGGAGATTCATTATTCAATAAATTGCATTTAATGTGGAGTATGAAGCGAGACCGGATGAGTCTCAAAGCCGGCGGCATCTCTGGATGCTGATAAGCCTTTTAGAGGAAGACACAGGGGAGGTTTCTGGCAAAAGGAACAGACGGACTACATCTCCCAAAAAATAGATGTGTTGCTTTGCATTTCCCAGCCGGCGTATCTTCTGGGACGGCCGAGCCACACGGATCTAAGAGCTCTGTCATTACTGAGTTTGCTGCTGCTGTGCATTTTCCATTTTAAGTCTCTAAATAAATCAGGAAATCTCCATCTGTAGAAAAATCCTAAGAATCTCTTTTTTTTATTATGTGTATCTTATGAACTCCTCTCTATCTGCCTACGTGTCTTTCATGTCTCCCTTGTCCCTTGATGATATGATTGATAAAGACTCTACTTGCACCATCTGTACTATCAAAAAGTTCCCTGTTCATTAAGCCAACATGCATGGTCCCTCATCCCACACTGTCTGCTACTTCACTAAAATACCCGTGTGCGCTTTCGTCATCGGTTCTCAGAGTGCGAGCGGGGCCGAGCTAGCGTTAGCACGAGCTCCACCTTCCCGGCTAATCTGAGTGTAAGCGCAGGATTAGCATCTTGTCAGCTAATCACTTCAAAGCTGTCCGCATCGCCTGTCCTCCGCCGTGGATTATACACACTTTCGCTAGGTGTCAGCTCAAGGTGCAGCTCTAGAAACTGTGGCTTACTTATATAGCTATACACACTTCATATGGCTGTACTCTCCAATGGGCTGTCCTATATGCATCTAATATCACTCGCTGGTGTTGTAGTACACGGCTGAGCGTGCGTTTGTACATTTTATCAGCATTATGTGTGTAAGTGGAAGTTAGTGATCTGTGATAGAGGATCATTAGTGGTGTTATCTATGTATGGGGACATCCTGGTTTCCTGTTTCCTGTCCAGACCAGATCCTGCAACATGTCCAGCACCGCGGCAGACAGACTGACATCGGCGCTATCTGGCTGGCTAGTTAATAATTGTCGAAGCCGACGTGACCTTATCAAGGCCGATGATTTACTGGACAAGATTCATGAGCACACACACACACACACACACACACACACACACACACACACACACACACCTCACACATAAACAGGAATCCAACGCTTTCATAGAAGCTAAAAATACAGGCTGCTAATGAACAGGTCTGTGTTGTTGTGCCAAGCATGGCAGGACTGGAATAAGGAGCCAGAAACAGATTGGAGGTCTGTTGTGTTCACAGCTCCTATATGATGACTCGACTCTTCTCTTCTTCTTCTTCTTCTTCTTCCTCTTCTCTTCTCTTCTCTTCTCTTCTCTTCTCTTCTCTTTCACAATAAAACAGGAAACCCTTCATCTCAATCACAGTGACGCTCTCTGATTACTCCACGGCGAATTTGTGCTCTTACTTACTGTCATGATGATGTGCAGGTCTTCGGTGGCAAAATGCAGTGGAGAGCTGTGATTGAGCCTGCAGGCTAAATCACTTGTCCCTTCAGTGTGTGTGTGTGTGTGTGTGTGTGTGTGTGTGTGTGTGTGTGTGTTTCTGAGCTCACCCGTTGTGCCGTGTGAATGAGAATAAGCCCTTTAACTGTTTGTGGGACCTTCTCTATGATTAGAAGAGAGATCAAATCATATTCAGTCCCCTGCTGCTGTGAATCATTTCCTTTGCCGCCAGAGCGTGAGTGTGTGTGTGTGTGTGTGTGTGTGTGTGTGTGTGTGTGTGTGTGTGTGTGTGTGTGTGTGTGTGTGTGTGTGTGTGTGTGTGTGTGTGTGTGTGTGTGTGTGTGTGTGCCTGTTTAATTTAGCTTTTTTTTTTTTTTTTTTTTTAAATAACTACTTCAAGAAAGTATCATCATGGAAAACGAGCTGTTGCCAAACAGCATGAAGCAATACTGTAAAGTGGAGTCTGGATTAAATAGATTCTGGGAGGGTCGTTTCATGACTCCTCGTAAGGCAGGAGCTCATTGGCTGTTCACAATCAATATCACAATAATTGCTTACAATCGATGGTCGGTGTTGATAAGACAGAGTCATCCAGCAAACTCACTACAAATCAAACTAGTTCAGCTGTTGTGTTTTTCTTCGTGGGTGAGTTAGCGAAGAGGCTGAAGGAGGCGAAACACAGTCAAACACGGCGCCACGTACAAATCTGTGCTCACTGCGTTTTGTTTTTTGTTGTACTCTCCATGATAGTAGGGGTGCATGAAGATTAAAGAGGTAGCCATAACGCAGGAAAACCATAAATAGCGACGACCAAACCTCAGAACAACAAGAAAAAACACAGCGGTGGTGAAAGCGTGACAAAGGCGGCCGAGGGAATACGAGGTTTATTCCATCTCGCCCTGAACAAAGGAAGGAAGGAAGGAGATGGTATGGTGATGGTATTCCTCAACTGAATCCAACCAGGAGACAAGACGGAGAGTTGAGCAACAAACGCAACTAACTAAAGGCAATGAACCGGAAGAGGAAAGACGTTTTTTCCACAAGCAAACCAGATATTTTAGACCGATTGGTTCAACGCAGTGCGGGGCGAAGAACGTGGCTTGTTCGCCCAGCAAGCGTTCGTCATTCATTTTTTTTCTGCCATCGTGTCCATTTGTCTGAACGGACCTGCCGAAATTTGCCTCCGCAGCATCTGTACTGCCCGCTTCCAGGATGTGTCACTCGGTCTGTCCGGCCTCTGGGAAATGGTTGTAGTTCAAGAATAGAACGACCCTTCCTCCACGCAGCTGAACGGACGGCTGCGTGTGATGTGGGTGCCAACGGGAACTGAAAAGTGGGCAATCACTGGAAACAATAGGCATTGTGTTTTCTAGGAGAAGGGTGAACAAGGTTAAAAAAAGTGCAGTCATGAAAATTGCATATTGAACAGAGGAAACAGAAGTGACAGACGCTCTTCTCGGAAACAAACCGCTTATTTCTGAAGTATGAATTCTGTATACCTGTCAGTCAGGCAGACAGCTAGTCAGACTGTCTGTCTGTCTGTCTGTCCACCTGGCCGTCTGTCTCGGTGTCTCTGTGTGTGACTGAGCTGTCCGGGCCGGCCATCAGTAGAAACCCACTTTAGTCCTGTCAGACCCGAGGCACTGTGGGAGACTGAACCCGACTAAAGGAAGTTCAATCACTCACGAAGGAGAAGTTCTCCTCCCTATGTGTCACATTCCATTGAACTCAGACACACACACACTCTCACACACTCTCTCTCACACACACACACACACACACACACACACACACACACACACATGCTGAGATGGGAACGTTTCTTGTTCTGCCTTTTACCACTTCCTTGGTTGTGTAGCGTCACCAGCAGTTTAATCATATGCTTCAGAGCAAGACAGCTAACGTGCGCGCACACACACACACACACACACACACACACACATATGCACATATACACACACACTGTGACCTGCTCAACTTCATCAACTAGAGGATGGTCCAGGTTCACCAGCCACTCTGCAATAACATTGTCATCGCTGCACCTTGTACCGTAACGCCTTCTTTATTTCCTTATCTCCTTTTTTTGCTCACTCTCTACCTCGTCCACTCTCTGTTTTTAACACCCTCGGAGCTGGGCATGGTCGGGGCCCAATTATGTAGAGAAAAAGGAAAGTGCGTCAGGGCGAGAGACAGAAAGAGAGAGAGAGCGAGAGAGAGAGCGCTGAATGGCTCCGGTAGTTCTGCCGAGGTCTGATGGAAGAACATTTGTGGCAGTAATTTAGCACATGGGCGCTTCCGCCGCGGGGGTTATTGTAGCCGCCGCGCTCGGCTGCGCCCGTGTCGACCCCTGCCCGTGTTTTCAGTCCGACCGGCTCGCCTAAACTCACTGGCCTCCGACAATAGACAAGCAAAATGAGACGGACCAGACAGAGAGGGAGCTGGAGACAGATGGAGAGAGGAGAGGAGAGATTAACGTTGGTGAGAAAGTGAGTCGAGAGGCAAGAGAGAGGGAGACGTTGAAGCGCACACACACACACACACACACACACACACACACACACACACACACACACACACACACACACACACACACACACACACACACACACACACACACACCCCTACGTACACAGAGACCTGGACTCCAGGCATAGCCAAAACAGTGGCCATCTGTGTGCACAGTCTTTAACCCAAACAGCGTTCTGTTCCTACGCCGCTTGACCCAAACACAAACAGAACACACACCGGCTTCAAAACAGGACCAAAATATATGGAAGCGTAGAGGGAATAGGGAATAGAGAGACAGAGAGAGAGAGAGAGAGAGAGTTGAGAGAGAGAGAGAGAGAGAATTGTGTCAGGCCAGAGCAGGTCAGACCACATGAGGCCTGTGAGCGCAACATAAACAGAGAGCATGTGTGTTACTGAAGTCGTACCAGACCACAGAGACTTGGTCTGGGCCTGACTGTGTGTGTGTGTGTGTGTGTGTGTGTGTGTGTGTGTGTGTGTAAAACCACAACACAGCACAGCACAGACAGCTGCTTTAGCCAATGCGGTCAGCGCTAACCAGACTTCATGTAACATAATTTCTCTCTCTCTCTCTCTCTCCCTCCCTCCCTCTCTCTCTCTCTCCCCCCATGTTAATTAAGGATCTCTCAGGAGAACACCGCTGATCTAGAGTCTGTGATATACAAGCAGCGTTTTTTTTTTTTTTTTTGAGGTAATGGAGAACAGCAGTATCGCCTTCAGCAAATGACGGAGGTTTACAAATCAGACAGGATGTGTGTGGATAACGGAGCAGGCTGTGAGGAGCGAGCGCACCGTTGGTAGTAATTGTTGGTTTTAATCGCCCATCTGGCGTCACCTTTAAAACGTCACCCATGTATCACGGCCCGTACGACGTGACATATGTTCTCTCTCTCCCTCCGTTGCCGAGGAGGAGGTGCTGCTAGGTGACTGCACCGTTATGGACGAGATGATAATACTCACTGTTTCGCGAGATGTTGTGATCCCAGTCATTCAACGTGTCTAAACTGAAGTGCTTTACTGACTATTTTCAACTGTTGTAATTCCATTCAATTCAATCTTAGCTGTTGCGTAATGGCATGGGCGGGATTTACAATAGATCACATCATAAAAACACAATGAAAAAGCAATAAAAGGAGTCACAAACATACGTACGGACAAACATCAGTTGGCAAGACCAGACAGGAAGTCAATAGTTTGACATAATGCCAATCAGTGCAGAGTAGAAGGTTCTTATACATCATTTCATACAACCTAATGGGCAGTGCAGATAAATGAGTCCCTGGTAATTGAAATGAATTGTGTTTGCAGGTCGAGCCGGTCTTGATTAATAAATGTCGAGAGCAAAATTGCAATTCCCCCCGTTTTCTACTGTGGCCCTATCTATCACCTGGAATCTGCTGGCTGGGGTCAACCTTCAGGCCACGCTCTTCAACTGGCGTGGACCGGCTGACCCCTGAGCAGTGTGGCGGGGAAACAATTTTGAGTCGGTTTCTCAAGAGGAAAAAGCTGAGATGTGGACTTTGCCCCCTCATTCCTTTAGCATTTCAAAGGATGTCCGTTGAGAAAGGAAGTGAAGGGTGCAGCGGGACCAGACAGGCTGGGAGGGACGGGGGGGTGGGGCTCACCACATCCAGAGCCCCCGTCCCGTCCACCAAGTTGGAGCTTTCTCATATCGATTAGTTATGCCGTGTCACCGCCATTGTTCCCCACTGCTTGTCCTGGAATCTATCTCCCCCTCTCCTCCCCCACCTCCCCTCCTCCTCCTTCGTCTCTGGTACAGTGCTTCCCTCAAGTCTTAGCCTTTTGCATCCCCCCTCGTCTCTCATTGAGGAAAGCTTTCAGTTGCCAAAGAAAGAAAGAAGCAGAAAGAATGGAGTTTAAAAAAAAAAAAATGAGATTGTGTGGGGCAAATATTTTTTTTTTCCTCTCCTTGTTCTTCTTCCCCCTCCTGCTCTCAATCCCTTTCGCCTTAGTAACTGCCCCGGCATTTTCCCCCCACTCCCACTCCCAACCCCTTCCACCGGGCCCGTCACTCACTGTGCTGGAAAATCCGACTTTCTCTTCAGTCGGGGATCAAAGCTCAAAGCTCAGCTCCCGACGAACGTACGAGGAGTCACATTCTGGGGCTTTGGGCTGATCTGCAGGGACCCGCCTCGCCTCTTGGCAGCAGAGAAACGCTGCTGCCGCTGCTGCAGCCCATTTGTCCGGGAGAAAAGAGCTCCCATGTTTTGCCTTTTTCTTTATTCCGCCACCGTGTAAATCATGCACACACACACATCTTGGTGGTTTTGTGTGTGTGTGTGTGTGTGTGTCAGTCCAGTGAGGGATTACTCCCCATAGGATCACACACGGGGAGGATAGGGATGGACTGAACTTACCTTGACCTCTCTGGCGATGGAGGAAGGAGAACTTACTGGCCTGTAAAAAAAAAAAAAAAGAGCAAAATAAAAGCACATAATATCTTGGCCAGGGATGATATCATGGGAGGAATGATGAATACGGAGGGTTTGTTATGATCCATGAGGGAGAGGATGACTCCTCTCTTCTTGTTCCATAGCCTCCGCAAAGGACATTTATCAAAGGGAAGACGGCAAGAGTTTGGTTTTGTAAGGTTAAAAAACAGCGAGAGAGAATGAGGGTGTGTTTTTTTTTTTTTTATTGGATTTTTATTTCCAAAGTGAGCGATCCACCGTTTTGAAAAAATGTAACATGCCTGTAACGTTTCACAAGATGATTGCTGCTTTGAAAATAAGACGTATTGAAGGTGCTGGCTAGCTTAAGAGGCTCTAAGCACTAGATGCTGACCATGCCCTGGCAGGAACACTGTCCAATGAACTTCACTCTTTTTTTCCAAAGTGATTATCGTCTATATGGGACTGAAACTGTTCAATTCTAAAAAACACACCTACTCGGCTGTCACCTATCTCCCACGATGACTCACCGGCTCACGAAAATGTCACACGAGTTTCGAGGCAAAACTTTTTTGAAACGTCTCAAAAGACAAAATGTGAATCAAGTGGCTGGAGAGTAATTACTCCGGCTTCCTGAACGCAGAAGGTCTGAAAACACCAGCAGAATGGAGAGAGTCTTTCTTCATTTGACGAATGTGTTTCCATCGCTATTGATTTCTTAGCGGGAACATCTTGCACCTCACGTGAGTGTGATTGCTTTTTTTTTTGCGATGCCGAGGAAAATATTTGCAGAAATTTCAGCCTTTCCAATCCAATGCACCATAAATCAAAATAATAACCCCGGTACTTTTTAGACGACGAGAACGAGACGAAGGAAGCGGAGAGAGAGAGAAAAGAGAGAGAGAGAGAGAGAGCTCGGTTAGGTTACATCATTCATTTCTAATACATATCTGCCTCTGCTGCCTTTATCCATTTAAAGCTCCGTTTCAGAAATCTATTTGTTAAATGGTTATCAGGTTCAGTTATTGATCGAGCTGCGAGCAGCCCGTCGGCTCGCTGTAATGCAGTCAGTGGCTTCCTGACGCCGAGTGTGGGAGATGAGGAATGCTTATGGTGTTTTTGCCCCATTTAGTGTGTGTGTGTGTGTGTGTGTGTGTGTGTGTGTGTGTGTGCGCGCTGGGTGTGTTTATGCTGCCTTGGTGACAGACTGTCCTTTTTGCTGAGTATCATTTTTTTGAATTAAACGGTTTAAGTTTCCTAGATCCTTAAGCCGCGGGGAAATATCTCTCTCTCTCTCCCTCTCTCTCTGTCTCTGTCTCTCTCTCTCCCTCTCTCTCTCTCTGTCTCTCTGTCTCTCTGTTTTTAATCTTATTTTTCTCTTCCACAGCATGACATCCAGAAATAGACCTGGACAAAACAGTCTGCTCACTAACTGCATGACTCAGAGACACAGAGCGAGAGAGAAAAGAGAGACTAAGAGAGATGGAGAGAGGGATGGAGTTAGACACACAGAGACAGAGAGAGAGAGAGATGAAGGGAGAGCGAGGAGCAGAGGGAGAGAGGGGCAGGCAAAACAGGAAAAAATCTGACCCATCATGATGCACTCAATATTCTCAACAGCCGCCTGTTATGCCCATCATACTCAGACCTTTACTGCACTGGGGAAAAAAAGAAAAAAAAAACCACAATATTCTCAACCCACCATCAAGGTAGAGTTTATTACCCCATTACCGGCGTATTGTTAGAGGGAGCACACACACAGCTAGGCATCTCTCTGCCATCCAATTCAGAAACACTCGGGCCAATATTTTCTCATTAAGCTGCGAGCCAGCGGAGAGCCGTTCCACGACTCGGGCTGCGTGGTGCCGGCGCCAGACATTGTTACGTTACGCCGCAAAACACCGGTCGTACTTGGAACCGGGGTTCGGTCTACCTGGCTGTCGTGTGTCTGTGTGTGTGCGCATCTGTGTGTGTGTTCGGGTTGGGTGATGGTGTAGATAGTCCTGTCAGCCAATCGTCATCACATATATTGGCGGTACCCGATGTATTCCTGCATGACGACGGGAGGCGGGCAGACAGGTGTAACCATGACGACTTGAAGTGAAACTTGGCCTTCATTTTTAATTGAATAAGTCCTCCAGTCAAGACAATGAATTACGAGGTGGTGGTGCATTCCCGATAAGAAGCAGCACAATACGCTGAAACGGGACCAAACCGCCGCCGCACCCCCGAGGACGGTTCGGTGAAATGTCAGGTAAACACATTTTAAATCGACATCACCGCCATGATGTTTTTGCCCGTGCTCCCTCTTGCACCAGGCTGCATTTTAAATGACCAAACAATCAAGCCCATTCAAATTGGGGAATTCCCACTAAGCAACGGATTAAGTCCATCTATTGGTCCAGTCGTCCAGCCCTAGTGTGTGTGTGTGTGTGTGTGTGTGTGCATGCATGCATCCAAAAATAAATTGTGCAAGATGTGTGTATATGTGTACAAACTTCGGGGGTGAACATGTGCGTCATACATGCACTTGCGGGTTTACTTGCTTGTGTGTGTGTGTGTGTGTGTGTGTGTGTGTGTGTGTGTGTGTGTGTGTGTTGCGTGGATGCTGGGCGGGCTAGGCCATATGGTAAACGCCGGCAGAGAGAATCCGTTCCAGCAGCTCCTCAGAACAGAGCAGAAACAGGTCTATCTTCAGGGAGGGAGCAGGAGAGCATTCCCACCGAGCCTCATTAGGGACTCTGCCAGCGAGGAGGAGGGAGGAGGAGGAGGAGGAGGAGGAGGAAGTAGCAGGAGGTGATGAAGGGAGGTGGCGGTGCAGGGCTGGAGCAAGGAGAAAGCCATGTATAGGTATCTGGGGGTGGAAGAAGAAGAGACAGAGAGAAATGGATCTCTGGGGATGA
>JAXDDX010000006.1:8180000-8215000 GCA_034670405.1 Hoplostethus atlanticus | reverse complement strand
TGGTCATGCTGCTGCTCGACTTAACCTCCGTGCTGATTCGTCATCGGGTGTTTTACTGCTCCGCGTTTATTTTTAAAACGCTTCCAAGTTCCCCCTCCCGTCGGGGCTCCGAGCCATTCTCGGGCCATGCCCAAGCGGCTGAGGTTAGCGTTGCCCCCGGTGACGTAACGATGCTGATTTTTGTTTTCCAGCGCCCTCACGAGTCAAGTCACATGGAGACGGGTTATGGATGAACGTGTGAGAGCATAAGAAAATAGACGCAGAGGCCACCGACACGCTTCTACGTTCCACATTAGTGCAGCCTGATGGGGTAATGATGTTATATAGCTACCAGATAAAGGACTTACAAGCCTATTGCATAGGCAGCACATACACACACACACACATAAACACACACACACACACACATACACGTTCTGTTATTCCCTGTTTTACGACGCTGCGCTGCTCACATCCCTGTGAAGCCCCTGAGAGCTTGTCGGCGGCCATTCATCTGTACCCGGGGTGTGTGTGTGTGTGTGTGTGTGTGTGTGTGTGTCTGCGTGTGTGTTTGTGTGTTTATGCCCTCAGTGGAACAGCCAGCTCAGTGAGTGTTGACATGTGCGGTCAGCCCTTAGCTGGGCTGTTTACCCACGACCACAGAGCATGACTCTTTGTCCATAGGCTGCCGTGCACATGTTCGTGGCTTCGTGGAGGTGACAGACAGTGAAAATGTGACTTTGTCCTTGATCTGACTCGACGTAGTACAGTGGGGACCGTGTGTGTGTGTGTGTGTGTGTGTGTGTTTCTAGGTAGGTGTGTGTCTGTGAATGTGTGTATGTTGGGAGAGGAGGTCATCAGATCAGAGGGAGCAGAAGATCAGAGCAGGTGGTCGCTGCCTAGTTTAGCCTCGTTCACCCCTCCCTCCCACACACACACACACACACACACACACACAGCCTAGGACTCCCCTTTCCCAGTGGCAGAGGTCAAAGGTCGGGCCAGGAAAAGGCTGCTGGCGGAGAGCCAGAGACATTCCGGCATTCCTCTGCAGTCTAAATCGGAGCCAAGATGGCCTCTCCCCGGAGATCAATGGGCCGCACTGTTAAATACAAGGTGACCACGGGGGGATGAGGAGGGCCGGGGGGGTCACAGCAGCCTCACCGCTGAAGAAGGACACCCCCCCCAAAAAAATACTCTTTTCATGTTGCCCCAGATGACATTCCTCACGAAGCCTTGGCTTGACAAGTTATTAAATGATTTACACTCCAAAATACTGACATTTGAATGTTGAATTTCTTCCTGTCAGAAGAGTTTCAGCTTAAATTCCCTTCAATCCCAACTGGGGTTTTAAAAAGAAGATGATGAAATATTCACTCTGATCCTTGTCTGCTCACACAGTCCCAATCAGGGAAAAATACTTTTATTTTGCTTTTATTTTCTCTTCGTCCGTCAACCATCAGGAGAGCGGGCTGTCAACCATCCATTATTGTATTTGTTTTTCAGACAGGTGTAGTAAGTGGTAGGAACAACACACACCATCAAACATGGTGCATGACAGGTTTTCTTTAAGAGTGTGAAGTGCGGAAAAAGTGCAAGGTGCATTGCTGCCAACATTTTGGTCAGTTTTGTCTGCTGTCAGTGCAAGAACCCAAACCAGGAAGTATAAAACACAAGTCACATAGTACAAGGCAACAATCAATTTAAAGTGGTGATCCATGAGTTCATCCATGAGTTCCTCGTCTTGTGATGACCTTTGGTGCTAAGTGTTTCCGCACTTCAGACCAACAGCTGTGACGAGACCACCTGTCAATCAAACAGTGTGTCCAGTACTGTGTGTCTGATGATGACGTTTGAGTTTCTGTAGGTGGCGCTCTTTTCTACGTCTGTTCTGCCACGGTGGCTATCGCTGCTCATGCTAACTACCCAGTTCTTCATCCTCCCTTCATAAACTGGGTCTAGGTTGAATCACCATTATCTTATATATATCAGGATTATTCCTCTAAAAAAAATAACATGGTATATTTTCCTCCCGTATCCTCTGCTGCTTGAGCCTCTCTAATGTCGGCTACCTCAGAAGCCGGGCTATTTCAGTGGCTGCATCTCAGTCGGTAAAAGCACAGTTTAAAGATTTAGCTCTCATTTCAGCAGAATCTTGTTCTCATGCACACGGTTACATAAACACTAGTGCTCCTGAAGCACTGCAGGAGGAAGGGAAGATGAGGAATGGGAGCTAGGTATGTGTGTGTGTGTGTGTGTGTGTGTGTGTGTGTGTGTGTGTGTGTGTGTGTCTGGAGGGCAGAGCAGGAGAACTGAATGATTTATAAAGATTGATGGCTTGCTGTGCCCTGGCTAAAGCAGCAGTGCGTCAGCGCTGGAGAATGCCACTTGGTCCTCGAAGACCAGAAGCCCAATATTTATCTCACCATTCTCACAGTTTTTCGCTGCTGCGGGAATCACAGAATGGATCTGAATCGGACTGTTAAATAGTTCTAGTTTTACACGCGGTTTTCCTAAATCCATATTCGCTCTCATACAGATGTTATATGAAGTTATAAGAAGTTATATGAACGTCTGTCGGGCCTCTATCAGCTTTGAGATCAGCTCTTCTATAGATATCACTTCAACACAAGCAATATTGGTCTTGGAGTCTTGGATATTGGCGCTCTCAGAAAGAGATTCGTTCATCCCATCATTCATCCTAAGAAGTGCTATCAAGTCAGATCAGCTCTAATGGATTAAGATCACTTATCCTACTCATTCAATACATGCAGGTAGAGATGTCAAACCCATCCACAGTGCCAGTAGACAAATTCATCCTGAAATGACGTGTACGTGTAGAATCCACGAGCTTTGACATGAGCTAGCTAAAATGATCATCTTCCTTGTTTTGTTAGATATTGTGATCACAATTATTAATCTTGATGATTTGATGAACAAAATCTTGAATCTCTATGAACATGGGAGGAGAAGCCCAGACATCCCCAGCTGGGGTGTGGAAAGACAAACCAGCGATGTGTGCGTTAGTTCACGTCCATTTGATTTTGTTACTGCTGGCAGGTGTTTTTATGCGGATCTCTGTGTGTCTGTTGGCAGCGCCGAGTTTCGCCCTAATGCCAAGGCCCCGATCGTGTTTTTGCAGTCGATTTTGCGAGGTTGATGTGTTGCCCGGCGTGATCTGATGGGCTCAGCGAGGCGTTTCACATCTGAAGGAGTTAGTGCAGAGGCATATGGGAGGGGGGGGGGGGATGAATGAAGTGCACCAGACAGCCTCTGCTACCCGGGCGTGTAGTACATCTGATTTCACGGCGAGAGGGAGCGAGGTCGAGGAGGAAAAAGTAGACAGAGAGAGAGAGAGAGAGAGAGAGAGAGTAAAGGTCAGACTGTCATCGTTGTGTATGCAGTGGGGGAGACCAGGCAGGCTCTGGTTGATCTCTTTAACACGCAAACATGGACGGTCACACACAGCTGCACACTGTCACTGTACTTTTGCTGAATCTCATGTCCTGTCTCTCTCACACACACACACACACACACACACACACACACACGGGCGTACAGAAACACACAAACACACACACACACTGGCACCTCGCGAAATGAAGATGGATGATGAGCGCCTTGCTAAGCAGGGCTGGTGGAGGCTTCGGTGATGCTGTTGGTACGCAATTACAGCCACCTACTTCCTGTACGACACCTTATCAGACACACTAACACACATAACAAAACACATGCACACACACATTACATTACATTACATTACAGTCATTTAGCAATACACAATAGGTCCATTCAACAGTAGCTAGCCAAGAGAACTACTAGTCACCAGAAAAGTGCATTTCCTTCCTCATCAAGCATCTAAGAGCGCTAAAGTAAAAGTGCAATAAGTTAGCTAGCTACGTTTTATTTAAGTGAAGCAAATAAAGAATAGCTTAGACAAATAAGTGAGGCATATAAGCACAGTGCAAAGAGGAAGGGAGCCTTAATCTAGCTTGTCATCTGTTTGTAGCTCCTGTATTTCTATTATATTCTATTATTTCTATTTCCCTCATTAGAGCGTTGAGCGTCGGTGTGTCCTCCAGACCGCCTCCTATTAGACAGACAGCAGAGAGTGGCTGGCAGACTATAGCACTATAAACAGGAAAAGCTAATGCACCGCTCTCATTAACAGTGACTAGGTTTTTCCACAAGCCCCCGCACACACACACACACACACACACACACACACACACAGGCAAACACGTAGGCACTACATGCACATACAACACGCACACTTGCACCATGTGCTACACATACTTGTGTAAGCATACGCACGCTAACACACACACACACACACACACACACAGAGGCGAAGCGAGGCAGTTATTAATCACGTCAGGGGCTTGTTGTACTGACAGAGCTCCGCAGAGAGAGATGCTTCATTAATATCAGCCCTCAAGCCCCCTAGGTAGGACTACACACACACACACACACACACACACACACACACACACACACACAGAAGTAGTCACATAAACCATAAACATACAGTACATTGTATTAAACATAGAAAAGGAACACACACACACACTGCATGCTACTGTGTCTTTACCTGCATGTTGATCTTGACCTCGCAAGCGAACGCCCACTCGAAAATAACTCTGCTTAGATAATCAACACACACACACACACACACACACACACACACACACACACACACACAGAGAGAGGTCTGAAGCATCTATACGCGTCTGCTTGACTTTTTATTTATTCATTCCAGCCTCTATCCAGGTCATCTCAAGCAGCTTAATGCAGACAGCTCTTCTGTGAAAACGGCCAGCCACTCCCTCGCTGACAGCCTAGCAGCACACACACACAGAGCAAACGCACACACACACACACACACACACACACAGCCAGGTGCTCATGGAGGTGTGTTAGTGTTGGAGGGGTGTGAGTGATTTCCTCTGATTCTCGACTTGTCAAGGTGGAAGAGTTCCTCTCTCCCATGATGTCGGCTGTTTGTCTGCCGCTGCTGCGTTTCATGTTTTTATAGCAGCCCTCCCTGTAGAACTGTAGAAAGAAACACACACACACACACACACACACACACACACACACACACAGGCGCACAAGGAGAGTCCCAAAACGGAAGTGTCTGATTGGCTAAACCACAGGAAATTCCCAGTGTGACTTCCTGTCTGTCTGGAGTGTTGTATCCAGAGGGACTGGAGAGGCCCAATAAGGATGCGAATACACACACACACACACACACACACACACACACACACATACACACACAGACAAACACCAGGCCTGGCCAGATTAAGATCTGCCTCTCTCTGCCAAGCTCAAACCCACAAATAAATAGATGTAAAGTACGCAATAATTAAGTGTCAGACTTGATACTGCGTTCAAAAGGCCACGGCCCAATTTGCAATGTTAAGCAGACTCAGACGGCGGCTCACTTCTCTCCCAGCCAATGGCAGCGCTCCTTTTTAATGGTAATTGCCCATCTGAGCATTTCTTTGTTGTGTGGAACAGAATTTCTGTGGGGAGGTTTCTGTTCGGTTTGTCGAGGTTTTCTCAGGGCCTGGTTGTCTGATCCTTGAAGGCATCGCGACAGACAGACGCGCACACACACACACACACACACACACACACACACACACACACACACACACACACACACAGAGGGCCAATCAACAGGCAGGCCTGTGCTGCTGCATTGCTGTCTCCTAGACCTCTCCAACCTGTCCATCAAATAGAACTCACACATTATTTAGCCCTGCTGCTTTCTCTAAGGCCTGACGACCACACACACAGATGGGCCCTCTCTCTCTCTCTCTCTCTCTCTCTCTCTCTCTCTCTCTCTCTCTCTCTCTCTCTCTCTCTCTCTCTTTTCTCTCTCTCTCTTTTCTCTCTCTATCTTCTCTCTCTTTCACACATACGCAACCGCAGAGGGTGGTGGGATGACTGCCTCCCACAGGGTTTCCTTCCTACAGTCTGTGAAGAAAGTTCAGATTTCCGTTGACATGGTTTGAGTCATCATTTTTATTAATCATGAGATCAGAATGGGTTTATGCTGCGGTACACGCACACACACAGAAGGAGGAAGCAGGGATGATTGCTTTTTTGCAAGTGCATGTGAAACCCCCTGCAGGCAGGCAGCTCGACGACTGCTTCTGTGCAGAACAAAGGCAATAAGAGGTCAAACGGTCAAGTCTTGACTGGAAGCTACAAAGATTATGGAGCCTATGAAGTATTTCAGAGACCCTAACCAGCTTTTCAAGATAACGGTGCTACAAGAAAGCAACCAAAACTTTGATGCAGTCATTTCAACCCCTGATTTAATCCCCTAATTTCAACCCGTTAGATTGTGCGGGTGCAAAATCTGTCCAAAATCTTTAGCGCCAGCAGGGAGGCAGAGTGGAAGCTAATTGGCCGCCCTGTTAGCCATGCTAGCGCAGATCTCCATGGACGTTACATTGATAGCCTTTGTACAATCACAACAACACAATAAGGCTGCGTTTCATTTACAGACAGTTTAGGTAACTTTTGAAACTTTTAGAAAAGCATTAGTGTCCTAGTTTAGAGCTGGAGCCTGGGAGAATTATCTCAGAGGTGACTGTAATTTAGACTCCCTGTGAAGCTCGAAACTGTCCGCTTAAGCTGTGTGAGAGGAGGGCTGGAAAGCGTCGTTGGTGGAGGCCAGAAATCACTGAAACCAAAAATTGACGTGCATCATTTGATGTTCCTCATTTGACACTTCTATGACGCACTGCAAGCAGGAAAGTTGAGGCGTCAGCAGCACTGATTCCTGCATTTCATGACCATGTGACTATTCGATCATCAAAGATGTTAATCATCGCTGGTAAAGTATTTTGAGGCCGGCTTGTAGACCAGCTAGACTGTATCGTCTTCATCTTGTCCTTATATCTGAGGTGTATGTTGCTAAATTACACACTTAGTTTGCAGTCGTTTATTTTACCTTGAAACCGTGAATGGTCACTGCGGCTCCAGAAGCCTAATGGAAAGCAGATGTTTGGGCCGTCTGTTGATGCTCTAAATTAAAAACCGAGGTTTGAAGGAGACACGTCAAGGTGGTTTGATGGGCCTCTTGTCACTTTTAGTAGGTGTTTGGCCATTGAAAAGAAATAGCACCTTTGGAAATGTGTGAAAACACATTTGGAAACATTGTGGCCCTGTTTATACCTTTAACATGCGTCTTGGGTGATCCGATCTCAAGGACAGCTCTAAGTACAGGTGTAAACGCACCCAAGACGGGTCGCATATTGCCACATTCTTTTACCAGTGTGTACGTGAATGTGTCCTGGGCCACATTGAAGGACCGCCTACTCAACTGACTGGCTATCACACCTCTTTTTTCTCATCTCCAGTTGGTTCTCAAAGCTGGCTTTGTCCACGACGTCTGAAAATGTTTGAAAAGCCCATAGAGATATATTACAAGTGCGTCAAACATCTTGGGCGATTCGGTTTGCCTGGAACACGCCAAGGAATAGACCCAGTCTGTATTGTTTTGATTTCTTCTTCTTCTACAACAACGCATTTGGTCTTTGCAAACGGGAATGATGTACGTGTTTATTACGTATTATTTATAGTGAGATCCGATAACCAGTGGTCACTGGAGACGCATGTGGAGACACTTTGAACTGACGTACTTAGAGCTGTCCACTTGTGACCGGATCAACCAAGACAGGTGTTCATACCAGGTGTGAACAGGGCCAGAGTGTTTCTTTCCTCCGTGAGCCTTCAGCCAGACGGATGTCTGCTACAGAGGTATAAGATCCGTGAGGGTGAGAGGGCAGAAAGCAGTGTAATATCACAGAGGAAACCTTTCCCAGGCACCCTTTCATAGTGAATTGCTCCTTTCGATGCCTTTTCTTCCTCAGCTCTCGACGCGAACGCTGTGATTATGGTCATTACACGCAATTACATAACTACCATGGTGTATAATCCAATTATAATGTAATCTAAACATAACCTTATTATGTAGTATCTCAGTGAGAGAAGGGAAAAGGTTACCCCCACCTAATGCGGTGTGTGTGTATCGGTGGAGTAATTATTTCTCTTAACACAATGCTAGCATGTTGATACGACAGCGACGCCGTCGTCGGAGCACCCGTAGGGGGTGATAACCTGCCTGGAGTGAAATGAGTGTTATCACTTTAGCTGGAAGTTGGTTACAGCAGGTGCAGTATCCTCTCTGGGTGAAGAAGTGCATCGCGGTGTGGTGTGAGCTTTCCTGGAAGATACAGCTAGCATGGTTTCTTTTCTCTCTCTGTCTCTCTGTCTCTCTCTCTCTCTCTCCAGCCCACATAGACTTTCCTCTGTGGTTCACCACCTGACTGTGTGTGTGTGTGTGTGTGTGTGTGTGTGTGTGTGTTGCTCACATTATCTAAAGAAGCAGGTGGGTGGAAAGAAAGCAGTGCACCACATCAATTCTTGGACAGACACGCATACAGGCATGCACACACACAAACACACACTTCATGCTGAGAAGAGGACAAAATGTCAGTGCTGGTTGTGGGAGACAACTGCTGGTGCTTGCTGTCGGCATGGCGACGGCGGTAGTGTGTGGTTGCAGGGGCGGACCGCCGCGCTTAAATTCACTTAAAATGTCAAAACACCTGAGGGGCGTTCAGGCGACGCCTGGACCTGACTGCTATCAACCTTTCTCAACGTGCTCTGGTAGGAAACCTCCACGATAACTTGTGCAACCTTTCCAATTACCAATTTGTCCCTTTTTGATTTAAAATGATCTTCTGGCTCTGTTTTGCTTCACGCCAACATGAAATTAAGCAGTACCAACAGCAGCGCTCCCGCCCCCCCGCATCGTCTTCATGTTGATTGCTTGTGACTCGTATACCTCATTACCTCCATCCTTGAAGCTGAAATGCCGCGCTCTTAAAGGGTCTTGGAGGCTTCTCATCTTCCCTGCATGTGAATCGATAGAGGCTGTAGCTCCCATGAATTTCCTACCTGCGCTCTGCTAGCGTGGCATTTAACAAAGGAGAAGAAGAGAGCGCTTGGTATAGCATCGCAAAGATTTATGGGTAGCTTTAACCAGCGGGCCGCTCCCACTTCAAAGGGATTCTGTCGCTCTGGAAATATTCTGCGCACTGATGTGGGTTGTATGACGGTAGGACGGTGGCTTCGGTCCTTTCGATGGACGCCATTCCTTAAAAAAACCCGAGTCTCAGTCGCTCCGTCCTCCCAGCCTCTCTTCACCTTTCAGAGAAATGTATGGGTTTCTGAAAATGAAAATGCAAGACCAGCATTTGAGATGTGGTTAGCCCGCTCACAGCCAACACACAGCGCACACAACTGTTGCGTGCGGCATCCCACACATGCACCGCTTCTACACACACACACACACACACACACACACACTTCCGCCGTGTAGAAGAAACCAGAGATGCTCGTCAAAGCGCGCCCGTCTCTTCTCTGCCGTGCTTATTACACGGCATCCGACCGGCTTGCTGCAGCCACATGTGAGGCAACACTAGCCTCCTCAGCAAGATGATTTCTTCCTGTTTTTACCACAGGGAATTTTCCCCATGTCGCCGCAGGCTGTCTGAACGGCTGGCTGAACGGCTGGCTGGCTGGCTGGCTGGCTGGCTGGCTGGCTTTAAAGGGACTTTCAGACCTTAGGCTTCTGCTAAGTGCCCTCGACTTACAGTAATTGGTAGGCTCAGGGCTCTTCTGAAAGGGGCTGTCATTGACAATGCTGTCGCCAAAAAGGAAACGCAAGAATATTTACAGTGAAAAAACAGACGTGAGTGTCCATCAGAAAGACTATTGAGTGTGTGTGTGTGTGTGTGTGTGTGTGTGTGTGTATTTTAACACCAATATATCATTACCACAAATTTTTAGCCATTTTTATAATGACTGTAACCATAGAAGCTCATTGTACACGCTGTATTTTACCACCGGGTCAGATTTCATGGGAAATCTTCAGGTAATAAACAGTAATAAACAGTAATAAACAACTTTAATTCAGTTCCACTATTCTGACTGGATAGTTTCAACTTCATGGTAGCTCGGTGGAAGGCATATCCGCTGTTATCAAGGGATGTTGCTCCACTTGCTCTTCAAAACAAGCCTACATGGACCGGCAGAAGGGAGGGGGGCGGAGGGGGCGGAGCAAGTATAGTAGCAGTAGGAAGCAATGGGGTTTATAGGATTGGTCAAATGTTACGTCCTGGTTGTCCTGAAAAAGAAGATATTGGAGATTTATGAGGGACTTTTAGAAACAGATAAATGTAAGTAGTGCAAAAAACAAATCTTCCAGCCGGGACCAGCTGGGGCTCAGAGGGTTCATTTCCCCGTGGTTCCCTCTCGTTCAGCCCCATGCTCTGTTCTCCATCCAGCCCCTCTCCCAATCCACCCTCGTATTTGACCTCTTGCCTGTGGGTGGTTTGATGTACGCCCCCCCCCCCCCACGCCTTGGGTGGAGAGAGGAGGAGCAGAGCATCACGGGAGGCTGCAGACAAGAGAGGGAGGAAATAAAGTGATGCAGAGTGTAGCGAAGGGTCAGCTCTGTCAAGAGCGGTTGTCGCAACAAGGCCCACCTGCTGGTTTCACTGTTTCTAATTGGGGCGCACACCAGTTCCCAGCATCCCTCAGGAGGTGTTCTGTCTGCGGTGTGCACGAGGAGGGAGGGGGGGAGGGCGATATGTCTGGAGGGGATGAGGGAGGAAGGAGGAGGGTGGAGGGAAAGATAAGGGGAGAAAATGAGAGGATCAATGAAAAAGAGAGGGTAGGAGGAAGGTGAGGATAATACGGGATGTAGGGAAGGGGAAAGGGAAGAGAAGAAGAAATCGATGGGAAGGAAAAGGAGAGAGGAAAGGTGGAGGAGAGGATGTACAGCGTGGGGAGCACATGGTGGATTGAAGGTTTCCTCCCAACATGAGAGAGCAGCTTAGCTCTGAACTCACACACTAATCAAGCTTTCTCCTTGTGTTTCTCTCTCCCTTCTGTCTCCCCCCCACCTCCCTCCCCCCCCGCCACGCTACCCATCATCCTCGCTGATCGACACCACTTAGGTAAGGATCTTTTTTTTCTTTTCTCCTTGTGTGTGCGTGCATGTTTGTGTTTGGCTGCACTCCAAAAAATGGCGGTGATCAGTTTGTTGATACAGTGCTTGTGTAACTGTTGGAGGGCTTGGTGGGTGTGGGTGTGTGTGTGTGTGTGTGTGTGGTGGGAGGTAGGGTGGGGCGTGAGAACTGGCTGTCTGCAGGGTGGCTGAGCAGGCATGCCCAGACTATCAATGCTGCCACAGTACACACACACACACACACACACACACACACACACACACAGACATACGTAAATAAGAGGCAGGATCCCTGTCAAAGGGCCACCGTCACGCCTCTCAAGGCGTCCTTTCAGCTGACTGAATAAAAGGACACTCTCGTCCTTCGCTGTCTGCCAAGGAGGGAGAGATGATCTGCTCAGACGAGAGAGAGAGAGAGAGAGAGAGAGAGAGAGAGAGAGAGAGAGAGAGAGAGAGAGAGAGAGAGAGAGAGAGAGAGAGAGAGAGAGAGAGAGAGAGAGAGAGAGAGAGAGAGAGAGAGAGAGAGAGAGAGAGAGAGAGAGAGAGAGAGAGAGAGAGAGAGAGAGAGAGAGAGAGAGAGAGAGAGAGAGAGAGAGCGACTCTTGTGAAGCAAAGCGAAGGCCAAACCTGCATCTGTCTTGATTGTGTTCACAGCTTTCTGTCTCCTCTCTCCTCTCTTCTCCTCTCCTCCTCTCCTCTCCAGACCTCTCCCTCTCATCCTCTTGACATGCGGCTCAATAGAAAATTGGGATGATATTTATATTAGTGTTGTGTCTTGAATGTAAGCGGCTGAAACACATAAGCTGTCATCATCACTTCCCCGTCCGATGAGCCTCTCCCCCCTGTCTGTATCTGCAGTTTAAGAGCCGCATGGTAACTGACAGCTGATTGGCTGTGCCTGCAGCTGGTTTGCTGGGTCATTTCAGTGCTGTGGGGAATTAATAATTCAAGGCAATATCAAAGCTTTCCTTTTGTTTTGCTTCTTCTGTAGTGAGGTTCAAATTGATTGCTTCTGAAAACATGTCAGCTCTGCCGGGGGTACGGCGACGCTCCCGAGAGGTTCTGGGAAACCCCGGACCAGCTCCATCGAGTGCATGCTGGAGAAAACAAGAAATGAGTGTGTGTCTGTGTGTGCGTGTGTGTGTGTGTGTGTGCACATGTCTTTTTGAGAGTGTGTGCGCATGTATGTGTGTGAATTTGTTCGTAGGTACAGTGGTATTAGTATTTATGAAGTATTTATGTGTATTCATGTTGGTAAAGTGTGTGTGTGTGTGTGTGTGTGTGTGTGGGTGCTGTGCTCTGTGTATGTAAGTAACAGGTTTGCGTGGGAAGCATTATTGCAGATTAACAACCTACAGAAGCTCACAGAAAGCAACAGGGCCCTGAATGAACATGGGTGCTTGTCTGACTGCACACACACACACACAATGGTGATAATAAATATTATTGCACATTACACACACACACATGTGATTTCCTTCCTCCCACGCGTCGACTGCGGTAAAACACACACATTTCCATATCAACTGAATGCCAAGGGCGCGCGGTTCGCCTGCCTGGAGTTAACATTTCAGAGGTGCAGCCATGGCTGGTCAAGAGATCAACTCTCTCTCCCAGCATCCCTCCCTTTCTCCCTCCATCCTCCAGCATCCCTCCCTTTCTCCCTCCATCCTCCGCACTGTGTTCCTCTCCTCCCTTTCCCTCCCGTGTGGCGTCTCCCGGTTGTTTACGCCCACCGGTGGGTGTTTGATCGGCTCTCTGCGGACAAACATAGCGTTGCACCACCCCTGTTGCCCGGAATGGTACGGTCACAGTGACCAGTGATTTGATTGGAGCAGAGCATCCTGACCCCACTCAGGGGTGGTGTGTGTGTGTGTGTGTGTGTGTGTGTGTGTGTCCTTCTTCCCTTCCTTTCCTCCTCCTTTCCGTCTCACTCTCCTGTTTGCCTCACTGCTATAAGTAATGAACTTCTCTCTCTCTCTCTCTCTCTCTCTCTCTCTCTCTTTCTCTCACTCTCTCTCTTTCTCACTCTTTATCTCGTTGTCACACTCTCTCTCCCACCCTCCACCCCTCCCTCCATCCCTCGCTCCCTCCATCCCTCTTCAATAAACTCTGACTCCATTTGCCACAGTGTTGCAGCGGGCCGTTGGCAGGCCCGAAGGCCCCGTCGCACAGCGCCGGCGGTTGAATGCGACGCATCAAGCACACTGGCTGCATTGTGCTTTTGATGAGGCCCTACATCTTAGTCACTCAAGAGCCTGTGTGTGTGTGTGTGTGTGTGTGTGTGTGTGTGTTGTGTGTATGTGTGTGTCTGATGCACACACACAAAAGCAAACTGTGATTGCATTTGCCAATACGTGGGTGTGGAGGTATTTATTAAAGCCCACCGTGATTTTGTGTTGAATGATCAGAAGGGTCGGGGTCCGATCGATGCTCAGGTGCTATGCAGATCTCTCTCTCTCTCTCTCTCTCTCTCTCTCTCTCTCTCTCTCTCTCTCTCTCTCCCGTTATTTCTTTCTCTGTCTTTATCTCTCGCTTACTCCCGGTCTCTCTCTCAATGTGTCCCTGTAAATCTTAAATCTCTGGCCACTCTCCACCCGGCCCGCCTGCCAAAAGTCTCCACTAAATAACTCCTCTTGCCCTGTTTGCTTTAATGGTTTTATTACTCGGAGAAAAAAAAGGACAAGGCTTTCCTTTGTCTCTCGCTCTTTAATCATATTAAGTGGTGGGCAACAATCACAGCTTCATTTCGCTGAAACACACACAGCTGCACACACACACACACACACCCTCACTTGCATGCATGTTGGACATGCTTTCTTATTGTCTGGCTTCGGCTCTTATTTCTCTCTCTCACTCACTCTCTCACACACACACACACACACACACACACACACACACACACACACTGAAACCCCTCTCTTCCCACCTGATTGCTTTCCCATTTTTCTTGGAGAGAGATTTATGGTTAGGGGAATGTTGGAGACAGGCTATTACCATGTCCTGTTTGAACTCATCAGTCAGACAAAGTGGTGGAGGTGGTAGCAGCGACATTCACAGCCCTCCTTCTTTCGGGGGGCCGACACACTCCCTCCCTCCTCCACGCCTCTCCCCCCCCCCCCCCCCTGCTTTTTACCCATGTTAACCCTGCTCCGGTGCCTGCTAGGTCTCCCACGCTGCCTCGCTTTTCTTCGGCGTCACGTAGGGTCCGTTCTCTCAGCTCGACGTGCGAAACACCGCCTGCCTTGTGTAGAATCAGAGGTTTAAATGATGAATCAGGATCAGAATCTCTTCATTTATATTATTTATTTACAACACGTACAACTAATGTACAATGTTTTTGTGTCCTTAGTGCAGAGACAAGCAACTTAAAGTAACGGTACACATTGGCAGGACTGTTTTTAGTTTTTCTTTTTTCAGGTTTTCTTTCTTTTGGTTCCTGCTTTTCCCATTATCCTGCATGTTTGTGCTGTCCTGGTCACACCGGGCTACAGAGAGCCTCCAGGACTGACTGAAGACTAAACGTTTTCTCATATAACACCCATGCACCATGCCCATGCACCTTACAGTACAGTGAGTGCCCCTAACCCAGTCAGTGTTGGTGCCATGCTGCAGGACTGTATATACAGGACCATGCATGCTGGACCGTATGTGCCTGCCTGCGGTTCCTTCCTGTCTGATAGATTAAGAGGAGGAAGATGTAAGAATTGAAGGATGTGACAGGAGTTTTGTTTCCTCTGTGACATTCTTGCTCCTTGATTTCTTTCCTTCATCTTCCTCTCTCTCTCTCTCCCTTTCTCTCTCTCTCTTCCACACTTTGCTTGCGCAGCTCTTTGTACAACACATTTGATGTTTGTATTAGTTTCTCTTTGTTTCCCCCTTCAGAGATATGCCCTTCATCCCTTTTGTTGTGCAGGCTCTATGTAAAAAAAAAAGCAAAACAGTGTTTGCGCCGCCTCTGGATTTTTACTAGCCACAGAGACATAATGTGAACTGTCATCGCCACTTCCTGCAACAATAACACTTATGGAAAGCCAGAGAGTTTATAGCGCTGCTCTTTGGGGGGCTTGTCATCGTATAGGAGGGAAGGCGGTCTCCCCCTTCCCCTCCATAGTTTGTCTCAACTTCCCTCAGTGGGCTGCATTGCCGAGGGACAACGGCCTGTCAGGTCCTCTCAGCGCCGCGTTGATCTTCCTCTTCCTCTTCCCCACTGTACCACACACACACACACACACACATACCCACAATGCACTGTCAGGCACACACTGTCTTGTCCCTATGAATCTAATTAGAAGTGACTGTGCTTTGGTTTGAGATGTATGGAGAGGAGACAGCAGTCAGCAGCAGCGCCGGGGCTACACTGTGCTCAGTAGCTGGGGGAGATATCTCACCAGCGCTGGGACGGCCAATCCGAAATAATGAAGCCCCGTGCAGCCCACTGGATCATCTCCACTTTTGTTAGAGCCACATATATTTCTCTCGCTGGCCTGTATGGTGCGCGTCGCGCGGTGGCAGGTTCTCCGGCGAGAGAGAGAGAGATGGGGAGCCTGTCACGATGGAAAGTTAATATTGTTTTTTAAGTGGTGCTTCCCCGCCGGGCCCGGCTCAGGCTTCAATCTCGGCTGGCGGTCGGTTGTCGCTGTGGGTCTGTAGCAGGCGGCGGCATCCATTTCACCTCGGCACGCCTGCCACCAACACTGAATTTCACACTTATCTACAGACAGCAGAATGGGACTGCGGAGAATGAGGAATTTACTCCCTGACACTCATAAGCGCCTCCCCCCCTCCCCCCCTTCCCTTCCCTCTTCCCTCCCCACACACACAGATGTGTTCAACAAGCACAGTATTAGCCGGTGGAGTAGCCATGTATGTTCTTGAGTACATATCAAAGCTTTCCAGAGAGCCTCTCCTCCTCCTCTCTCTCTCTCCCTCCCTCTCTCTCCCCCCTTTTCTCTCCCTCAGCTCCCGGTGCGATGGAGCGAGGCTGTTGATAGGGGTGTGTGCCCACTGATAAGTAAACACTCTCAAGGGGCTTATGGAGAAAACGCTGGTGAATACCCCCCCCCCCACCCCCCATCCCCCTCCGCCATCACATTGTGAAGCTAACTCTGGCGTAACTGGCTGTCAGCTGGTCTATATAGTCAGATAACCAATCCAATCCGGGAGCCACGTCGCCTGTTAAATAGCAGCAGTGAGTCTGCCGGCTGAATATTAGGTGTCCCCTATTTTGCAGCCATGTCACAGCTGAGGGGGCTTGTCTCGCCTCAGTCAACATAAGCTCTGTTTGTCATCCCATAGGAGTGCTCATCTAGAATCAGGGCCGCCTGACAAGTCGCATTCAGCGAGATAGTGAAAGGAGAGTGGTGAGCGATGCCAGATTGGCTTTCCCCCCGCTACCCCCGCTCCGAGAGGCTCGATAAGTACAGCGCGGGGGGGGGGGGGGTGGGGGGTGTTGTAGCGGTGGGTCATTCATGCCAGGGGAGGACGGCGGTTTCCTCTCGGCGAGTCCCCCTTCTCCATGTCGGACCCCCCTGACTCTGGTGCTTCGTAGTATCGTAGGACAAATCGGGGGCAAATCTGAGATGCAAGATTGTATTTTAGTGTCTGTTAAACTTCCAAACCTTTCAACTTTTCTCAAAGTCAGAAAAAAACATGTATTATTTTGTACGTTTTTAAATGCATCTTGCTTGCAGGATACCGATGATTTGCAAGACTTGTTAGCTCTCTTTTCCCTTGATAATCAGATTACATTTTTTTTACTTTTAACCCAATAATCAGTGTGTGGCTGCAGCTTTTTACGCAATCACATCACGGCTCCCGGTTGGAGCCCTGCGACCCCTATGGAGGAAGGAGAAGGCATTAAATAGATGTGGCACAAACGTCTATAGGACGCATTGGACAAATATCAAATGGGTCCCCACAGGACCCCCTATCGAGCTTGTGTCTGGGTGGCTGTGATTGTGTGTTTTGTCTGTGTGTGTGTGTGTGCAACTGTTTATTTCCTCTCTCCCTGGCCGTCTCGTTGACCGCCATTCCCCCACTCTTCCTTCCACAAAAGCGTTGATTCGTCCGTCTCGGCCATTTCCCAGCAGGGGGGTCCGCGGGTCGAGGAATCCCCCCCCCTCAGAATGGGCCTTTTTTATCTGGAGCCGAGCCAGCGGTAGGAGAGGTCTGATTTAGAAAGGACTCTCTGTAGACCCCCTGTGTCAAGCACAGAGAGAGGAAAGACTTGATGGATGTCTCAGACGGTCAGAGAGGCTGGCGTAGGGAAGTCCAACTCTCGCCCAACTCGTTTCTGCTCTCGCTCCCTCTGCTTCCATCTCTAGCACTCGTCTGTTTCCTGTTCTCTCCATCTTTGTCTTGTTCTCTCTCTCTCTCTGACAGGGCCTTAAACAAATCTATATATGTACTGTAAGTATATCGGTGTTTCACGGTGTTCCACAGGGTTGTTGCAAGGTCACAACAAATTGAGTTTGATGGTGGGAATTTTCTTTTTTGAGAGGGAGAGGTTTTCACATGATTGCAGAATTTTGCAACCTTAACGCTTAGCGCTCTCACAAACTCTCAAATAGCTTGGATGTTTATTTTATTTTTTTCACAGCAGCCAAAAATGCTTTCCATAGTGACGGGTTAGTATTCTGTTGCTGTGGCTAAAACACGAGCAATATTCACCCCCCCTCAGACAACGACAATAATCCTCTTTGGTTTTGAACGAGATCCACTGTTGTCTTGATTAAAAAAACATGAAGTGCACATCTCTACAAAACAGTAATATCCCCCTCTGCTTTTGTTTTGTTGTTTCTAACACTAGAAAAATGACGCGAGTGCCCGTCTGTTTTAATGTGCATCGAGTGAGTGTTTGGCTGAGTGATGAGCCAATTAAACCGAGCTGCTGAGGTAGCCTGATTACTGGAGCTTACCACCACGATGCAGCCTAATTCGGCTGTAATGAGCGTGGCCGGCGTTACTCACTTGAAAAGCCCTCCTTCAAAGATGAGCTCAGTCTGTTTACCGTTTGAGGAGAACCTGGGGTTTTCAGACATCTGCCAAGGTCTGCACAAAGTCATTGTTCATTCCCCACGAAAAAGTCAGTATTATTGTCATAACACGGTGAATCATGAATCGGGGCGGCGCTCACTTCAGGATGTCGAAAGTGCGTCTGGAAAAGCTGACTGGGAGCATTGTTAAGAGTCCAGACCGCACATTTTAAGCGAATGATTGCAGACTCAGATGTGTGTGTGGGGAATCAGACGTGTACACATCGTACACACAGCGCGCTCACATGCAGCTGACATGAGTTAAGCCCTTTTTAATATGGCCGGACAGCCCTTGGTCTATCCCACGAAACCACTCATGATATATGAGCTAATTTGTACATAAAGCACTTTCATTCCCTGACACAAAGAGACGTATTGATACAATCTGCGGTCATATGCTTCTGCCGCATGCTCCAAATCAAGCAAACATTGTGCTTGGTCACGTTCTCTCTGCAGCAAGGGGCTCTTATTCTGAAATGGTCAAAATCGCTATCATATAACATATAATCATTATAACATAATCACTATATATAATAGTTCTAACCCTCTATATGTCGCTATGATATATTTCTATGACTTTTTACACGTTTTACTCTGATATTTGTTCAATATTCTTCTAAAATTCATTATCTTTTCACCTTTTTTGTCTCATTACATTTATTAGTCAACTTAATTCATATAAATACCATGTAATCAACCGTTTCATTCACTGAAACATACAATACACGCGTCACACCAGTTGTGGTGTTGTTCCCTCGCGTCAGCCGATAAATATATGAACCGCTGGAGCTTTACGTTACAGAATGCAGACATGCTTTGTTTAAAAAAAAAACGTTGCTGTTGCTGCGTTTTCTAAGTCCTGCTTGTTATTCATTTCATTCAGAGAGGACCCCAGGCTCTCTGCAGAAAGCATCTCATTCCACATTTTTTTATGCCATGCTGCTTTGTAATAAACCTGATGCTGAACTATAGCAAATCACCACTGGCCCGTATCTTCTACAGCTCCTTAGGTGTCCATATACAACCGCCGCCTCACAACACGGAGCGCCGTGCAAATATTGAATCACAGACTAATTTTCCTCCCTCCTTTCCTACACACCTCACCCCATGGTACCAGTAAGACGATGCCTCTCTGCCTGTCTGCGGAGAGGCTGACAGCCGACAGATGGTGCTTTTGACAAGGTTAGTGCTCCGCCGGCATCCCCCCTGACTGATATCAGCTGATGCGTTCCCTTTGCTCCGGGGGAGCTCGGAGGTGGAGAAATACCTTCTTTGACCTATTAGAGGTGAATCAGCGCAGCTCGTTTACAGGTTAAAAGTCTGCCCCTTCAGAATAAGAGCGGGGGAAGAGGTCCGCGACGAAGACTACAGTATTAATCACGGGGCTGTCTACGAGGCGTCTGCAGCCTACTGGAGAGATACCGGAGAATACCTCCAAGCCTCGTGAAGCGTGAGGAGGAAAGCGATGCCTCGTGGGCGCCCTCGGGTGTTTCTATACACCTTAATTAGGCCTGCGCTTGTCTGAAATTGTCCCTGGATTTCTCTCGAGCCTAGTTCCTTTGCTGTTCTTCTTATTTTCCCCCCCTCCATCATTTTTTAATCTCTCTCTCTCTCTCTCTCTCTGTCTGTATCTATTTTTCTCGCTGTGTCTCCAAGGGAGTTAGATTTCCAACACAAATAGTCATAAAGGAGACTAATGAGATCTCTCGGCTGCCTCGGGAAGAGAAAGACCCCAACACAAAGCAGTGCTATCAGCTAATAGCTAATATTGGCATACCTGCAGCTAAAGAACGCTTTAGTGTCAGTTATCTGCTTCTAAGCTAATATTACCCCCCTAGCCCTGAGAGAAAAGAGTGACGCCGCACCAAAGATTGTCGCTTTTAGAAGATCAATCGCTCAAGAGTAAAAAAAAAAATAAAAAAAACTGGCCCACTTTCCAGTGTGAGAAAGTGAGTGTTAACTCTCAAATATGCACTCTCAGTTTCGCCTCAGGCAGGAACAGTGCAAGTAGAGCTGTTCCCATAGCGACCCGAAACACTTGTTTTTCTCAAAAAACTGGATGGTTTGTGTGTATCTCGGACCAACTAAAAACGTAGGTGTTTCCAATGTAAGATATCGGCACCAGTAGACCACATCTCCAGCCACTTCTCCATTTTGCTCCCAACACACTGAGAGAGGAAACTCTGCAGGGTCTACAGGTGGTTGTTTATTTCTCGCCGTGCCGTTTGTGGTATCGAGAAACGGGAGCAGAGTGAGAGCTCGCTGCTTCTTCCCCCCTCTCAGGTTACATCAAGATTATTGGAGATGCCTTTTATCTATTAGCATCAAAGCTAACACACTTCGGGCCACATTTTGCTAACGTCAGAGCGCTTTAAAGGTGCCGCTAGCTGTCAGCCGTACAGGGGGGCTGCCATCGACGCCACATTAACTCTGCATTAGTTCTTCACAGCAAAGCCATCGTCAGCTGCTGGGTGCACAGCAGAGTGGAGAAGCGCATTTCTCCCCCCCCCCGGCATCTAAATATAAATCTGTGACCTTTTTATTTCCCCAGATGTTCCACTGCAAAGTAGATTGCATCAGCTTTCAAACAGAGCACCACAGCTTTATTTTCTCTCAACCCATCTAGTAAATTGCTCTTTTCTCATTTCAAAAACCAAGTGAAGGGGATTTGTTTCGCTACGCTAGTTTTCGAGCAAAAGGCAAGAATGTGAATTTTCTGTATTTTAGTTTTTTGTTTTATTTTAAAGATGCCGGGGTTGTTGTTTTTTTTTTTTTTCAGACTCAATAAATCCTTTTCTTTTTTCAAGGAAGATTTGTGTTTTCCCTTGGCCGAACCTTCCTGCTGTCGTCCAGATCACCCCTGTACTAACTTGCATGCTCTTCTGTACTATGTCTGTAATATGTTATTTATTGGTGGATATCCAGCCACCACCCCCCCCCCCAGGCCTGCATGTCTGTATATTCTCCACAAGCATATTGCATGTGTCTCCTGATAACTGCTCACTCTCACTGTCAAAATTATGAAAGACCACAGTGGTACCACCAGGGGCGTGTGAACCGGATCTCACCGTTGTTTTCTAGTAAAAGCAGATTTTTTTTTTTTTTTGATGAGGCACACAGATCCCATTCGCTTCTAATGACCATTGCTGTTTACGTGTTTTAACCCATATAACATGCTGTTTGGTATCTGCTTTGCCTCACATATCCTCCTATCTTTGATGGCTATAACCTGCAGTAGTGTGATATCCTGAGCCTGCAAGGACCTCTGCTAGTGTGTAGCGCCTTTTGCTGTTCATTAGCGGATAACCAGGCGCCCCCAGGCCTGCATGTCTTTTATATTTTCTGTTAGCATATTGCATGCGTCTCTAGATAACTCACTCTTACTGTCAGAAACATGAAAGATCACCATGCGGTTGTGTATGCGTTGACACCGCTGACCCTCGCTGTGTGAAATATGTTGCTCCGGCTTGCATGTCAGAAACTTGACAGAGGCAGCGAGTTTCAAAGCGAGCAGCTCCATTGTGGCCCAGTGTAACATTGAAGAAGGCCTTAAGGTTATAGAGGGAGTGCTTGTCCGACAGAGCGAGAAGATACACTCCGCTCAGCTGTGCAGCAGTGTGTGTGTGTGTGTGTGTGTGTGTGTGTGTGTACAGTGGTGTGCAAGGATTGCCCGTCTTGTGTGAGACCTTGGCCCAGGCCAGTTTAATTATGAAGCCTGAGTGTGTGTGAGAGTGAGGTCTGACCTCATCTACTGTAGCCTATTGACTTGCACAGAAAACACACACACACACACACACACATATACACACACACACAGACACACACACACTGAGCTGGTTATCCAGGGGCTCGTCTTTGACCTGCCAGTGGGAGGGGCCTGCAGATCCTGCGAGTGCTAATTAAATGTGTTTAACCCAAGGTCGTCCACCGAACAGAGTAAAAGAAACAGAGAAATTCAGAGTCATAACGTCACGGTGAATCATGGGAGAGAGGCTTAGAGAGGAAGAGATTCAGAGCGAGACAAAGAAAGAGATTGAGCGGGAGGAAGAAAAAAAAGAGAGAAAAGGCTTTACCACGCTGTAAATGTTTTATTGGCTTCCTTTGAACTGCTCCGGCTGAAGGCACGTGGATGTGTGTGTGTGTGTGTGTGTGTGTGTGTGTGTGTGTTAACATAGGACTCAGGAGAAAACTACACCTCTCCCACAGATGACCCAGTTAACATTGAGGATGGGAGGTGAGCCAGAGATGTCCATGGTGGCTAGATGAGTGGCTAGATAGATACTGGCTTCCTTGTGTTACACTGCTGGGTTTCAAACTTTATCTCAGTCGGGGGACCCTCATTTTCCTTTATTTCTTTCTTCCACAAGAGCCTAATCCAATTTTATTTGGGTAAATCAATCCAGATTTCCAGCCGTTCACGCCTTCTCATCTTGGGAAGCCAGTTAGATTTAGACAGCAGTTTCTTTAAAGTGAATCGGGGTCCCGTTTGAATCTTTCCCACAACACACATTTGTCTCCCGACGCCGGCTTTTGAAAAAGAAAAGTTCGCCCATTATGTGTCATTGCATCACACGCACACACACACACGCACACACACATTTCATCACATCCCCCTAGATCAGTCAGTGATCTCTGTTTTTTTTGCATTGACTTTTAACTTCAAAGTATTTTTTTTTTTTGGGTGGGGGTGAAAGGACGAGAGACGGGAGAAAGACAGTGGAGAGAACGGCAGACAGACATGCAGAGAGACAGGAAGAGAGACCGGTAGCGAGAGAGAGACGGGGGTAACAGATTGAATCAGCTGGAGCTTCCTGCTTTATGTCTCTGGTTGTAATTGCACAGCACTATTGGGATGAACCAAGCACCGTGTCCTAGCTAGCAGCTCTAAAGCACAGTGCACCGCTATTGTTATGATTAGCGCTACCATTAGCCGTTATAGCTCTGGTAATTGGACTCGCAGTCGGAGGTAAAGCCATTATTGTGGTATTAAATGGTACCCCGGCTCTTACGATTGTGTGCACATTCATGAAATTGTTGCCTGAATGATTATAACACGTAACGACGACGCTTCGGTCAGTGGCGGGGGGGATTCTGTGTGTGTGTGTGTGTGTTTTGTGCGTTAACTGTCGTTTGCCAGACGGAGGCCCGTTTGTCGCGGATGGTTAATGCAGCTGTGGTTGGGGATTGTTGGGACTTTTCGGAGGTAGAAAGTAGTGGGATTTTCCGGAACGGGTGACTAACAACAACACAAAGCTGCCGCCGCTCCGGCGTCTCACCGGAGAGAATTACATGCTTGGATTGGAGATGACATTCTCTCACTGAGTCAGATCAAAGCGCCGAGATTTTTCTCTCCTCTGCTTTTGCAAGAGAGGAGGGGGAAAAAACAACCATTATTATATTGATGACAAGTGAAACCTCTGAGTGTGTGTGTGTGTGTGTGAGCCTGTGAAAGACGTGTATGTGTTTTGTGCGTGTGTTTGTGTATATTTGAGTGCATATGTGTGTGTGTGTGCATTTGTGTGAGCGTATGCATGTGTGTGTGTGTGTGTGTGTGCATTTGTGTGAGCGTATGCGTGTGTGTGTGTGTGTGTGTGTGCCTGTGAAAGACAGAGCATGCATGTATGTGTTTTGTGCGTGTGTTTGTGTATATTTGAGTGCATATGTGTGTGTGTGCATTTGTGTGTGTGTGTGTGTGTGTGTGTGTAAAAAGACGACCTTGCTAGCTGCGCTCCTCTTTGACCGTTTGCTCAATCGTTAGCTGAGATCGTCGCTCTGTAATCGGCGCCGCTAATACTTTCTCCTCGCTGTCTTTTCTCCCCTTTCTATCTCTTTTTTTTTTTTTTTTTTTTCCCCCTCCGTATTTTTTTTCCCCCCCGCCCTCCATCAAGTCCCGCTTCACCTTACCTTTTAGCGTTTTTCTGTCTTTTGAAAATGAAGAGGCAGGAATGCTTGGTAACTGAAGTCACGGTTCTTTTGACAACAATATCCCTCTGTTACAGGTACAAGAGAGACGCCTGGCTCTCCGCTCTGCTGCACAGCAGAAATGCCTGAGCCCCGTCGCTTTTTCAGTGGAGAGAGAGAGAGAGAGAGAGAGAGAGAGAGAGAGAGAGAGAGAGAGAGAGAGAGAGAGAGAGAGAGAGAGAGAGAGAGAGAGAGAGAGAGAGAGAGAGAGAGAGAGAGAGAGAGAGAGAGAGAGAGAGAGAGAGAGAGAGACAGAGGCCCCTCTTTACACCTTGCATTAACATTTGTCTCGTATCCAGATTGTATTCAGATACGATTAATCTGCATTCCATTTACGCCTGGCGTTGGGAAAGCGTCTCCGCTGTCCGCGCTGAAAAAACGGTTTGTGCTTTCCCTTGTCCCTCGCGAGACGCTCGTGAATGCCAGGTGTAAAAGGAGATACGAAGGGAGAGCGACAATGGGATTTTTCCCTTTTTCTTTCAAACATTTTTTGGGGTTTTTTTGGGACACAGCAGACCTATTCATTTCTGTTAAGACGATTTGTTCTCTCGTTTTTTTTTTCCCCCGTTCCTGAACACATCCCGGCAGATACAAGCAGATATATAAAGAGAAAAATATGTACACGGAGACGGACAGATATAGTAGAAAGATAGATGGAGACAGACTGACAGAAAAAAAAGAGGTGTAAAGACGGACGGAGACGGAAAGATCAGGGAGGAATGTGGAGGAATGTCCCGCCGCTCCGACGTACTCTGGCATGCAGCAGCGTTTATTTGAAATCGTAGACTTCAAATGCACGAGCCGACGGGTCTCGAGAGAAACCGCCTTGTTCGTGTTCATTTTAGCTTCCAGTTAGATTGAATGTCGAAATCAGAAGCACCACAAGGTCCACAGGGTATCCACCAGTTTCTTAAAAGGTCTGCAAAAGTCTTCAATGATCCAAAGTGTAGGATCTTAAAAAGGATTAAAATGTCTTAGAAAGGTCTTGTTTGTCTCACCGTGCAGTGACAGGTTGTACTTTCACGGTACATGCAGACATGAGGAAGCACAAGGACAGGCTTTCTTTCACGTGTTCATACATTCTCTACAGTGATCTTGTATCGAGGCCTTTCTGGCTTGAAGAAGACCCCCCACCCACCCCCAACACCCCCACCCCCACCCCGAGTGTGTTTAGTGTAATGTGTGACCTGTGACCTCAACAATACACTCACATGCTGAACAGTTTGTCTATCAGCTACAGGAAATCGAAACATCTGCTATGACAGAGCACGTTGCTAGGATACTATTTAGCACTTATATTGACTCCGAGAACCCCCCACACACACACACACACCCCTCTACCACACACACACACACACACACACACCACCTCCACACAAACTCAAGCTCACACCTCATATACACGTAGAAACAGCGGCACCCACACACACAAAAAGGAATAATTTGTACACACACACACACACACACACACACTCATACAGCGTGTCCTTTTCTTTATCTGCTACATCTGTAGAGTTAATAGGTTCAGCTCGGAGTCAGACCACACGCCGCGAGGGTCACCTCTGGCATTCATCTGGAAGATCTCACCTCCTCTTTCCTTTCCAATCTTTCTCTTTGCTTTGCCTCCATCTTCTTCTTCTTCTTCTTCTTTTCTTTTCTTCCTCCCGCTCGCGGGCGCAGCGCCTCCTTTTAATCCCAGCGAGAATTGTAATGATTTTTAAGTTCAGCCGCTTCTCAGATCGGTGATGTTTAATTGAAGCTCACAGGAGAGTGGATGGGAGAGTCCTCAGAGGGGGAGCTTGATGATCATAAGTAGCACCTTGAATATGTTTGGGGTTTTTTTTCGCTCGCTTGTTAATGACGTTTCCATGAAAGACATAAATTGGCTTCTGGCCTAGTTCTATCCTCTCGCTCGATTCCCCCAGCAACACTTCTTATGTGGGCCGCAAATATTATTCTTGCTGCAGATATTATTCTTATGCCGAATCTGTCGGGCAGGAGGGATTTAGTGTTGGGTTTCAACATAGATGAGGCTTCTTTTTTTTTTTTTTCCCTGTTCTTGGAAATGGTGTACAACGGCTCCGGTAGTTTCTCTCGGTGCCTCAGAGAGAGAGATGAGCCCATTTCTCTCCCCGTTTCACAAGGCTTATTAGTTTTCACTGTCAGGCCCTTCCTCCGCCGCTAGTTTCTCTCTGTTGGAGCGAGCGGGGGGGGGGGGGGGGGGGGGCTCTCCACTGCAGCTCATGATTGTCTCTTGCAATACAGAGAAGTGATTTCTTAAGACTTATCATATTATATGCCGTCGCTGAAATAAGCATTATCTTCAACAGTGGGGCCTTTTATTCCAGTAACTTTGCTTCAATCTTGGGCCAGCGGGCTTATTCTCTACCGGGAAAAATCAGTTGTTTATGAGCTTATAACCACGATTAATTTTCCCCCAACAGAAAGGCTTCATTCATAACGCTAAGTGGCTGTGGACAGGGCCGGATCAGCCTGTTGGAAAAGAGCCCTCGGGTGTTGCGTGCTTCCCATCCCATGCCTCCCTGTGTTTGACCTCGTGTTTAAAGCATGCAGCGCTCCACGTCGCACCGCCGATCTCCGCGGCTGACGTGGTCGCTCTCGGCTCACCTCCAGACCGCTCGGGCAGAAAGGGAGCTCCTCTCTTCTCTCTCTCGCTCTGTCTTCTTCTTTTCTAGTTGCTGCTCTTTTGTCATCTCTTTCTCTTCTCTTCTCTGCTCGTCTTGTTTCGTGTGGTTTCATCTTGTCGCGGCTTGTTATCTCTCCTCCTCTCCTCTCCTCTCCTCTCCTCCTGACCTTTCTCCTACTCCCCTCTACTTTCACCCACTCAGCACTCCTCTCTACTCCTCTCCTCTCCTGCGTTGTTCAGCTAAAGTTCCCACAAGCCCCGGGGCCACAGCTGCAACGCGGCCGTCTCTCCCCCTGACCGCCCCATGTAGTGCTGGGAACAGCTGTTCCCTGCGTGCACACATGCACATGCACATGCACATGCACATGCACATGCACATGCCCACACACACACACACACACACACACACCGACTGCAGGGCTTCAGGGGGAGGCTTGCAGAAGGGGCGGTGAGGTTGCACTTCAGGCTCATGAGCACAGTTGCCACACACGCAAGCACATACAGACATATGTGCTCCGACATGCATGTGGAGTCTCACCACACACACACACACACACACACACACACATACATATGCACAGAGTGATATAAACAATCCCTGTCTTGCATGCACATCATTATACATACCTCTCTCTCTCTCTCTCTCTCTCTCTCTCTCTCTCTCTCTCTCTCTCTCTCTCTCTCTCTCTCATACATACCCCTTACAGACGACACACACACACACACACACACACTCACATAGATGCCTTTTCACAGAAGCAATATAGACAATATGCAATATGACCCACCTCTTCCATGCACAGCTTCACCAGACACACACAGAGGAACATGCACACAATCACACACTTTCACATAGACATGACTCCTTGTGCATGCACGTCATTGTACACACACACACACACACACACACACACACACAGCAGGGCTCCCACTGTCAGCCTAAATCTAAGCCAACAAGGGCCTTGGTGAAAGGCTTAGTCCTCCCTTTTGTTCGTCAGGGTGGGGACCGGCGTGCCCTTTGACCCCTGTGCTCTGACCCCACCCAGCTTTAGACCCTCAGCTAGGTCATATGAGACCGTGCTCACCCGTCTGATGTGTCATATGACTAAGATGTATTGGTTGTAGCCGAAGGGGCCCTCCGACCTGGTAGCACTACAGAGACACAATGGAGAGCACTGAGGGTGAGGCAGACAGCAGAGACACAACACAGACATGATACAGACACAACACAGACACGATACAGACACAACACAACACAGACACGACACAACACAGACACAGACACGATACAGACACAACACAGACATGATACAGACACAACACAGACACAACACAGACACGATAGAGACACAACACAGACACAACACAGACACAATACAGACACGATACAACGCAACACAGACACGATACAGACACGATACAGACACGATACAGACACAACACAGACACAGTACAACACAACGCAACACAGACACAACACAACACAGACACAATACAACACAACACAGACACAACGCAACACAGACAAAACGCGACACAACACAGACACAATACAACACAACGCAACACAGACACAACACAATACAACGCAACACAGACGCAACACAGACACAACACAGACACAACACAGACACAACACAACACAATGCAACACAGACACAATACAGACACAACACAATGCAACACAGACACAATACAACACAATGCAACACAGACACAATACAATACAACGCAACACAGACACAATACACCCACGATACAGACACTAGGGTTCGACCGATACAGGTTTTTGAAAGCCGAAACTCCAAGGGTTCGGTGTTTCCCCCAGAACGGTTTTCCTGTCAGGATGGAAACGCCTCTGAGCCAGTATTTAAACACTCTCTGAAACCAGACTAATGGCAGCTCCTTCAGGCAGAATGACCCACCACACCTGTTCAGCAGGAGGGAGAACTCTGGGATACATCACTGCCTTTTAAATGAAAAATAAACAACTATTATTAAAAAAATGTCATTGCACATTTCACAGACTGCTTTCATGTAGCTGTGGTGAAGGAGGAAGTCGATCACATCAGGAGTGGACGGCGTCCGATATCCGATATTTAAGATGATATATCAGCAAGCCAATACAACAACACATACAACACATACAACACATGACATGAAACAGCACAACACCGTATTACACAACACAGTATTACACAACACCGTATTACACAACACAGTATTACACAGCACAGTCCTCTACCTACATTGAGCTACATAGTGAAGAAAGTTAAAAGCACAAAAACGAGACGATTAGAGCATAAAAGAAGAAGACGAGCGATCAGACAAGCCGATGAACAAAAATAGGGTTTGAAAAGAGAAGTTTGAAGTCAATCCCGTAACAGATGGGCAGCCTAGTCAAGACGCCAGAACAGGAGTTACGTGGTCTCCAGATAAGAGTCGGGCCGCGGCGTTCTGGACAAGCTGGTAGACGAGAAATAGACGCCTGACTAATACCAGAGTACGGTGAATTACTGTAATCCAGACGGGGACGTATGAAGTCGTGAACATATGAGTCGTGGGGGTATGGACACACACACACACACACACACACACACACACACACACACACACGCCATAGCGTCCCATGAAGCCTTGGGAGTGTTGGTGGAATCTGAATGCAGCCCTCCTGCTGACACCCATCCATGATTAATGAGAGCGTCCGGGTTAAGTTTGGGCTCCTTAATAAACCGTCTGAGACGCCGAAGAGACGATCAATATTTGACATGTTCCTTGAATATGTTTGCATAATTGATGCAGGAATCTAAATTGAATCATAATTGCATCATTGAGGACATTTCGCCCTCTCTCTCTCTCGCCCTCTCTCTCTCTCTCTCTCTCTCATTATATTTCTTGTCCTTTGTATCCTACTCCCCATGATATTTCTCTCTAGACAAAATATGCCCCCCTTCTTATCAGTTTCTCACACACACACACAAACACACACACACACACACACACACACAGTTGGATGCCGACAGCCAATCAATGTGATCTCAGGGTGTGACTGACACATGGTGCTGATGAACCCACTGGGTAGTGGATCGGCTCGCCTGCCTCTGCTTGTGATTGACAGCTGTATCTCCACTCTCTCTCTCTCTCACACACACACACACACAACAAAAGCACTGACTGTCTACCACACCATGCTGATCTCCAGTGTCATGTGGTGTGGCTGACACGTCGTGCATTTGATGTCAAACTGCGGCTCAAAAGGGAGAGGGTGGGAGATCCATTTCCTGTTAACTGTATTCCTCTACTCGCTGGCCAGGAACCGCAGAGCCACCGATATTTGATTTTCCAATAGGAATCTCACTGGAAGTAGCCAAACACCCAGCACTTCCCCCATAGAAACACACACACACACACACGTTGAATTGAAGGTTTACATCATCCCTTTTGGGTAGCGCTTAAGTCTCATGACCGACGGGGACTTTGAACCTCCATTCAAAACCCACAACAGAATTTCAGACAAAAATGTCTGAAAAGAACGCTGCTTCTCTAAATTCCTGAAAAGCCCGACTTTTCAAAGACTCAATGTTTACAGACAACCACCCGACTCTGAGCACCCAGCCATCCGTTTACCTTTTTTATTTATGGCACTGCTCTGGGTGGGTTTTTAGTATTCTCTGTTTTTGTGTTGTTCTGCCGAGGGGACCCAGATGGTGCCAGGACTGGGTTTATATTTTGATTTAGTCAAGCCTTCGGAGGGAATACATTAGAATGTGTTTGCAGACAGGAAATTAGACGTGATTAAGTTTCTACCCACCTATTGGCGGATAGTGGGCTCAGTCTCTCCAGCAGATGGGACCCCAGTAATGGTCGGTGCTGCTCTGGGAATGGGTGGGTGGGGTGCGGTTGTGTGTGTGAATGTGCATGAATTTGCGTATAAGACTGAGTGGGTTTGTGGGTTAGAGTGTGTGTGTGTGTGTGTGTGTGTGTGTGTGTGGTTTTGAATACTCTTCAAAATTTCAGAGAATTATTTGTCACGAAAGAGCCTGCAGCAACCCTTCATGTGGATGGAACGAATTGAAACATTTGTGTGTGTGTGTGTGTGTGTGTGTGTGTGTGTGTGTGTCAAGATAAAAGGACCCCCTCGGTACGGGGGGTAACTCTGGCCTCCTCTGCGCTCCTCATTTCAGTGGCTCTGATGACAAAATGTGTCAGTGTTTAAAAGGAGGCCGCCGTAAAGCATGTGCTGACATGTCTAAATCTGAGACTGTCTCACACACACACACACACACACACACACACACACACACACACACACAGCGAGTCCCGAGGGCCATCTGGAAGTGGAGTGCAGAGCGAGCCACAGCTGGTGATGAACATCCACAGAGTCTGGACCCCTCATCTCCAGGATCACACAGAGAGGCACCAATCACTGACTAAAGTGTGTGTGTGTGTGTGTGTGTGTGTGTGTGTGTGTGGATGTGTGTATGTAAAGCATGTACAAGTGTGTGTGATTGTGGAGTGTTAAGAGAAAAAAAAAAGTCCCCAAATAGTCTGGGACACGTGTGTGGGATAGGTGTCACCTAGTTTAAAATCTTCCTCAGCGGTCCACTTCCATCCTCCTGAGATTCTGGGGGACTCTGACTTGCCGCGCAGACACTAAGCGTAACTGAAAAATTGCCTCCGTCCGTCGGCGGTGGAGAAAATACGAGAGGACAAATTGAAAAGATTGCGAGGATAAAGCCGTCATAGCGAATTAGCATCGCGGCGGGAAGACCTCTTGTTATCGGGGGTATTTGTAAAATATTCAGGCTTACACATGTGAGGAGGGGAATGGGTAGCTGGAGGGAAGGAACAGGCTGCTGACTTGAACTGATTCAGAAGTGTGTGTGTGTGTGTGTGTGTGTGTGTGTGTGTGTATTAGCCCTAACTGGTGTGGACATATTTCCTATGTTCGTCTGTGTCTATGTGCATTCAGCTGACGTGGTTCACACCCACCACCTGCAGCGACACTTTCCCCCACCGCACCGCCCAGGTCTCATTTCAATGGTAATGGGGGATTTGGTACGGCGGTGCAAACTACCGTAGCGTCCTGAAACCCAGTGGCTTTTTTTTTTTTTGAGGCCGTACCGAGTTGCTGGGACTTTCTAGTCAAAATAGAGTAAAGACTCACACACCGTGCAGTTCGAGTGACGAAATGTACGTGACCTGTGAAGCCCGAGGGATGTAGAGGTCGCTGACGTACAGTATGCCTGTAGTAAGGTGAGAAACTGGACTGCTGCTGTTGATTCTCCGTTTTGGCGACAGTAGAAATTAACATCAGAATTGATTTGGTGTGAAAATACATCTTATTTCTCACCGTGCCTTTAATACCTCTCTATTCAGACAGAGAGAGAGAGAAGAGAATATAGAGATACATTGGACCCATCAGTCAGCGTTTCCCCTCGTGAAATGGTTCTTGACGGGGCGGAAAGACCCGTGACACTAAAACCTTCCCGTTGAAACCAATGTGAAGGAAGGCAGCTCTTTTAGGCTCAGTGCCGAAAGTCATCTGCGATAGTGGTTCAGCCATGTACAGTAACATATGACATATAACACATGCCATTTGGTCACTGGGACGCTTTTATGCCCTGTTCATGCTTTCTGTGTGGTTTGATGCACATAAGCTCTGCATGAACGCTCACATGCCACCCGGACACCTTGGCCTTCTTGCTTCTCGCGCTTTTATGATGAGCATTCGCCTGCAAACTCCAATACTTCAGTGACGCTGCAGGTGAATTCAGCTAATCCAAATCCCCCAACAAGAAACAAGAAACAAGAAAAAACAGGCAGCGGTTTGTTCAGCCGATCCTCGATGGAGGCGTAACCGCAGTGCCGTCCTGGTGCACGACCCTTATGAATGCGCCCAGTTGTTTTCCGGCCACCATTACATCATTTTGACCGCACTGCACTTGTTCGTTTCCAACATGAAGAATGACCCACTGAGCCGTGCAGGACGACAGCAGTCTCTCTGGGCCGGACAGCGGAAACTCGCTAAATGCTGAAAAGCCTTATAAGTGGGCGTAATCAGATTGGCCCCTGTGTGCTCGGACCTCAGGGGTCGTCATGGGACCGGCCGCTGTGTGCCTGTCTGTTGGGCCGGGCAGACCTCTGGGTCGTTCCATGTTCGGATGCTAATTGGAACTAGCATAAGCCTGCTAATGAGCGCTAATTAGGCTAATGAATTAGTTGCAGAGTGTGTACAGCAGGCGTGATGAGGGAGGAGGAGGAGGAGGAGGAAGACAGGACCAAACGGACAGGCACACACCTGCGTGCACGTACACACACACACACACACACACACACACACACACACACACACACACACAGACACATGTAAATAATACTCCACGCTCTACAGGAGTAGAAGGGCACACAGCCGCAGGGTAAATGAGTGGGAAGTAACAAGGGTGAGAGTTAAAGGGGCAAGTGAACACGTGCGCACACACACACACACACACACACACACACACACACACACATACATAAAGTTCAGTCACACACAACAGTGATTCTTCTCTGTAACTCCTATTTATCACGATACGCACGTGCAGACACATTATTGTCAGGCATTAACACACACACACACACACACACACACACACACACAAAGACATATGGATGACCCCCCACCCCCTGCCAAACACTCTCTATCTCAGCCTGTCAGGAACGAAAGACACCCCCGTCTTTACCCACAAGCTCACTTACCCTGCACATCTGTTGCACTCTCACGGGAACGCACCACAATGTGCTTCGCCGTAGACACCTCGTGTTTTACGGGGAGTACGAGATCCTACTTCATTAGTGGAGGAATCTCTCGTTGGGGTCTGAGACGGTTTAAATGGGAGTTATTTACTAGATTAATGAGCTCATCTGTGGCGTGACACCCATAAGTACAAATAAACAGTAAATAGGGGAAATTGGAGTATTTGTTGTTGTTTACCTGACAACACTCCAATACTGCATAAATGTACAGGCAGGTGGTCATGCCTTCATATTTCTCAGATTTATTTTTCAGTATTTTCAGAGGGGATGTCAGGGGTTTGGCGTTGCCTTTATTCTGGTCTGTCGGTGTGTTTTTCCCTCTATCTGTGTTTCCGTCTGTCCATCTGTGTGTCTCTTGAACTGTCTGTCTCCTTAACTGGCTATCTGTCTCTCTGTCTGCCTTGCCGTATCTCTACCTATTTGTTGTCCGTGTGTGTGTGTGTGTGTGTGTGTGTGCCTGTCTATCTGTGTGTCTGTCAATGGATACGGTTGTGTCCTGATCCCTTGGTGTGTGTGTGTGTGTGTGTTTGTGTTTTATGTGTGTGTGGTGTTATTTTCACCCTCTCTCATGGTGGCTAATCCATCCAGACCTGCTCATCTTTCTGTCTTCAGACACACACACACACATACACACACCACTAGTGCATACACACAGAAACACTTTGACATGAACAAACACAGCCACTCTTTCTGATTCACACACACAAACACACACACATGCACACACTGAGAGAGACAAAGGGGTGAGAGAGAGAGAGACGAGAGAGAGAGATGCAGGAGGGTAGTGTAACAACAGTCTCACAAAAGCAGAAAATTGGATCTCTCTCTCTCTGATCCCTGTAAGACACTCGGGCTGGTTGCGGTTTTGTGTTTTCATCCCTCTGGAGTTCGGTGTTCGGGGAGGGGTAGTCGCTTGGCGTAAACCTGCCGGCACCCCGCCAAGCCCCCACCTTTAGCGATCTGGGCTGACGGATGTGGGCTGGAGGGTGGAGGGGGGGGGGAGCGGCGGGAAGGGGCGTGGCCGATGGAGATTCGGGGGTGGAGACAATCTGTGCAGACGAGACGCAGATCTCGTGTAATTAAGTTGCTGCAAACGGAGCCACTTGTCACACAATGTCGGGTTGCCATGGCGACGGTGTTAGAAGTTGCCGGTGGGGGCTCGTCGAGAAAGGGTCGCCGGGTTGTGGGACACACTGGCATGCACACAAACACACACACACACACACACTCATATACATACAAAACAGAATTTATCATCTTTATTAGGTGGCGCTTGTTTTTGTGTCTCCTTATTTTCTGGTTGTTATGAGAGTTGATTTCATTTGCCGCCGTCAATATGGTACCACTTCACTTCTGTCATACACTCCTATGCCCTACCGCTCTCCTGTTGTGTTTATCTCCCTCACACACTCTGCCATATACACACACACACACACACACACACACACACACAGCCTGTGGGCTCGCAGCTCAGTGGTGGTTTTCACTCCGCCGGCTCAAGGTCACAGGGACAGAACAG